>CM066037.1:470230621-470324897 GCA_033557465.1 Ichthyophis bannanicus | reverse complement strand
CTCTCACATTGTGAACTGTGACATTGACCCCTCCAGAGAAAGGGTTTCTACTCGTGGGTATGCAAAAGAAATACACTGACCAATCTCCAGTTGGACAGTGTTCTCTTTAGAGACTGAAACGAGTCCTCAAATGAGAAGGATCAAAAGCAGACAAATAGTTGAGAAGAATTTCTATTCTGCTCGTGTTCTTTGTAAGTAAAAAGAGAGAGCGTCTCTTACAATCCAATGTATGAAGATTCCTCTCTTGCCGCTTGATGCATGAAGGTCCTGGAAAAAACTACAGGTAAATATACCTCTTGGTTCAGATGAAAAGTCGAGACCACTTTAGGCATAAAGTGTTGGATTGGTCCTGAGTCGTTTTTCACCCATTATCATGATTCGTAACCACTTGGTATCGAGGTTATATTATAGCCACCAAAGCTTGCACACATCACTGATGCGCCGTGGCGAGGTGACTGCAACATGAGGAAAATCACCTTCCCAGCAAGAAATTTTCAAGTGACGGTGGTGGCTAACGGTTTAAATGGTGGCTTCATAACGCTGGCCAAGAGACCAGGTTTAAGTCCCCTGCCACTGGAGGTGGTCTAAGTGGTGGCAGGTTTAGCGGTTTAAAAGCAGGCCTCTCATGAATCTTGCTATATCAAGAGTGATGAGCAGGAAATAGGTTGTGTCCATTGAGAGGCTTGAGGGACGCTGCAATAGCACTCAACCTGGACTCTTACTGAATTCGTTTTCCAGACCTGCGGGGATAGATTCGGGAGGATACTCTAGTCGAATTCATGAGGTATTTGCACAGTGTGTTTAGACCCTTCCGGCGACACACAAATTGTACGAACACTTTCCATCTTGAAATCATACGAATGTCTACCACTACGAATCGGCTTTCTCCAGGCCCGCATGAATATCCATCTCTGACTTGCTTGGGGTAGAGATGAAAATCTTGAAGGCTCCTAGGCCCTCAGGCAACCAAGCCCTGAGATGTCTAAGCTGGGGGTTGGGGCCTTGCCCCACTAAAGTTTCCTTCTTCCTGGGATAGACAGTCTCTGCGCCATAGCCCAAGTCCAGGGAAGGAGCTTGAGAGAGATGCAGAAGTAGAGGGTACCACACTTGGTGTGGCCCTAGTTACTGTTGTGCTATGTGGATCATTGTCCCATTTATCTCTCTGAAGCTTGAATAGTGTTTTTGGGAATTAGGGGAATTGGTGGGACAAGGCATAAATGAAGTCGGGACCCCAGTGAAGGAGGACGCCATCCTTTGGCCTGCACTCCCTGACATTCTCGGAATTTTTTCATGGAACTGCAACCCTGCGCCGGGGAAAGTCCATCGCATTCCCAACGAGACTTGCAAATTACGGTGATGCTCGCGGGTTCAATCAACTTCAAAACAAATTCCTGGCTACCCCTGTCTCTTTGTTGGAGCGACCCGACTCGTGGTTGTAAAAGCAGAACTCGACTGAGTCCCGTCCCGCCCCGAGTTCTTGAACGCCTGGTACATATACTTCCCGAAGATGGATGTGAGCCTCTCTGGCAAAGGCCCACAAGTCGCAAAGCTTCGTTGCAAAGCGACAGAGAGCCAGTCCCAGCCCTGCTTGTGTTATCATGGCTACATGGTTTTCCGTATGGATGCGTACTGTCCTGTAGCTGATCACGGGAATGGACACACCTCTGATAGCTAAGAATATTGCTCTGAGTTCCAATAGATTGATATGCAGAGTCGTCTACTGTGGAGACCAGATGCCCTGGGTGGAGAGATCCTGACGTTGAGCTCTCTCCAACCGACGTTTGTCAGAAGCATCTTTCTGTAATGATTTCTTGGGGTAGCGACCTGCTGCAATAAGGGGATACTCTCCAGTAACCAGATTTTGAGAGGACCTTCTCACTCACTGGGTAGAGACCAAAAATGGTCTGACTTCGGAGTTTTGCTGTATTTGTTTTCGTTCTGCACCCTGGCAACCCCTGATGCCTGACGTCCATTGCGGTGGACAAAGTCCATTTGAGCCCTCTTGCTGTCCTCTCGATGTGGAAGGTGAGCATAAGGAACCACATGCACGGTGGATCCCATGTGGCCTAATAGTTGTAACCTCCCTCTAGCAGTGACATGGGACTTTAACGTGTATCCTGGGAGGCTAACTACACCAAGCGTTGGCAAGCGGGCCTGGAGGAAGATAGGCCCTTTGCAGTCTGTGGTATCCAGCAAGGCCCGTTATAAACTCCAGAGACTGAGTACGTGGTGAGATGGGATTTTGGGATGTTTTATTACCACGTCCCAAATACTGAGAGGACACTCATTGTGCAGGTTAGACACATCTGGGCCTCTTACTTCGGATGGAGCTCGTACTGAGGCCATTCGTCCATATATGGGAATACGAATATTCCTAGAGGGTGCTTCGAAATTCAGCTACCACTGCCATGCATTTCGTGAACACCCTTTGTGCAGAGGCCAGACCGAAATGAAGGAACCCTGTATTGGTAGTGCTTTCCTTGAAAAAGGAACCGAAGGAACCTTCTGTTTGTTGTATTGATGCAGGACATGAGCTTTACGTCATCCTTAGAGATCTATAGAACAAAGCCAATCCTGACTCTGACGGTATGGAAGCAGAGCTCCTATACGAAATCATCTTGATTTTGTCCTTGAATGAGAAACTTGTTCAATTCTCCGAGATCGATATATGTGGTCTGTAGCCCCACCTGTTTTCCTTTGTGATTAAGAAAGTGGGGTGAGTAGAACCCTGAGCCCTGTTGGAATGATGGGTACTTCTTCTATTGCCCCTTGGGGCAGAAGGGTAGCATCCCTCTTCTCCCCAGGAGTTTGAGGAGAGATGCTTTGGAGAAGTGAACTGTCTCACCATGGCTGCGTCTTGGGAGGAAGGTTCAAGAACTGAAGTCTTGTACGCTTCCCTTACGCGATGTCGGAGAGGGTCCATTGCTCTGCTGGTAGTTGCTCCCATCTGAGAGCATAAGTTTAAGCCAACCTGCCTGGAATGGGTGCATGTCGGCATGCGGTTCTTCGCAGCGCGAGAAGAGGCTTAAGTTCTCTAGTTGTCCAGTCAAAGGCCCTGAGGAGGCTGATACTGTCTGGGTCGTGGGGGGCCTGGTTGCCTTTGACTTGGGCCTGTTTAGGTTGTTGCTGACGCTTGTCAGACGGGTGCCTGTGTGAGAATTTGCACAGTCTTGGCAAAGGCCTATATTAATGATTGATTTTGTCATAGGATTGTTTGGAAATGTAGTTCATTCTTCACCAGACACAGCCGTTCACACTAATTATGTTGTCTCTTGAGTGTAAAGCCAATAAGATAGTATTCTAGCGGGTTTATTGTCTCCCAACACGACATATGCTTTGGGAGCACATAAAACAGGATACTTGCTTTTCAAGTGTTTTAACTTTAGAAATACAAAATCAGGAAAACAACCATGCTGAACTTGTCAGGGCCTCACCAAGCAAAAGAATAAAGACCTGGTTTGGTAACAAACCCTGGTCTTTTCTGTTTTCATCTAGCTAATATTTTCATAGCAGTGCTTGAATCAACACACAAAACCCACAAAGTAGGGAAAAACTGTTTCTCGATTGTTCAGGTTAACTTCTTATTATCTTTCACACCCGTAGACTCAGAAGTGATTCCCTCAGAGCTCACAAGCGTTAGGTAAGGCTCAATTGCTAGCAGTGACCCGCTGAAACCCCGTAGCTGGCTTACTTTCTACTGCCTGGCTCAAATCCTACTCCGGAGCTTTTCTGGAGTAGATTTAAAAGAACAAGTTTGTATTTCTTTTGTGCTTGGTTGTTGTACTTTGTCAACCGTACAAATTACCAAAAGGAGGTTTTAGACAGCGAGCAATCCATGTATTCACGAGCCTGTAACTATACCGTCGCTTATCCCCCCTTCTTCAACAATCATGGGTTCAATATCATGGATTGGCACAGAGGAATTCTCTCAATGGAGCACTCTCAGGAAAAGTACTTGTTTTCCTGCTGTCTTTCCATGGTATAGCTCTGGCACCTAGATCAGTGTTCATTACTGAGCTTCCATTGCTGTTAGAGTTTCCTCTCTAAATAGCCTTGCCAGTATGTAGTCCAGCTTCTTATGGTCCTCCTTCCAATCCAGAGCCCTGGACACTGGATATCTCTTCACATATCTTCTTGGACGGGCTTCTTAGGGTCCCTTCCCCGTTGCGGTCCGTCTCCCTCACAGGTACCGTCTGGATGATTCCTATGCTCTGCAGCACCAATTCCTCTGGCTTTCCCCAGTCCAGTGGTGTAAGCTTGCCTTTGTGTATTCTGCCTTTCCAGTAGACGTACTGCTCTGGACTCCTGTAGCCCTCCCAAAAGCTTCTTTTTTTTTTTTTTTTTCTTTCTTCCAAAGGGTTTCTTGCCCTCTCTGCTGTCCGTCCCGCTCTGGCTTCTGCTTCTGATGATTCACTCCAGATGATGAAGCTGTCCAAGATCATGAAGATATCCAAACTGATCAAGATGAGGGATCATTCTCTGTCGAATAAACTCTACCTTTATTCTGGCTTAGATGAGTGCTCCACCCTAGCACAAGCGCAGCTGTGCCTGAATCATGCCCTGCCCTTTGAGATGAGTGCTTGGGGATTACCTCATAGCCAGCCCTCTTGATTGACCACACGTTTCCCCCCTTCAGCTCCTCTAGATGGCTGTTGCAAAAACAACCCTGGTGCATTCTGGGACAGGTATTCTTTTATGGGACAATTCTGTTTTCCCCTATTTGCTCACCGAGAACTGACAGGTTGCTTGTTCATAGTCACTTCACGATTAGAACTCTTACTATAGCTCCTTCCCTATCGCTGTGTCTCTGATGCATAATCTTCCTTCTCACATGCTTTGCAGCAAAAGGACGCTGCAGAAGATGCCTACTGACCATAAGCAGGATAAGATCTTCCCTTTTTAGAAAAGGATGTCTTTTGGCACTAGTCCTTTGTCCTTACCAGGAGCAGAGGTAGACCTTTGAAAGTTTCTACCAAGCCGAGATCTCAGCATCCATCGGAGTGGGACCTTTGCTTTGCCATATCCTTGCCAAAAAGTTTTTCACTTGTACAAGGACTATTCGCCAATTCATCTTGGACCCAGAGTTCCAAATCAGAGGCTTGTAACAAGGCAATTCTGCGTGCACCTATGGCAACTAGCCTGAGGGCTCTGCTTACACACTCAAAAGAGGCAAAGGCTGCACTGTTAGGAAATAGATTTTGGAAACATCTGTGGGCATGTTTTGAGCCAAGTGAGAAATTCCTGCCTTTTATCTTCTGTAATAAAAGTAGCTAAAGTCTGCCTATCTGTGACTTTTCTTTTAGAAACATCCCCATATAGAGACTACAAGGAGTTGATTCTGGCAGCAAGCATATTAGCTTGGAAAAAACCCTTCGGCCAAAAGCATCTAGGGTCCCTACATTCACGTCCTTGAGGATTATAATGAGTGGTCCTTGCACTCTTTCTTTGCCTGATGGTAGACTCTACCACACTAGAGTGGTAAGTGAAGCTGAGTCTTATGAAAGCCAGGACAAGGAGGGACACTGTACATGGGTGTCCCTAACCAACGAGAATGAGGATAGGTGGTGAGAGGAGTCCACCACATTCCCAACCATGATATCATAGAGAATCTTCATGAATTCGGTAAGATCGATGCTTCTTTAAAGGAGCCATTATGGATATTGCATAACTATCTAATTGCTTGGCTCTAGGCTCTGACTCAGTGACCACTTGAATGGAGAGGCCCCTAGCCACTTCCCTAATTAAGTCTTGAAAAGCCCAAGTCTTCTGTGAGGAGACATTCTTCGTTTTTGGAGAAGCATACTCCTGAGGAAAGAAGTAACCGGTGCCTCGATAGAAGCCTCCGACTCATCAGAAGTCTTTCGTAGGAATCGAAGTATCGCCATTTCTGGATGCTCCTGTTAAAGCCCGAGTACCGCATACTCGTATTCCGGGATCCGACATCAGGATAAAGCGGTACTGTTTCGGTACCGATGGGCATAACATTAGGACAGAGTATACCGTGGCAGTCCGACACCTATTCGAGCCGATGTCGATGCAATCGGTACCGGTACACCTGAGCCATAGGCACCGGGAACGATGCCGGTGGCCGGAGTCGGGGTACCGGCAACGGAGATTGTTTTCGGCGGTAACCCGGAGGTGTCGAAGGCCTGCATAAATGAGCGTTAGCGGTGCGCTGCATGGACAGAATCTTCTGATCCATCGACGCCCAACCAGAGTCTGGATGTGCGGTACCAGAGAATCCACCGGTACCCACAACAGAACACGGCAACAGGTGGATGTGTCTAAGGTGCCTTCGAGCCATCCGATGTTCAACCTGTTATCCCATAGAACAGATGCTTTGGAATTCGGCAACTTCCCGCCTGGGGTATTCTGTTTGCCGGTGCGGAATCCTCGTGCGGACAATGCCCGGAGGCATCTCGTGCATGCTGTATTAGTGAGCCATTTGCCCACTTCGAGGGCCGGCGTGAGAATTTATGTTTTGTTACCTGAGATCCATGGGAGGAAGAAGCCATCCCTGGAAGAACGTCGCTGCTGACCGACGCTGCATCAGATGGGAAACAGGGTACTGAGCTTCTTCCTGCTCGTTTCTGCTGGCCCCTGTTTTAGACAATCATGGTACAGGACACACAATCCGTGATGGAATGGTCAGGATCCAAACATTTTAGACACCAATCATGGGGTGTCGGTGAGAGAGATTGTACTGCCATATTTTCCAGGACCAAGCATGAAGTCAGTGCCCTCACATATGGGTGACGTCGTTGCCGATGGAGCCCCCCCGTGCGGAGCATTTCCCCTCTTTCAAAGAAGGCTTTTTGGGAATTGCAGCGCACATGGCAACGGTCCCCTTCCCGCCCAAGGGTGCCCTCTTGCTCAGTTCGTCTTTTTTCCACGGAGCCCGACTGATGTGAGTTTGTTTTTCGCCGAGGAAAAAGTTTATTTCCCCTTTTTTTTCTTTTTCTCCTTCGGTTTCGAAACGCCGGCATCCTTTTCCTGCCTGGACCCGATACGCCGGTATCGAGCCCACTCTCCGTCTTTTTCAGATTTTTGTTGCTTTGTGACTAGTGTTCACGCCATATTTTCCTTTTTTCACTGGCAGCCCAGTATTTTGACCTCGCAGGGCCAATTTTTCTCCCCGATGGCTGCCAGTGGGTTTAAAAAGTTGTGATTCGGTAGAGTAAATTATGTCTCTACCCGAAACCCATGACCGCTGCCTCGGATCCGATCCATGACCCGATGAGCTGATGGTTCGTGTTCAAAATGTCCTTCGAAGGCATTGAGGAGTCTGGCAGCACTCAGAAGGATAGGATTTTCTCTGGACTGTCGTCCGGCGTGTACTAGGCCCGGACACAAGACGTTGGAGCGCCTCGTCAGAGGCCTCGACGTCTCGGGATTCCGGCCCCGAGCAGCGTCAGGGGTCCTCTGAGCGGGAGTCTCCTCGTCGCGGGAACAGCGCAGGAAGAAGAAACCAGCGAGGGTGGCAACGGTGGACACTCCTGGTTCCCCTCCCCTCGAGGGCCAGCTCGCATAGGTCCTCGTTAGCCGTCCCGGGTCGTCGGAGTCGGAGAGGCCCGCCCAGCATCCTCGTATCGAGATGGAGTCCTCCTGTACACGTGAGTGCTGTTAGTCCTCGTGGACTCTCCTCCAGTGGAGGCTTCGTCAGGCCTGACGCTGTCGGGACCCGAGTCGGGGGCTGCTGGGTCTCCTCAGCTTGGACTCAGGTTGACGGCCTTGGAGATCATCCTCGCTGCCTTCATGGAACAGCAGCGGTCATTGATCGCCGGTCTCACCGGTTTGGGCATCTGCCCCGACCACCGTGACATCGAACGTCCAAGTCTACCCCGGAGTCCGAGCCTATCCTTGAGTCCATGTGTGCTCGAGTCGATCCTCGTCCACGGTCTCCGCTTGGCCTCCCCGTTCGGGTCCGAGGTCCATCGTCGCCGGTACCCTCGGTGTTTTGGGGCGAATGGCAAATCGGTGCCTGCCTGACCGGAGCCGCTCGATTCCTCCTCCGAGGACGTCCGGCTAGGAGACAGGAGGACGAAGAGTCACCCTCACTTATCAGACTCGGTGTGTCCCATCGGACTCGCCGGAGTCCGAACCTCGGCGACGATCCCCCCGCACCAAGGATACCCATTTCTCAGAAGGATAGGATTTTCCTCTTGAGTGTCGTCCGGACGGGCCCGGACCTCGTCAGAGGCCTCGAATTCCTCGGGACTCCGGCCCCGAGCAGCTTCGGGGTTCGTCTGAGCGGGGGTCTCCTTTGCGGGAACATCGCTGGAAGAAGAAGAACCCGCGCGGGCTGCGTCGGGTGGACGCTCCTGGTGTCCTCGAGGGCCATGTCACATAGCCCCGATAGCCGTCCGGGGTCTTCGGAGTCGGAGAGGCCTGCCAAAGATCGCTCGTATCGAGATGGAGTCTCCCTGGACACTTAAGTGCTGTAGTCCGTCGTTGACTCTCCTCCATGGTAGCCGACGTTCGGGGCCGACTCCGTCGGGGCCCGAGTCGGGGGTTTTCTGGGTCCTCCTGAGCTCGGACTTAGGGTTGACGGCCCTTGGAGCGCAGCCTCGCGGCCTTCAGGGGAACGTCAGCGGAGCATGTGATCGCCGTTCTCACCGGTGCATCTTTTGCCCCCCGACCACCGGTAACGGCTCGACGTCCATAGTCGACCCCGGAGGCCAAGCCTGTCCTCGAGTCCATGCGGGCTCGCGTCGATCCTCGGCCATGGTCTCCTGTTCGGGACCGAGTCCATCGCCGGTACCCTCGGTGTAGGGCTGATGGCATCGGTGCCCGCCCCGACCTGAGCCGCTCGATTCCTCCTCCGAGGAGTCGGGCTGAGAGACGGAGGACGAAGATTCACCCGAGGTCGCTTATCGGGCTTGGTGTGTCCCGCATCGGTACTCGCCGTAGTCCGACACCTCGGAGACCAATCCCCCCCCGGATGATACCCAGTTCTCAGGACTTTCGTGCGGGATAATTGGCCAAGGCCTTGGCCTTCCCCGCTGATATCCGATGGTGAGCCTCGAACCGAGGAGCTCGAGGGCCCTCCAGCATGACTCTTCCCCCTGAAGGAGCCCTTTACTGTTCCGGTTTTCCTCCGATTCTGGACGGGCGGCTTCTCTTCCGAATGTGGGAGACCCCCGCCTCGACGGCCGTGTTAAGCAAGCGGGTCGAATCCATCTATTCGAGGTCCGCAAGAGCCCTCGGTTCCCAAAGGCACAATTATCGCACCACTCCATGGCTGTGGAATCGGCCATTGCATCGACTAAAAAGTCAGAATATGCACTCCTTGGTGCCTCCCGGCCGGGAGGCACATAACCTGGATGCCCTCGCTAAAAAGTGCTTCCAGGGCTCTATGCTTGCTTGCCGTTTCGCAGCCTTACCAGCTCTACATGTGCATGTATCTCCGAGACCTGGCAAAGGAGATATGCTGGGTTCTCTGCTGGTCTCTCCGAGGAATCTTTGCTGAGGTTCCCGCCTTGTCCATAGGTATTCGCGAGTGGCTCGAAGTTTATCTCTTGAGCAGCCTACGATGGCTTTGAGGTCTTCGACCCGAGTAGCCGGGGCCTGCAATCGGTGCACGCCAACAGGCTTGCATACAGAGTCATACCACCTCGAGCCATGTGTACCGGACAAGTTGGTCGATGTCCCCTGCCAAGGTGAAAACCTCTTTGGCAAGCCCATGGCTGAAAAGGCCTGCAGTACTCTCGACCGAGACTCTGACCAGTACTAGGCTTTCCAGAAAAACCTCTGCCCCTTCTCATAAAAAGAATGGCTCGGGAAAAAAGACCTTTTACCCGAGGACGTCATCTGCCTATAAACAATTCCCTCATTATCATGGCCTCTGCAGCTCCCCAATCAGGGTCAGCAGCCCAAGGGTCAGGGTCATGTCCCCTGTATGGCAGAAGGCCCCCAAGCCACCAACACCGGCCCCTGCTCATCAGGGTGGGGAGTAACACCTTTTTGACTCAGACAGCATAGCCTCTTCTCCTCATCTGGCTTCTCTCAGCACACGGAGGCCGGCTGTCCCGACTTTGCCCACAGGTGGTCAGCCGTCACATCAGATACCTGGGTACTTCATATAGTCCAACAGGGCTATCTTCTCCATTTTCACCAGGTGCCATACCTCCTATTTTCCAGGGGCTCCTCACGAGACTTCCCTCGGAACAGTGATCTACGTCTTCATGAGGTGTCAAGTCTACTAAATGACCAGGCTGTGGGAAACCGGTGCCTGACCAACTTAGAGGTCACGGCTTTATTTTCCATGTACTTTCTGGTACCAAAGAGAACAGGACGCCTCAGACCCATCCTAGACTTGCGCAACCTCAACAAGTTCCTGAGAGAGGGACAAGTTCAAGATGCTTACCCTTGGAATCCTGCTGCCCTACCTGCCGCAGGGAGATTGGCTATGCTCCTTGGATTTCAAGGATGCTTATACTCACAACATCCTTATATCCAATCCAGACCACAAACAATATCTCAGATTTGTTGTGTGAGGAAACCCCTATCCGTACAGAGTACTACCCTTTGGCCTGTCTCCCGCTCCCAGGGTGGTCACCAAGTGCCTGGCAGTGGTGGCGGCTAACCTAAGGCTTCAAGGTCTTTTGTGTGTCCGTACCTGGACGACTGGCTCATAAGAAGGCCACCCTTGGCACTGTGGCTTGGCTTCAGCACTTGGGGTTTGTCATAAACCTTCAAAAGTTCCCACTTTGCTCTCGTCCCAGAACTTAGAATTAATAGGAGCAAAGGCTGGACACTCTTCCAAGCGAAGGCTTCTCTGCAAATGGACGAGGGCCCACAGGCTGATGGCCTGGCCATGCATTTTTCACAGCAATTCCCTGGTCTCCCTGCCAGGCAATTCCTGAACGACTTCCTCGGCCATATTGGCTTGCCCGGTTCATGTCATCCCCAATCGCCCATCCCTGCACGAGTCGGCCTGGCTCAGTGGAGCCTTCGCGACTCAGATGGCATCAGGCCACAAGGGATCCTAGCGGACTCAGTAAAGAATATCCGACCTGCTAGTCTCCTCTCTGCAATGGTGGCTTCATCTTCCGAATCTGGTACTCGGATTGGTTTTTCAATTTCCCCTCCGGCTTCTCAAGTGCTGACGACAGAATGCTTTCTCTTGTAGGTTGGGGGTCACATTGCCGAGGGACATGTACTCAGGGTCTCTGGACCCCTTGGGAGTGCTACTCAACAGACCAACTTGCTGGAGCTACGGGCGATACGCTCTAGCTCTGAGAGCCTTCCTCCCACCTCGCCTCTCACCAGTCCCTCGTACTTGTCCCTATCGTACAATCAAGTTGCCATGTTCTTAACGTGAACAAACAATGAGGCACAGTCGCCTTTCCTCTATATCAGGAGGCACAACTCTGTGCTCTTGGGCCTGTCAATCACGGAATCCTCCTCAAGGCCTGTCATACCTCCCAGGTCAAGAAAATTACCTGGCGGGACCTCACGGTGAGCCTATCCTGGCAGTCAACACGCCATTGAGGTTGAACCCGTTGGTGGTTCACCAGGGGTCCCTTTCTCATTGGGGCCTCCGGTTGGATCTTTTTGCCAGTCCTCTGGAACACGGTCAACCTCCCGATATTCTGCTCCCCGACAACCGCATCCTCTCAGAGTAGCCAGAATCGATGCGTTTCTGATCTTGTGGTCCAGAGGCCTACTGTATGCGTTTCCTCCCACGCCACATAGTGTCCAGAACACTGTTCTCAAAGTCCTCAAGGACGGGGCTTCAATGATCCTCATAGCCCCCAGGTGGCCGAGGCAACCGTTGTTCCGCGCTTCTGCTACAACTGGCGGTGGACACCCCTCTTCCTCCTGGGGTTTCAGCACCGATCTCCTGTCTCAGGATCAGGGGACTCTCTTGCACCCCAACCTCCAGTCCCTTCATCTGATGGCCTGGCTGCTGACATGGTAATTGTCCTGGCTCCCCCTATTACTGCCTAGAGAGGTGGAAGATGTTGTCTTACCCCCCCCCCCCCCCCCTCTAGACGGCAATCCACCAGGAAATCCTACGCTCTTAAGTGGCGTAGATTCTCTCGCATGGTGTGCTCAGCACAGCGCGAGATCCCTTCTCGTGCTTGGTATCGGTAGTATTGCAATATTTGGGCGTTACCTCTCCCTCTAGGCCTTAAGTCCAACTCTGTCAGGGTTCACTTCAGTTCTCTCGGGCTCAGCGCACCCACTCGCCGTTAGACGGAAGGCCTCTGTTTTTTTTTTTTTTAACAACCACCCTTTGGTGGCTCGTTTTCTCAGAGGCCTCCTTCTGCTCAAACCTCCTTTGCGTCACCCATTCCCCCGGAGTGGGATCTGAATGTGGTCTTACAGCGGATTACTTGTCCGCGCCTTCTGAACCTCTTGCTACCTGTCCCCCCACTTCTGTCCAGTTTCTCTCCTGGAAAACCTTGTTTTTGGTATCTCTTACCTCTGCGAAGGCGAGTGGAGTGAACTGCTGGCACTAGTGTCTGATCCCCCTTTACACCAGGTTCTTACAGTTATAGGGTAGTCCTTCACAGACTCACCCTAAGTGCTTCCTTTCTACAGGGTTGTCTCCCTTTTCAGCCTTTCACTTCAATGAGGTGTGGTTCTTCCGACCTCTCTTTCCCAAGCCCGCATGCCAACCGGGTTGAGTTGGTCCTGCATACCCTGTACTGTAGGAGAGCGTTGTCCTTCTACCTTGACCGTACGTTGGAGCATCGGAGGCTCTTTCTCACCTCTCTCATTTTCTTCTTGAACCCCCAGATAAGTTGGGGCGAAGCTGCCTCTCTGTCTCCGAAGCTGACTTTGTCCACTATGGACTCGGCTTTTGACTGTATCGCCTGTGGCCTTCATTGGGCATTCCCGGCCTGCCGTTTGTTGCAGTGTCGGTGCAGTCACCTCGCTCCAATCGTGTCAGTGGTCGCACAGTCCCTTGGCGTCAGTGGCTCATCTCATCCCGCCTTACTCTGTTCCATTGGCAAGACAATCCTCGTCGGGCCGCTACTTGGTGTCTCTTTCAACGCTTTCCAGCACTTTTGCGGGCCTCACTTCACGCATTGCCATTGAGCGTTGAGTCCCACAAGGACAGTGCTTTCGGACCGGCAGTGCTCCCTAATCGGCTTTGGGGTATAGGCAACTCCGCCCTCCGGTCCTGGTGGTTGGCTACTGTTCGGGGGTGTTTTCGCACTAGATCTTCCTTTCTTACGTACTGACGAGCTAGAGGGAGCTTCATTTTTCTTTATCGCCCGCCAGGCTGAAGGCGTCTCCGGTAGCCTTAAGCTGGGGAGTCCCATATGTGCGGACTGACTGGAGAAAGAGTAGTTTTACCTCACCTGTCCAGGGGTGTCTCTCCCGCGCAGCAGGAATCAGTCCTCACCACCCTCCCTCCTCCCCTTGGAGTTGCAGTCATAACTGATTTCTTTTGCTAATTTTTTTGCTGTCCTTTTAGCTATGTCATCAGACTGAGCAAGATGGCACCCTTGGGCGGGAAGCCGGACTGTCAATGCGCGCGGTGCAATTCCCAAAGGCTTTCTGTGAAAGCTGGGGGAGTGCTCCGCACGAGGACTCCGGCGCCGCCATCACCCAATATGTGAGGACGGAATTCCTGCTGCTCCTGGAGAACACCTGTTACAGGTGAGTAACTACTCTAACCGGGGCCTGTTGTTTTCAACCACATCCTTACTTCCGCTTTGTGTGTAAAGGCACCACAATGAGCCTCTCTCCATTCCTTTGGCACCACTCCTGACATCCAACAATGCATTGAAAAGGTCATTCTTGGAAAACTGCTAGAACGTCCCTCAAGTTCCCTCAGTATTCTAGGGTGTATCCCAATCCAGTCCCATCGCTTTCTCTACTTTAAGTTGAGCTAATTTCTCACAAACACAGTCTTCTGAAAATTGTTCAAGATGTCCCTCGCGTCTATTTCCTTTTTGGTGAGCGGTTTTCTGATGTCCTGCTCCTGGGTCTGCATCTGTGAACACAGAACAGAAATATTTCTTAAGCATTTTCGGCTTTATCCTCATCAGTCTTCTGCATATTTCTCCCCTTTCACCCTTGAGTCCTGACAATACTCACTTTTGCCCTTCTTCTCACTAACATATCTGACAAATGTTCTATCCCCCCATTTTATTGCCTTGGCTATTTCCTCCTCTTTTTTGAATCTTTGCTTTCCTGACTTCTTTGCTAACTTCTCTAAGTTTTTTCCAAATATAGATGCCTGCTTTTCCTCTCCCTGTGATCTCTTGTCTTTCATGAAGGCCTCCTTCTTTTTCTTCACCCTTTCAGCTACTTCTTTCAAAAGCCATAGCGGTCTCCTTTTTCCTTTTGCCTTTATTTACCATTTTAACAGAAAGTGTGGTTGCCCTTAAAATATCCCTTTTCACATAAATTTTGCCCACTGTTTTTTCTACATCTCCCGAACAAGCAGGAATTTAGTCCTCCCATATTGGGTATTGTCGGTATCTGTCACCGAGCATGCGCGTGAACTCTCCCCAGCGTCCAATTAGGAAGCTTTTGGGAACATCCCACAGTGGCCTGCGTGCTGCCTTCCCGCCTTTCCCCACTGCCTCTCTCCATTTCTTCGTTTTCCGCGGAGCCAGCAGGTCGTGTTCCTGTCACAGCAGAAAATTTTTTTCCTTACTTCTTCTGTTTTGTGGTCGCGTCTGCTTCCCTCGATGCTTAACCGATACCGTCCGGTGGTATTCTTTCTTCTTTCTTTAAAAAAAAAAAAAAAAAATCTTTAGTTCCAAACTGTGTTTTCCAGGTGCACTCGCCATTTTGGGCCTTAGGCCCAAAATTTCCTCCATCATTGAGAAACCCCGCGTCGGATTTTAAAAAGTGCACCAAGTGTTGCGATACCATTTCCGACACTGACCACCCCACCCACGATTGGTGTCTTACATGTTTAGGTCCTGACCTCTCCATCTCCGAGTGTATGGCTTGTGCCATGATGTCCAATATGGGTCGACAAAACCGAGCTGCCATGCTCAGTGCCCTTTTTTTCCCATCCTATACAAGCCTCGGTGGCATCGCCCAGGTCTTCTTCCAGGGCTTCGTCTTCCTCCCATGGATCTCAAGGTAACTAAACCTAACTCCAGCCGGTCCTCAAAGGGTAGATCTCCTTCTAAAGCATCGAGATGTGTCTGGCGTTGCCCGTGAGGATTCTGTACCAGCAAAAATTGGCCCCGGCCCGGAGGCTTTGTCTTCTTAATCATTATCGTGGCTCCCGGACGTTCTCGAGGCCTCGACCTCGGCAGAACTATTGTTGCCATGCTCTGGAGTACCGGCTGCTTCCGGTACCGACATCCAGTCAGTGGCAGCGTCGTATAGACCAGAGGTTCCTGGCTATTGAACGTAGTCTGGCTGCTCTCCTTGCGTTATCGACTCCCTCGGAACCGCATCAGACAGTTCAACCGGTAACTGATAGCATCGACATCGGTGTCGGCTTTGCCGGCACCCAGGTCATGCGCTGCCTCCTCCGGTACCGATACCCCGTTACCGATTCCACCCAGTACCGAGTCGGTCGGTATGGGTTGCGGGCTTTTCAAGAGTATCCGGACAGAATGTACTTTGAATCCTCAGAGGTATCTGAGGATTCTGACAACTCTGTTAGTACCTGAATACTTCTCCCAGCGGAGCCTTCCTCTCTTCCTAAACGTAGGATGTCTCCTTCATAAGATAATCTCCTTTCAGGACTTCATCAGGGAGGTGGGCTCGTGGTTTGTCCATTACTGTGCCTCCTGAAACCGAGATCCATAGCTAAAGGAGTTGGAGATTTTAACAATATCCCAAAGCTCCTAAGGAGGCAGTCACCTTAACTATCCATGAGATCTTTACATTATCTCGTTGAGAATGTGTGAGACACCTCCTCACCACCTCTCCTCACTCTCGCAGACTGGATACCATGTATCGAGTCCCTCCTTGTCCTGGGCTTCGGAAAACTCAGCTTCCTCACCACTCTATTGTAGTGGACTCAGCTAGGATAGGATCAGGAGTGGCAAAGAGGCATGCCTCTTAATTCTCCAGGACGTGAGTGTAGAACTTTGGATGCCTTTGGACTTCGTACTTTCGCAGGCTTCCATGCTCTCTGCCAGGATCAGTTCCTATATTTTTTACTATATGGGAATGCTCCTTAAAGAAGTGCACAGGTGATATAGAGCCCTCTTCTGCACTGAGGATAGAAGGCAGGATTTCCTCACACTGGTCAAACATGCCCAGGATTTTTTTCTAAGTTTGTCAACCGTGCAGCTTTTGACTTTTTTAAATGCATAAGCAGAACCTCTGCCATTGCCATAGTGGCACGTAGAATTGCCTGGCTCCAGGCATCTGCTTTTGAGCTCTGGGTGCACGACCAACTCGGCAATATCCCTTGTACAGGTGCGCATCTATTTCGCAAAAATTGGCAAGATAACGCCCAATGATCTAGATGCTGACAACTCCACTTTGGATAGATTATCCACAGCCACAGCTGATCCTGCCAGAAAAGAATTCTTTCTCTTCAAAAAAGAAGAAGGTTTTATCCCTTTTATTCCCAGCAGGGAACGTTCTGCAGGTCAGCCTGGCCGGAAAGGTCAGCAACCACCTAAGCCGAAGGAAAGCAAAGACTGCTCAGCCTCACCCGTCTCAGCAGTCTCAGCCTCCACAAGGCCTTTTGACTTTCCATCTAGAGAACTAGGCCTTCCTGGCCCTCAATGGACCAGAGCCTTCCACCATTCCAGAAAGGTTATGTCACCATGCCCCCCGATGGGACAGATAACAGCAGAGCATTGGACACTCTCCCTTATAAAAGAGGGGTATCAGGCTGCACTTTTTGTGCTTGCCCCCCCCCCCCCCACACACAATGGTAAGACAGTTCAATTCTCAGACCTCTCTCATCAACCTTTTAGATCAAGAGGTCATTATGCTTCTTGCCCAATGGGCAATAGAAGAAGTACCCCTTCTTTCAACAGGGTACAAGGGTTTTTAACTCCCCCTATTTCCTTATCCCAAAGGGAAACAGGGTGATACAGACCTCTATTGGACCCTTAGAGAATTGAACAAATTCCTTTTTGTCAAAGAGAAATTCAAGATGAGTTTTCTCTGGGAACTCTGCCTGCCATACCTTCAGAGTCAGGATTGGCTTTGTTCTCTAGATCTCAAGGATGCATACACCCATGTTCTCATCCATCCAACGCACAAAGTTCCTTCGGTTCCTTTTTCAAGGAAAGTACTACCAATAGAGAGGGTGCTTCCTTTTGGCCTGGCCTCAGCCCCAAGAGTGTTCACTGATGCATGGCTGTGGTAGCCGCATTTCTCCGCACTCGGATAGGGATATTCGTCGTCTTCCCTACTTAGACGACTGGGCTTATTTGAGCCCCAACAAGAGTCAGAGGCCAGGACTTTCTCTATCCTGCACAATTGTTATCCTTCAGTATTTTGTCTGGTCATAAACATCCCAAAATCCAGTCTAACTCTCACTCAGTCCCCCTAAGAGTTTTTCATAGGAGTTCTGGCTGGATACCAGAAAAGCAAGGGCCTATCTCCTCCCCCAGGCCCGTTACCCCCCTTCGCATGGTGCAGTTAGCTTCTCAAGCAGTGCTGAAGCCTTATCTCACTGCCCGAGAAATGCTACAACTTCTAGTCCACATGGCATCGACCCATGCATGTGGTTCCTTATGCTCGCCTCCATATTGAGAGCAAAGCGCAGTGGGACTTTATCCACTCAATGGACCCAGGCATCGGATGCCTGTCAGACAAAAACAGCAAACACAAATCGCCTTATTTTGTCCTTACCAATTGGTGCAGTCCGACTACAAAACCTGTTGCTCGGGGTCCCCTTTTCAACAACCTTTACCCCAGGCAACTCTCACAACAGATTCTTCTCCGATGGGTTGGGGAGCTCCTCTGCAAGACCCGCTCCACACAATGCACCTTGACACCACAGGAGACTCATCTACATATCAATCTCTTGGAGCTGAGAGCAATATAACTTGCGCTTCGACGTTTTCCATTTTCCACCCCTGCTCAGCTACAAGACCGTCCCTCATTCATACGGACAATCAAGTAGCCATGTTCCACGTGATCCAGCAGGGTGGACCAGGCTCTCTGTCACTTTGCAACGAAGGCTTTGCAGACTATGGGCCCTTGCCAGAGAGGCATCAGATTCATCTCCTGGCCGTGTATCTTCCATGCATACAAAACTCTTTGGGCAGACAGACTCGTTCGAGTGTCTGCTTCCACCCTAGTGGTCTCTGCCTGCTACCAGGTGGCCAAGATTTTTTCAGATTTCGGGGAACCCCGGACATAAACCTCTTTGCAAGTCTGTGAAATACCAAACTTCCCCGGTTCTGTTCCTGAATTTCTCCGGCTCAGGCTTCTCATGCCAGGCATGCGTTCCTCCTTTATTGGGGTCAAGACTTCCTGTAATGCGTTTCCATCCATTCCCCTAATTCCCAAAACCCTGTTCAATCGTCAGAGAGACCAGAGGCCATATGATTCTCATAGCTCCACATTGGCCACGGCAAGTGTGGTACCATCTGCTTCTCACATCTCTCTCAAGCTCCCTCCCTGGAAGTTAGGGTCTGCTCCAGATCTCCTGTCTCAGGATGACGGAATGTTTATGGCACCCCAATCCCCACACTCTGCATCTCAGGGCTTGGTTTGCTGCAGGCCTAGATCTTCATGATCTTAACCTCGCCTCAAGCAAGTAAAGGATATCCTTTATGCTTCCCGGAAGCCTTCCACAAGACGCTCTTTATGCGTCAAGTGGAAACGGTTGACCATCTGGTGCGTCGCAGAAGGGTCCTTAACCCCCTTGCGATACTTCTGGAATCATTACTGGAGTATCTCCTTCATTTATCCAAATGCAGGACTTAAGACTAACTCATTAAGAGTCCATTTGAGTGTGCTAGTGCAGCTTCTTTTAAGCCTCTAAATGGACAGCCTATTTCCTCCCTCTCATCCTCTTATAGCAAGATATTATGAGAGCCCCTTCTTCTAACTAAGGCCTCCCATTAGGCCACCTCTGGTTGCATGGTACTTAAACCTGGTTTCTTGGTCAGCTCATGAAGCCACCTTGCGAACTCCGTAGCTACTACCTCCTTGAAATTCCTTTCCTGGAAGATTATCTTTCTCATTGGCAATCACATCAGCACGTCGCAGCAGTGAGTTGCCAGGCACTAGTGGCCAATCCACCTTATCAAGGTTCCCTCATGACCAAGGGAGTCCGTAGGACTCATCCACACTTTATGCCAACGGTGGGTCTCCACTTTTCATCTAAACCAAGCGGTTCTACCTGCCTGTGTTTTTTCCAAGGCCTCGTGCATCGTAATGCAGAAATGAATCTTCATACTTTTGGACTGTAAACGAGCTTTAGCCTTTTACTTACGAAGAACACAGCAACATACAGTCCGCTCAACTCTTTGTTGCTTTTGATCCTTCTCATTTGGGACTTCCTGTCCTCCAAGAGAACACTGTCTACCTGGATTGCTCAGTCTATTTCCTTTGCCTATCAGAGTAAGAATCTTCCTCTGGAGGGGCCATGTCACAGCTCCACAATGTGAGAGCCATGGCAGCTTCAAATGCGCATCTGCACTCTGTGTCTAACGACGACATAAGGTCGAGCAGCCCACTGGGCCTCGGTTCATACCTTTACAGCCCACTCCTGCTTGGACAAGGGACTCCCGCCGGGATGCCTTGTTTGGTGAGGCTGTTCTCCAACACCTGTTCCATACCTAATCAACTCCTACCTCACCATCCCTAGTTGGATGCCAGAGATCCAAGGGGGAAGTGGAGCCCTTCACAGGGACACCACAACTTCTGGGGTCCTCTCCCTTTCATCTAAAGCGATGAAGTCCCCATATGTGAGGACTGCATTCCTGCTTGTTCCTGGAGATAGCATAGTTACTCACCTGTAACAGGTGATCTCCGGGAACAGCAGGAATTTAGTCCTCACACACCACCCACCACCCCTAGGAGTTGTATCTCTCTAGCTCTTATCTCTTTCCCTCTCTCTCCTCTTTGTCTCAGCTTTAAACGCAGCTGGAGAGCGGCAGTTGGGAAAGGTGGGAAGGCAGCACGCAGGCGCTGTTGGATGCTCCCAAAAGCTTCCTGATTGGATTCTGGGGAGTGTTCCCGCGCAGGCTCCGACGGTAAACCGATGATACCCATATGTGAGGACTAAATTCCTGCTGTTTCCCAGTAGATCATCTGTTAACAGGTGAGTAACTATGCTAATCCCCCAGCTGTTCCCATCCCGCTAAGGACTCCCTGAGGTATTGGCCCATCTTGGCAAAGTTAGTCTTCCTAAAGTCTAAGACCCTCACCTTTGAATGGATTCTAACAGCCCTAATCCTAATACTGAACCACACCGATCTGGTGATCACTGGATGCAAAATGATCTCCCACTATAACATCAGAAACACTTTTCACACCCGGGTAAGCACCAAGTCCAGTATGGCCCCTTCATGTGTGGGCTGTTACCAAATTGCTTGAATAGTTTCCCCTGTATGAATCCAGGATCTTCTTACTTCTAGATGATACTGCATCAGGAATGTGCCAATCAACATGTGGCATATTGAAATCCCCTATCAGTAGCATTTCCCCTTTCCCTAGCAATGCTGCGTATGTCTTCAATTAACTCTCTGTTCCCCCTCTTCCTCTTGTGAGGGAGTTTTTTCTCTATATCACCTCAATTGTAAAATAGATTTCTCTTTCCTCTCTTTCTAGTTTAACCCTCAATGCCTCCTCTCTCCCTTTTTAAAGCTCTGTAATTCCAAAGCTTCAATTTTTTTTTTTACATATACTGCCACATCGCTCCCCTTCTTCCTACCCCTGTCCTTTCTGAATAAAGTATAGCCATGTAAAGGTACATACCAATCATGTTTTCTCTGTGAACCATGTTTTCTGTAACTGCCACTAAAAAAAAAATTTCCCACTCCCCAGCCAAAGCGATCAACATCAGGGATATTATTTCCCATGCTTAACGGGCTTTTATACACACTGCTTTCCATATGTCACCCAACCCCTGTTTACCCATTTCCATAAAGGTATTTAATGCATCACTTCCCTGGGGTCTTTCCCTTTCCCTGGGAGCTTTTTTTTCACCCATCCCCAACGAAACTAGTTTAAAGCCTCTTTCTTCAGTAGATTAGCCAGTCTATTACAGAAGACGTGTTGCCCTTTTCTTGGACAGATGAATGCCATCTCTGCTCTGCAACCCCTTGGAACAGCCTCCCATGGTCTAGGAACCAAAAATGCTCTCGATCACAAAACACCATCCACGCAGCCATGCATTCATCTCCAGAATGCGAGCCTGTCTGCATTGGCCTTTACCCCTCAACAGGGACGCATTGAAGAGAACACCCACCAGTGCACCTAAAACTGCTTGCACCCTTTTGTCCCAGAGCCATGAAGTCACTTGATACACTCAGAGGGATACCTGGCAGTATCATTTGTTCCGACATGGATTAGAAACAATCGGGTAATAGTCAGTGGGCTTGATGAGTCCCCTACAAACCTCTCTGTAACATCTTGGGATTTTGGCACCAGGCACACAGCATACCTCTCTGGACATCAAGTCCTGGATCGGCAGAAGGACGCTTCAGTACCCCTCAGAAGAGAGTCCCAACCAACCACCACTACCCTTCGCTTTCCTTGTGGTCACTGATTCTGGCACGTTGGGGTTGCTTGAGCTCTGGTTCTTCTGCCCTTTTCCAGGGATACTTTCTCTTCTTCAAGGCCCAAGCAGGAAGTCAGTCCTCACATATGGGTGACGTCGGCACTGACGGAGCCCCCACTGTGGAGCATTTCCCCAGCTTTCCAAAGAAAGCCTTTGGGAATGCAGCACCTCTCTGCGATGTCCCCTTTCCTCCCGCCCATAGGTGCCATCTTGCTCAGTCTTTATTTTTTCTGCGGAGTCCGAGCTGACCGCGAGTTCGTGTCACCCCTGGAAAAGTTGAATTTTTTCTGCTGCGATTTTCACGTTGTCTTTATCCGTTTCAATGCCGGTTCCACCTTCCCGCCTGGGCTCGGTTACACCGTTATCAAGTCCCCAAAGTTGTGATTTTCGGTTTTTTGGTCCTTCGTGACTAGTGTTCGCGCTCTTTTTGTGTTTACACTGTCAAGCCCATTCTTTTGACGCTTGCAGGGGCCCTTTTTTTCCCCCGATGGCTGCCAGGAGGTTCAAAAAGTGTGATCGGTGCAGAAGAAACGATCTCTTTCACCGACGCATTATGACTGCTGCCTCTGATTGTCCATCGGGCCCGACCATGACCCGCTGGCCTTTGGCCCGTGCGGCAAAATGTCCGTCAAAGGCACTGTCGGGAAGCCATCAAGCATCAATGGAGAGAATTTTTCCCTGACGGTCCGTGTCCGGGCCAGGCCTGGGACTTAGTCAGAGGCCTCGACAAATCGGACTTCCGACCCCGTGGGCCGGCCCCCCCTTCGGGTTTTTTCCTCTGAAAGGGAGTCCTCCCTCCCGGGAGCACAGAAAGAAGAAAAAGCTTGCGAGGGCAGCGTCGGTGCAGGCTCCTGGTTCCTCAATGGCCAGGTCCGCATAGCCCTGACCGCCGCCCCGGGCTCTCGTAGTTCGGAGAGGCCTTCCAAGCTACCTCATGTGGAGCCTGGAGTCCCTGAGTCACGTAAGTGCAGTTGATCCCCGTAGTGTCTCTGTCTCTGGGGAGCTGATGCCGTGTCGGGGGCTGCGGTGAGGTCCCTCCTGAGCATGGACTCAGGTTGACGGCCCTTGGAGAGCAGCATGGCTGCCTTCATGGAACAGCAGCAGGTGCTGATGGCCAGTCTGACCCTGGATGCATCTGCCTCAACCCACCGTGACCCTACTTCGACGTCTAAGTTCGACCCCGTAGAACCGAAACCGATCTTTCGAGTCAATGAAGGTCTCGAGTCGATCTTCGGTTCAAGGTCCCCCTCGACCTCCCGTGGCTGGGTGGGGGCCGAGGTCGTCGATGCCAATACGCCTCGGTTTCGTGGCTGGTGGCACCAAGGCCCCACACGGCCGGAGCCGCTTCAATTCCTCCTCAGAGGAGTTGGAGTGGGAGATGAGGATGAAGAGTCCCAGGACACCTTTTCCCTTCGGACTCACCCGGAGTCCGTGCCTCGGAGATGGTCCCACACCCCCGGAGGATACCTGGTTCTCCTCCTTACTTCATGAGGGACATGGCCAAGGCCTTGGCCTTCCCTGTTGAGCTCAAACACAAAAACAACGTTGCTCTCCAGAATGACTTTTCCTCCGAAGGAAGCCTCTACTGTACCGGTTTCGCTCATTCATTCTCCGATTCTGGAATGGCTGCTGCTCTTGTTCACGTACAAACTCAATGGGAGGTCACCGGCCTCACAAAAGCCGCAAACAAAGTTTTTCTTAGCAACGGGTCGATACACATCCGATTTATCAAGTCCTGTAAGAGTCTTGGGTTCCAAAAGGCGCAGCTACCGCACACACGCACTCCATGGTTGTGGGATTGGGCCATGCACCGTCTGAAGAGGGCAGAAAGATGTCCTCTTTGGTGCCCCCCGGCCAGGAGGAACCCGGAACCCTGGATGCCCTCGGTAGAAAGTGTTTCCAGGGCTCTATGCTATCTTGGCCGTGTCCCAGACCTACCAGCTGGTACATGGCCATGTACCTATGAGACCCTGGCAATGGACATTGCCCGGGTTCTCAGCTGTCCTCTCAGAGGAACCTTTGCCAGAGGTTCAAGGCTTTTGTCAACAGGGAATGTCAAGAGTGCTTCGAAGTTTCTCTCGAGCAGCCTATGATGGCTTTCGAGGCTTCAGCTCGGGTAGCCGCGGCCCCGGGCATCGTTGCCATGCCATGGCTCCAGAGACAAGTTGGTATGATGTCCCTTTGCCGAGGTGAAAACCTTTGTTTTTTTGTAAAAGACCCATGATTGAAAAGGCCGTGGAAATGGAGACTGAGACTCTCACCAGGACAAGTGCTGTCCAGTAAAACTTCTGCCGGTCTTCCCTCAGAAAAAGCAGGGCTCAGGAAACAAGCCAAGTCCCTTTTTTCCAGAGGAAGGAAAAATGCTGCCTACAAATCCTACTCTCAATATCAGGCCTCTCCAGCTCCCCAACAGGGCCAGCAGTTCCCAAGGGGCAGGGGCATGGGTAGGGCCCTGTAGGCTAAAGGCCCCCAAGGCTGCCAGCTCCTGGGACTCCTGCACAAGCAGGGAGTGGGGTTTTGACTCCCACAGCATAGTCTTTTTTCTCACCACAGACTGGCTCCACTCAGCACAGGATATCGGCTGTACCCATGTAACGCCTACAGGTGGCCAGCCATCCACAGGGGATACCTGGGTCCTCAGCAATAGTCTAAAAGGGCTAGCTTGGCTCCACTTCCCCAACGATATTACCCCTCTCCCTACTTTCCAGGGGAGCCTCCAAGGGAGTCTTGCGCAGAAACCTCCTCTCCTTCAGGAGTTGGCAAGTCTTCCTAAAGGAACAGGCGGTGGAACCGGTGCCTCAACACCTGAAAGAGGCAAGGCTTCTACTCACAGGTACTTGGTGTCCTGTTACCAAAAAGGACAGGAGGCCTCCGGCCTATCCTAGACTGGCAAAACCATAAACAAGTTTCTGGAGAGTGAAAAAGTTTCAAGATGTTTACCCTTGGGATCCTGCTGCCCCTAACCTCCAGCAGGGAGATTGGCTATTGCTGCTTAGGGACCTCAAAGGATGCTTATATTCAACGTTCTCATCCATCCATACCACAGACACTATCTGTCAGATTTGTGGTGGAGGAAACCATTTTTCAGGTACAGAGTACTTCCCTTTGGCCTAACTTCACCTTTCCCCGCCCCCAGGGTTTTTTCACTCAAAGTGCCTGGCAAGTGGTGGCCATCCTATCTCAGAAATCGGAATGTTTTGTCTTCCCATACCTGGACGACTTGCTCATCAGGAGTCAGTCTCTCCCAGGAGGCCAGAACAAGCGCACTCTAAGCCTGACCTCTTCTCAATTCAGCATCTGGGCTTTTGTCATAAGCACTAACGCAAAGTCCACTTTGCTCCCCTCACAGAACCTAGAGTTTATAGGGGCAGAGATTAGACACCACTGCAGCAAGAGCTTACTCTTTATTTTAATTTTATTTATTTACATTCTCTTATTATCCGGGCGGTGCGATTCTGCATTCATGCAGTTTACATTGAACAAACTGAAATTACATTGAACAGGGCATTATTAACTGGAGATAACTATTTTACAGGGAACCTGGGCTATGGAGGTTAAGTGGCTTGCCCAGACCACTATTTTACATGGAACATGGCTAGGGAGGGTTTAAGTGGCTTGCCCAAGACCACAGGAGCACCTGTGGGACTAAAACCTCAGTCCTTCGGCCCAAGGTTGCTGTCCCCTCTAGTGGGATTTGAACCCCCGACCTTCCTTCTGGCCTGAAGTACCTTGCCCGAAAAAAAAAAAAAAAAAAAAAACCAACCACTACTAGCCACTTCCTCCATCCACTCCACTACTTGCCTGAGGACAGTGGCCCATAGGCTGATGGACTTGTCACACCAGTTCCAAAGCAATTCTCAGGTCTCCGCCAGACACTTCCTGCGGCTCCTGGGCCACATGGCATCCACAGTACATGTGACCCCCGAATGCCCGTCTGAACATGCTGTCGGCTCAGTTGGTGCCCAGAGTCTCAGTGTGGCGCAAGCCACAGGTGACCCGAGACAAGAGCAAGTGTCCAAACCACTCTTGGACTCCTTGCAGTGGTGGCTACATTCCTCCCAACCCTTCTCAGGGGGTTTACCCTTTCAGCCCCAGTCACACACAAGGTGTGCTGACGACGCAATGCTTCCTTAAAGGGCTGAAGTGCACATTGCCAGGGCATGTGGCATTCAAGGCCTCTGGTCTCCTCGGGAGGCCACACAGGCAGAAAATCAATCTTTTGGTGCTGCGAGCAAATCCGCTTGGCTCTACAGACCTTTTTCTCATGCCATCGTTTTTCACCAGTGCTGTCCGTTAGTTCAGACAGACAATCAGGTAGCAAGTGTTCTATGTGAACAGAGCAAGGGGGCACAGGGTCCCAGACTCCTATGTGATTAGGTGCAGGCCCTTTGTTTCTTTTGCAGATCAATAACAAGGCATGTGTTCTTCAAAGCCAGGTTTTTATCTAACCTGGTCAGGAGAACTTCTTAGTCAGACAAACTAAGCAGGATTCTCCAGCCTCACGAATGGCAGTTTAATCCACTGGTGGTCCCCGTAGATCTTTCTACCGATGGGGACTTCCATCCATCGATCTCTTTGCAAGTCCACTGCACCGTCAGCTGCCCAGGTTTTGCTCCAGACAGCTGCATCCCTGAGAATGGCAGCAGATGTTGTTTCTGATCTTTTGGTCTACAGGCCTCTTGTATGCGTTTCCTCCCACGTCCCTGGTGGCCCGATCTCTGTTCAAGATTCTACAGGACAAGGCCTCTGTGATTCTGGTAGCCCCCAGATGACCGAGGCAACCGTGGTTTCCACTTTTTCTGCAGTTTGCAGTGGAAACTCCATTCCCTCTGGGGTTGCAACCCGATCTCCTGTCTCAGGATCAGGTTTCCCTTCTGCACCCCAATCTCAGATCCCTCAATCTGATGGCCTGGCTGCTGAAAGGATAGTGCTAGCTCCCTTACTTCTACCTAGGGAAGTTGAGGAGGTGGTCTTGGCCTCTAGGAGGCAATCCACCAGAAAGTCCTGTTCCCTCAAGTAGCGTGGGTTCTCAATATGGTGTGCTCAGCGCAATGAAGATCCTTTCTCCTGTCTTGTGCCAGTAATACTACAGTATCTACTTCACTTGTCAGACCTAGGCCTTAAGTCCAACTCTGTTCGGGGGTCCACCTCAGTGCTCTATCAGCACCCCACTCACCGGTGGAGGGACAGTCTCTGTTTGTTCACCCCTTGGTGTCCCGCTTCCTCAGAGGCCTGCTTTTGCTCTAGCCTCCGATTCGTCCACCTGCCACTGAGTGGGATTTGAACGTGGTCTTGCAACAACTAACTCACCCACTGTTTGAGCCGATGGCTACTTGCATTTATGCTACCTTTCTTGGAAGGCGCTCTTCCTGGTACTCTTAACCTCAGCCAGAAATGTGAGTGAACTACAAGCTCTGGTTTCTGATAGACCGTACACACAGTTCTATAGGAACAGGGTGGTCCTACAGACCCATCCGAAGTGCCTTCCAAAAGTTGTCTCCTCCTTCCACCTCAACCAGGAGGTGATTCTTACGACATTCTTTCCCAGGCCGCATTCCAGCTGGACTGAAACAGTCTTGCATACCCTGTACTGTAAGAGGTGTTGTCCTTTTTAGAACGTATGCGGGGGCATCGAAGGGATACTCTGTTCTTTGTCTCCTTTGAGGCCTAATAAACTTGGGTTGCCTGTCTCCAAGCATACCTTGTCCACTTGGGTAGCAACGATTGTATTGCCTTGCATACAAGGCAGCCGGCCTTTCCTTGCAGGGTCAGTCAGGGCCCACCGTGTCAGGGCGTAAGCCGCGTCAGTAGCTCATCTCCACTCTGTTCCATTGGCAGACATCTGCCGGGCCGCTGCTTAGTCTTCAAGCCAGACTTTTGCAACCCACTGCTGCCTCGAGAGAGTCCCGAAGGGGCAGTGCTTTCGGCCAGGCGGTACTCCGTAATCTCTTTGAGGTTTAGTCAACTCCTACCCTCTGGCCCTTGTGTTTGGGCTACCGTACGGAGGCGTTCTCAGAGGATATTCTTATCACGTATGCTGAGGCTCTTCAGAGGGAGCAATTTTTTCAGCTTTGGGTTCCTGGTAGCCTAGAGCTGGGGAGTCCCATATGTGAGGACTGACTTTCTGTTTTGGTCCTGGAGAAAGAGTAGTTACCTGTACAGGTGTTTCTCCCAGGAGCAGCAGGAATCAGTCCTCACGACCCTCCCTCCTCCCCTGGAGTTGCAGTCATATACTTTATTTTGTTTTTTGCTGTCTTTTAGCTATGTCATCAGACTGAGCAAGATGGCACCCTTGGCAGGAAGGGGACCGCGCAAGTGCGCTGCATTCCCAAAGGCTTTCTTTGAAAGCTGGGGAAATGCTCCGCATGGGGGCTCCGTCGTGCGTCGACATCACCCATATGTGAGGACTGATTCCTGCTGCTCCTGGAGAACACCTGTTACAGGTGAGTAACTACTCTACTCTCTCCTCCACTTCCAGGGCTGCATAATGGTTCTCTAATTCAAGGGCTGGAGAAGTTGGATGGGTGATTCTGCAGGCCCTGGTTACTTGTGTCTAACCTTCGTCAATCTGTTGGCACCCATCTTCTCCTCTGCTAGAGAGCTTGGATGTTTCAGGAAGCATCTCATCAATGTACTGCTCACTGTCTTGAATGCTCCTCAGCCTCACCACCTCCTCTCTTTGAGTTCCTCCACTTGTTTCCTCAGAGCTTCAGCATGCAGGCACCCTACACATTGAACCGGTCCTTCAACTGGCCGTGGGTTCTCTGTCCTGGACAGAGGCAGAAACTGAAATGGGGGCAACAGCTTTAGCGATACGATTTTTCCCAGCCATTGTTCTGTTCGTGGAGCTGAGGTATCTGTTAAAGCAAAAGATAGATCTACCAAAGTACCAGCCGGTTTCCCAGCTGTCCTTTCAGAGAAAAAGCAGTTAAATCTCTTTAATTCAAAATGTGCTGTTCCAGGTCCCTGTGCTTTGTTAAATGGGGAGGTGCCCTATAAAGCAAGACTGCTACACTATGGGTGGCTGGGAGTTGGGGTGGGTAGGGAGGGAACTAACACCTGATTAGGTGTCAGCAGTTTCCCAAAAGCTGAGAAGGTTGCTAGAGTTTAAAACCTACCCTGCTAAAGAAAATATTGCCACTAAAAAGAATGTAACTTTGCTTTAAAAATATACCAGAACCCTTTTAAGAGCTCCCAGTCAGAGAGCTACCAATTTAATAAAAATAAACCCTCAAAGCCTTACTGTTGTTTGACCTGTAAAGCCCCTGTTTGGAATGTATACATTCCCACCGACTCTTCTGGTCGCCAAGATTTCTGTTCAAAATTCAGAACGAGAAGCATCAGTGATGCTGATCACCTCCAGATGGCCCAAGCAACCCTTGTTCCCTCTATTTTCTCTCGTTGGCGGTGACACTTCCAGTACCCTTGGGTCGAGCCCTTAACCTCCTGACTCAGGAGGAGGACTCCCTCCTGCACCCCAATGTGGGGTTGCTGACTTTAACAGCCTAGATGCTGAGAGGGTAGCCTTGGCCCCGCTCATCCTGCCACAAGAGGTTGAGGAGATCCTGCTGCATAATAATCTTGGAGTGTAGGCAACGCCTGCCTTCCTGCTCTTCTGTATTCAGGCTACTGGAGTGATAGTGTTGCTGGACGCTAGGATCTTGCAGAATCTCTCAGTGGGGACTCATCTTCTGCAACTCACAGCCACCCGACTGGTCACTGTTGGTACTGTCGTGGTTCGGTCCTCGGCAACCTGGAGCTAGGGAGTTCCATAAGTGATGACTGACTTCCTGCTTGTTTCTGGAGAAAGCATAGTTCTCCGGGAACAAGCAGGAAGTCAGTCCTCACATATGGGTGACGTCGACGGAGCCCACCTGGAGCAAATCCCCAGCTTTCATAGAAAGCCTTTGGGAGTTACTACCACGCATGCGTGGTCCTCTTCCCGCCAAAGGTGCCATCTTGCTCAGTCTCCTTTTTTCCGCGGAGCCCATCAGATGTGGTCTGTCTGTCCCAGAAAAAGTTGATTTTTTTGTGCCTTTCTGGCTCTCTCCATTCTCGCGCCAGTACCCTTTCCCGCCCAACCTCGTTATCGGGCCGGTTCCTCCTTTCTATTTACTTTTTTCTTTTTTTTTGGGGGGGTGTCTTTGTGCCCTTTTTTCCTCACTGGCAGCCCGAAGGATCTCCGACCTTGCCTGGGGTTTTATTCCCCCCATGGCTACCAGTGGGTTTAAAAAGTGCGACTGATGTGGAAAGATTATGTCCCTCACAGATACGTATGACTGCTGCCTCTGGTGCCTTGGCCTGGACCACGACCTGGTGGTCTGTGGCCTGTGCAAAAAGATGTCCTTGACGGCCTTGAAGAGCCGCCAGCAATAGCATGATAAAATTTTTTCCTGATTTCCCCATGCCTCCGAGAGCCAGGACCTCGTCTGAGGCCTCCACGCCTTGGGGAGGAGCATTCCGAACCCGAGCATCGTTGGGGGTCCTCAGAGAAGACATCTCCCTCGAGGGAACCAAAAAGAAGGAAGAAATCCTTGAAGGCGGTGTCTCTGGACTGCTCTGAATGGATGGGTTCCTCGCGGAGCCGGTGGCTGAATCCCGAATGCCTGTTCGAGGCGTCTGAGAAGGAGCGCCCAGTCAAGGTTCCTTGAAACGACCCGGTCCGCAGATCGGGCTTGGCGAGTAACATACTGTCCTAGTCAAGGACTCCCCTCTGGAGGAACCGGTTTTTGGGCTCGAGTGTGTCGGTGCCTAAGCCCGAGGGCTGTGAAGCCTGCTAAACTTGTGTCCAGGATGGCATCCTTGGAGCTCAGTGTCACTGCCCGCTTTGAAGCAGCAGCTTGTGTTGATGTCCAGCACATCTGGTTCCTCCACCCTGACCACCGGGTGTTCAATGTCGAAGTCGACCTCGGATGCCGAGCTGATCCCAGAGGCCTTGCAGGCCCGAGTCGATCCTCGGCCAAGGTCGCGCTTGGCCTCCCGCTCGTCAGGACCAAGGTTGTCCTCGGCCTCTCGCTCGTCAGGACCAAGGTTGTCCTCGGCCTCCCGCTCGTCAGGACCAAGGTTGTCACCGGCGAGCCTCCCGGCATCAGGGCAGATGGAACTGGGCACCTCGGGGCCCGAAGAGCTCCACTTCCTAGGAGGCCTCCGCCTGGGAGACAGAGGACTACCCTTTTTCAGACCTGGGGGGAACCGGTGATGAACCTGTTTGCCAGCCCGGTCAATCACCATTTGCCCTGTTTCTGCTCTAAGCAGCCACACCCCCCGCCAGGGTGGCCGCCGATGCTTTTCTAGTCTATGGTCAGTGGATCTTCTGTATGCTTTTCCCCCCGACACCTCTGATCGCCAAGACTCTGTTCAAGATTCTTCACGACAAAGCTTCAGTCATCCTGATAGTCCCCCACGGTGGCCCAGGCAACCGTGGTTTCCACTTCTCCTGCAGCTAGCGGTGGAAGTCCCCATCCCCTTGGGGTCAGCTTCACAGCTCCTTTCCTAGTTAGGGGGCTCCTCTTCTGCATCCCAAACTCGGCTCCCTTTTTTCTGACGGCGTGGCTGCTGAGAGGGTGACACTAGCCCCACTCCTCTTTCCGAGGGACATGGAGGATGTTTTGCTGGCTTCACGCAGAGCGTCTATCAGACGGGCTTACGCTTTTAAGTGGCGCAGGTTTGCATTTTGGTGCGCTGAGCGGGTGGTCGATCCTCTTTTTTTGCCCGGTGGCTATGGTGTTACAATACCTTTTCCACCTCTCCAGGACGGGGCTCAAGTCCAACTCCATCAGAGTGCATCTAGTGCCCTAGTTGCGAACCATCATCAGGTGGACGGGAAGCCCCTCTCAGCTCATCCAATGGTGTCCTGGTTCCTAAAGGGCCTACTCCTGTCTAAGCTCTTGGTCTGCCCTCCGGTGACCAAATGGTGATAATGTAGTGTTGGGGCAGCTCACCCTGCTGCTCTTTGAACCGATGGCTACCTGTCACCTCCGTTATCTTTCCTGGAAGGTGGTTATCTCCAGGAACAAGCAGGAATGAGTCTTCACATATGGGTACGTCGGTACCGACGGAGCCTGCACGGGAATGCTCCCCAGCATCCAATCAGAAAGCTTTTGGGAGCATCCCTCGCACCTGCGCACTACCTTTCCCGCCTTTCCAACTGCCCCCCCACAGTTTTCATTTTTCCGCAGACCCGGCAGGACATCGTCCTGTCACCGCAGAAACTTTTTTCTTTAATTCTTTATCTCTTGTTTTCTTGTGGTCGCGGCTGTTTTTTTCCCTCCCGCCGCCACCGTACCCGCCGGTGGGTTTTTCTTTTCTTTTTCTAAAACTCAGGGAGAGTTTTTCCCTAAGTTTCTGTCTTAAAATTTTTTGGCCTGCAAGGCCTCTCCATCATGGAGCCTTCTTCTCCTAAGAAGTGCCTTCACTGTGGAAACACAGTTTTCTTTTTAGACTCCAATGACTGGTGTCTAACCTGTTTGGGTCCTGACCCTTTTTCCCCTGAACAATCAGGCTACAAAACTGTGAGAAGAGATTCCCTCTTTCGAGTTTCCCTCGATACCGTTTTCCCTCCCTGGGTGAGGGCACCGGCCTTTTCTTCTCTACAGGATCAGGTAACCCACAAACAGTCTGTTAAGACTAGCCAATCCTTGAGTGTTAAGTCTCATGCCAAGCATGCTGACGGCCCCGGCCTGGCCCTCAAGACCCCATTGGCATTAAAACCCCGGTGGGAGTCTCCAGGCTTCAAAGCATTTCAGGGGTTTCAGGTTGTTCCTGGGGCTCACCCCTCACAGAACATACCTGAGCCATGCTCGGTGGTGACATCCGCTTCGAGCGGTACCGATTCCCCGGCATCGGCACCGGTGTTGATTGATCCACTCTTCACCAGGGTTCGTCATCTGGTGTCCTCTGTACCTTCGGGACCGATCGATACGTTCCAGATTGACTTTCCTGTATCTGAGCCATGCTCGGTGGTGGCATCCGCTTCGAGCGGTACCGATACCCCGGCATCGGCACCGGTGTTGAGTAATCCACTCTTCACCAGGGATTGTCATCTGGCGTCCTCGGTACCTTTGGGACCGATCGATACGTCCCAGATTGCCTTTCCTGTATCGACAGCATCGCCGATACCACCATCGACGTCTGTAACCTCTAGACATGCATCGATAGACTCGCTCCCTTCGATGCCGAGTCTGGAATCGATATCTAGTCTAGAAGACTGGGTGCCGACGCGTCTCGGAATCGACCCTTATCAATTCCGGATACGCAGTACCGAGGATATTCACCAAGGGTTTCTCGTTGCCTTGGTACCGTTTGAGCAGCCTCCGATGACTGCTTCGATGGCGTTACAGCCTCCGATTCCGACTCAGCTAACCGGTATCGGTATCGATGTCGGTTCCTGCAGTTACATCGGCACCAACCACTTCCATGTTTTTTTCTCCATCGCTCCTTTCTATGCCTAGCTTGGAGTCGATACCTGGCATGGACGATGCAGTACTGACTGTCTCAAATCGTGACTGCCAGCACCAGTATCCATCTAGTGGGGCTCTTTTTCTGCACCAGGACCAGTACATCCTCTGGTGCCCAGGCTGCTGCTTCAACTTTAGCCTATCCAGGGATGGTTCCCATTGGAGATCCTTCTTTTCAGAAATTTCTACTTGACATGGCAACATTCCTTGCTATTCCTATCCCTGGCTGTGATCCTACTCGAGGCTCCCCTGCAGAAAAGGAAAATATAATGCTTCCTTTACATCATTCTTTACAGGATCTTCTTCTGAGAATATGGGAAAAACCTTTGAGGGTTTCCTCACCTTCTACAGCAACTCATGTTCTGTATCAGGTGCCCCCCTCTCCAGGATTTCAAAAGACTCAACTTCCCCATCATTCCATTGTAGTGGAATCAGCAATGAGGAAGGTGAAAAGCAAGAAAAAGCATTCTTCTTATCCGCCAGGTCGTGCATCTAGAGCACTTGATGCCTTTGGACGTCAAACCTTCCAAACATCTATGCTGGCAACATGGATTATCTCTTATATTTTCTATATGAGTCTATCTCTCCAGGAGGTCACAAAGAAATTATCTCTTTTGACTCCTTTTCTGTTAGAGCCAAGGCTGCAGACTATTCCTTACTTTTTAGTCATAGCCAGAATCTCTCTTGGTTTCTTTCTCGTGCTTCTCTAGACTCTGAGTCTGTTAGCAGAACGTCTGCTATAGCCATAGGAGCACGACGTAGAGCCTGGCTCCAGGCTTCAGACTTGAGCAGATGGGCACAACACACACTGGGTAATTCTCCTTGTACTGGAGAAAATCTCTTCAATAGGGAGGCTTTACGTCAGGTTGCTCATTGCTCCACTGACTTCCCTGGTTCTATGGACCACCCTAAGCCGCCTTCTTCCCCGGGAGGTAGGAAATGTCCTACCAAACCTTCTTTCCCTAAGAAAAGAAGGTTTCACTCTTCTCCTGCCCATCATCCAGATGTACCCAAGCAGGGGACACCTCGTCCTGGTCTGAAGAATCCAAACTCTAGCCAGGCTGAACAAACCCAGCAACCATAGGTTCCTGAAGGTCGCAACCTACAGTTAACTTCTTCTTAACAGAAGTTTGTTCACTGTTTTTCTTCAAAGCTCTACACATGGTTCCTTTCTTCAGGTAGATATGCTGAGCTGTCAGGATATTCATGTCTATGGGTTACAGATTTCTCCTCCTCTTCCTACCAAGAAGAGAAGTTAACAACTATCCCATGATAGTTTTCTGTCCCAACATGAACATTTTTTCCTTCAGCAGACTTACCATATGGTAGGTCACCCTTCAGCTCCTGTTTCTCTACCCTCTCATCCAGGGTTTCCCCTGGATGAGTGGTACCATACTGCAGAGCTTCTCTAGCCTTTCATTCCAGTGTAGAGTTTCTTCCTTGAATAAATTCCCTTCTTTTTTCTGGGCAGCTCATCAGACAGGGACAGGAATTCTCCTCTCCCTTTGTCTGTTCTCTCTGTTTTACACAGGAAGATTCTCTCTGCTGTCTCATTCAGCAGCTGCCCATGCAGGAGTTCCATTGATCGAACTACTGGAACTTTTCCACAAGTTTCCAGTCTGTCTCCACTATTTTCTATCTAGCCTTAGTAGTGATTTCAAGATAGTGCTCATCTATCTTGGATAATCCTAATCACTTCAGGCTTCTCACATTATCTTCTTTCCTTGCCATCTCCATTTCTGGATTTGGCAGCACAGCTGACCTACAGTCAGTTTTATCTCCTAATTCTCCTGCATAATGCTCTCTGCAATCTTCAGAGAAGCATTCCACTATGGGCCCTTGCTAGAGAGCATGGGGTTTTGTCGCTAATGCCTTTTCTGTAGGGTTGGGAAAGTCTCCTCAGTCATTCTCACGACTGTGAGGGTTCTCCACACCCTGTTATCTCCTGTTATAATACAAGATATAAGCCTTATCTGCGTGAATGTTCAAGGAGTTTTCCAATCCTGCAGGAATATGCTCTTTTTTCCTTGCAGCTTGTCCTCATGGTATCCTACTCCTTTATGGACAGCACATATTCTACTAGTAACGCATGATACCCCTGTGTCCCTCCAGTGGGTCATCCTGGTATCTCCCCCTATGCGTTTTCTGTCCATTTACCATGTCAGAGTTCTACAAGACTCAGGACTTGCTATTTACAGACTGATATTATCCTCTGTTTTTCACGCAACCATCCTGGTTATTTCACTGGATAGCATTCCTGCACCATTTTAGCCCGGAGGAATAGATTCTCTATATATCTTCTCAAGTCGGTTCCACCTTCTTGTTATTAGATGAATCTTTCTCCTTCACATCTCTCATGTGAATGTTCTTATGGGCATATCTCTATCTGCTTAGTTGCAGACATGTATCTTCTGACATACATATATTATGTATGTATATATCTCTATATGCTCTATAGATAAATATGTCTGTAAGCTGTGTGTGCATACGTTATGCCCCTATATATACCCATAAATATACACACACACATATATATATATATATATCCTATATATATATGTGTGCATCTGTCGAGATGCTTCCTTATAAGTAGATATGTATTTACATACTTATCTCCCTAACTATCTATGCTATAAAGGTTTTTCCCTTCCTAGAGGTTCCAAACAGTGGGCTTGCATATGTTCATACTGTCCCTCAGTATGTCGGGGATATTATGCACACAACCACTACTGTGGTGCTGACAGCTTCTATTTTATTCTAGCTCTCGCTATCCCTGAAGCATCATACTTCAATATCTTTCCTATCTCTCACCAGCTAGGAAAGACTGCTTAGATCTTCAGTAGTTCTGAGGTTCAGCCCTTCACACATCTGTCGTCCTTGGGAATACGGGCTTTTTCCCATGCCCCTTCTTCCCTCCAGGACTGGGCTAGTTGTCCAAATTGGTCAGTCTTCCTCTTTTACTCCTAAATGTTAATGACTCTGTAGCTAAAAGAGTTTTTCAGCTTTTCCCATAAAGCTTTCCACTGAAGACTTGCCGTTTTTATACTACTCCAGTTGACACCTGGGTCACCTGCCAATTCCAGATTTGGACCTTCACCTTCACTGCCGTGAGGTCACCTTGAGGATTCCTCTACTGAATCTCCAGTAGACTCCATCAAGCCCTCTACTTCCTACAATCCAGTAGGTAAGGTCCATATTGTGATTGTTCATTGAATAATTTTAATGGTACTTATCATACATACCAAGGACTCCTCTTCTGTAGTCCTTAGGTTCGCTGTTTTTTCTTACAGCTCCTCTCTTTTCAACACCTACCCACCATCCCTCATGGAATGCCGGAGATCCATGTGTGGGAAGTGCAGTCCTGATCCAGGGACATGCATTTTATGGGATCTCCCCCTGGCATCTATAGCTAGGGAGTCCCCATATGTGAAGACTCATTCCTGCTTGTTCCTGGAGATAGCATAGTTATGAATTAAGGAGACAATTGCCTCGGTGTAACTTGAGGACCTGGCTGATTCCAGTGGGTTTGTGTGCCCGTTCTATCCGAGCGCAGGTGTCCTCATGGGTGGAGCAGAGCTCTGTAGCCCCTGCAGACATTTATTGGGTGGCAACATGGGCATCACTTTCTACTTTTGTCAAGCTCTGAGTGGACATGGCCTTGGCTCAAGGGTTTTGTGAACTGCTATGTCTTCTTCCCACCCAGTGGAGGAGTAGCTTTGGTATATCCCACTTGTCTGGACTGGTCTAGCAGGACAATATGGAAGATAACATTTTACTTACAGATAATGTCCTTTCCTTGAGTCCTGCTAGACCAGTCCAGGACCTGCCCCTGGAACTGTGTTTGCTCTGTTCTTCTGTGGTGGTACCCTTGGGTCCACTATGATTTATATACTTGGTTCTGCAAGTCCATATTCTACGGCTGCCTCCTGTTTATGCTTTCTTGTATATAGTTCTCTACTGTTTGATTACTCATTGTTGCCCACCTTGAGGTTGTGTGAGGCTTGCCATGTTCTCCCTTATGCTTTGGGATGAATACTGAAGAGACCTCTAGTGGTTTAGGTGGACACAGGCATTGGAGTGATGTCATTGAAACTTGGGCTTTTCATTGGATCTTTGTCTCCACCAATCTGCTGATAGGGGTAACACAACCCACTTGTATGGCTTGGTCTAGCAAGACTCAAGGAAAGGAAGTTCCTTATCGTCACTCCAGTCCAGTCCCTTTACTTCTGGGTTGCGTAACCCTTCCAGCAGCTTGGAGGCTGAGCCCAACCTTTTTGGAGGTGGAGCGGTACAAATACCACTGAGACCACCCACCAACTCCAGTAATCTCAGCCTCCAAGCAGCTGGAGGGTTCCGTAAGCCTAGGGCTTACTGGAGTCCTTCTTTAATTTTATTTTACCTATTTCATTTAAATATGCTACTTTATTTAATTTCCTTTAGTTTCCCCTGCAGTTTCTATACCGTTGGTAGTTAATTGTAATTACGAGGGCTCTGGCTCTTTAATTTCTCCTGCTCTCTCCTATCCCTCTTCTCCCCCCCCCCCTCCTACCCGGATCGGGCGTCGGAGGAGAACCGCGGCTCACAGCCCCGAGGAGGATCTTCGGCTTCTCTGCTTCTTGCCTGCTGAGACGCGCTGATCACTGCTGCCTCGCGCCGAAGCCCCCCTGGAGGCTGAGCGCTTGAGGCAGTATCGCTGGCCTGCCGGGACCGCCAGACCCGTCCGGAGACAAAAGGACGCGGCGGCGAAGTCCGGTCTTTTCGAGGACCGCGAGGGAAAGCTTAGGCAGCGATCTTCACGGGGAACGAGAATTTAGAGCTCCGGTGAGCCAGGGGAGAGTCGGGCTGCGGCCGGGAGAGAGTCTGGGAGCTCCCCGTTCTGGCTCCACGTGGTAAGGCCTACCACGTGTAGAGCCAACGGGTAAACATCGCTGAATCGGCCCGGATCCTCGGCACAGTGCACAAAACCGCAAGTACTAATTCTGAAAGGGTGGTTACTGTAATTAATCTTCATTTTAATTTAATTTAATTATTTTACTTATTTCATTTATCTAGAGCTGTTAACTTTAATTTCAGTTTTGGGTTAATCGGTCTCCTTTATTTAATTCATTTAAGGGTTTTCTTTTGCCTCAAGATTAACAGCCGGTTTCTTTCCCTTGTGTACCGCTTGGGGGGGAAAAGAAACCTCGGAGCTGGTGCCCAGGGAGGGAGCTAACTGCATATTAGAGGAGAGTCCCTCACTTCGGGCCTAGAGGTCTGATACTGGAAGGTCCTCAGCCCCAGGTCATGTCAACCAAGTCCCGCTGCCTTTCCTGTGGAATACGCAGGGGTACGTCTGCAGAAACAGGTATCTGCAGGAGCTGTACCGCTTTGGCGGCCTCTGCGGAGCAGGACATTAATTTAACTATGGCCAATGCCTCCCAGGGGTCAGACGAACTCCCAGTAGGGGAGGGGGGGTCACAAGCCCCTCCATCTACGTCCTCGGACTTGCCCACTCCTTCCCTATCCCCCTCCCCCCTCACGGCGGGAGAGGTTGGGGCAGGGGATTTTTTCTCCCCGGATTTCATCCTCTTACTCCACAAGGCATATTGCCTACATAAGCAGAATTCAGGGGCAGGAGGAGCGGCGCCGACGACAGCAGAGGTCAAGCCAGCCAGGCCCTCTAGGGCGGCCAATGCGGATTCCGACCTTCCACCTAAGCGCCCCCGGATGAGCGAAGAGGAGACCCTATCCCAGGGATCTCCGGAAGAGTCGCCATCAGACAAGGACTTTGGTGAGGAGGAGGAGGAGTTAGAAGAAGGGGAGATTCCGGAAGAAGACCAGTCTAGGATAATTAGAGTATTTCGTCGGGAGGAGCTTCCGGCATTGATTAACGAGTCCCTGAAGGCTCTCAATATGTCCTCCGATACGCCTGCAGAAGAGGAAGCGTTGGAGGATCCATTGATCCAAGCCATTAGAAGATCCCAGAAGGTCTTCCCTGTACATAGGGTAGTGCGACAGATGATCCAAGAAGAATGGGACCAACCGGAGTCAAGTCTAAGAGGAGTCCGGTCCATGCTTCGCCTCTACCCCCTCCCAGAGGCAGACAAAGAACTGCTAAAGTCTCCCAGGGTAGATGCGGCAGTGTCAGCGGTCACCAAGAAGACCACTATCCCAGTGGAGGGCAGTGCAGCCCTAAGGGATCCTCAAGACAGAAAGTTGGATACTCTCTTGAAGCAGGCCTTTGACGTTAGCGCCCTCGCTTTGCAAGCCTCGGTCTCAGGGGCTTGGGTGGCTAGGGCCTGTTTAAGGTGGTCACAACAACTGCAGACGGACGAGAGCCCCGCAGATGAGACGCGGACCATCGCGAGCAAGTTGGAGTCTGGAACAGCTTACTTGGCGGATAGTCAGTATGACCTCATCAGAAGCCTGGCAAAGAACATGGCCTCGGTGGTGGCGGCCAGGCGATATCTGTGGTTACGCAATTGGGCAGCCGATACTTCCTCGAAGGCTCGCCTGAGTCGACTCCCCTTTAAAGGGAGACTGTTGTTCGGCGAGGATTTGGAGAAGCTGGTAAAGGACCTGGGCGAGTCCAAGGGAGGCAGGCTCCTGGAAGATAGACCGAAACAAAACCGCTCGCTTCCCCCGGCACGTTCCCAGCCCAGGGACTTCCGGAGGTCTCGTCCCGCCAGATCCAGCCCATTTTCCAGGGGGCGTTTCCCCTCTAGGGGCCAGGGCTTTCGAGGGTTTCGGGGAGCAGGTCGCGGTTTTGGAGCGACCTCCTTCTCCTCCTCCTCGTCCCTTAGAAAACAACAATGAAGCCGCGGGGGCCCAGGGGGAAGAGTTGCCCATAGGAGGACGTTTAAGACGGTTTCTTCCCGCCTGGTCCCGGGTCACATCGGATCAATGGGTGCTAGAAGTGATCAGAGAGGGCTACGCTCTCGAATTTTCGAAGCAGATACCACCAGCCTTTATTCTGTCCCCCTGCGGTACCTCCGCAAAGAAGGCAGCGGTGGAGTCAACTCTCGCGCGCTTAATTGCACTCGGGGCCGTGTCACCAGTGCCTCCAGATCAGTGCGGCTTAGGTCGATACTCGATTTACTTTGTGGTGCCAAAGAAGGAAGGCACCTTCCGACCAATCCTGGACTTAAAGCAGGTCAATCGCTGTCTCAAGGTCCCTCACTTCAGAATGGAGACCCTACGGTCAGTCATCGCAGCCGTAAGAAGCGGGGAGTTCCTGACAGCCCTCGACTTGACAGAGGCCTACTTGCATATCCCGGTCAGAAAATCCCATCAACAGTTCTTAAGGTTCGCGGTACCAACGGGCCACTTTCAATTCCAGGCCCTCCCCTTCGGCCTAGCGACAGCTCCGCGAACATTTACCAAGGTGATGGTGGTCGTGGCGGCCTTCCTCCGGAAGGAGGGGATCTTGGTCCACCCGTACCTAGACGATTGGCTGATCCGAGCAAAGTCAGAGGAGGAAAGTCGCGCTGCGACGGACGCAGTAGTTCGTCTACTAGAAGAATTGGGGTGGGTGATCAACCGAGCAAAGAGCAGGCTGACCCCTTCCCAGAATCTCGAGTATCTCGGCGCAAGGTTCGACACCGGCAGGGGCAGAGTGTTCTTGCCCCCATCCCGGGCCAGGGACCTAAAGCTACTGGTCACTCGGTTCCTAAGCAGGCGAACCCCCTCAGCGTGGCATTATCTTCAGGTCCTGGGCACAATGGCAGCGACGATAGAGACAGTACCTTGGGCAAGAGCCCACATGCGCCCATTGCAACGAGCTCTATTGCGACGGTGGTCTCCGCAACTCCATCCTCTGACAACACAGTTACCCTGCGCTCCGAGGACCAAACGAGCTCTTCGCTGGTGGCAACACCCGAGAAACCTGGAACGGGGAATGCCTCTCGAGCCCCCCCAGTGGGTTCTCTTGACGACGGATGCCAGCCTATCAGGCTGGGGGGCACACTGCGAGGACCAGTTCGTCCAAGGCCGCTGGTCCCTGTTGGAATCTCAGTGGCCCATCAACAGACTGGAGTTACGGGCCGTCACCCTAGCGCTCAAGAAGCTCGAGCCCTGGGTACGAAGAAAGGCAATCCGCGTCCTCTCCGACAACGTCACCGCGGTGCGTACATCAACCACCAGGGCGGTACCAGCAGCCCTGCCCTGGAGAAGGAGGCGGACGCTCTCCTCCAGTGGGCAGAGGTCTGCCTCGAAGCGCTTTCAGCTCAGCACGTGGCGGGCACGGACAATGTCACAGCCGATTACCTCAGCAGGCACAGGATAGACCACGGAGAGTGGGAACTGGAGCAGGTGATCTTCGACCAAATAGTGGCTCGTTGGGGTCTCCCAGTAATGGATCTCATGGCAAGATTCTCCTCGGCCAAGGTGGACCGATTCTTCAGTCGGCGAAAGGAAAGAATGTCCGAAGGTCTGGATGCCCTGTCGCAGAAGTGGCCGTCAGAGGGCCTCCTCTATGTATTCCCCCCCTGGGCCCTGATCGGAAAGGTTCTTCAGCGAGTGGAGTCCCACCAGGGCCTGGTAATCCTCATAGCTCCGGATTGGCCTCGCCGCCCCTGGTACGCGGACCTGGTGAGGATGTTGGCCGACCACCCATGGCGACTGCCCTGCAGGAGCGGCCTTCTCAGTCAAGGCCCGGTTCGAATGCCTCAGGTGGATCGATTCTCGCTTATGGTCTGGCTCTTGAGAGGGCGCGGCTTTTGAAGCGAGGATATTCGGGTGCAGTAATCTCAACGTTGTTGAGCTCTAAGAAGCGCTCGACGTGTCTCGCCTATGTAAGGGTCTGGCGCATTTTCGAGGCATGGTGCGCGGAGCGCCGAAGGAAGCCCCTTGCGGCATCAGTCCCGGAAATCCTGGAATTTTTGCAAGCGGGGTTTGACAAGGGGTTAGCACATAGTTCACTACGAGTACAGCTAGCCGCTATCGCGTGCTATAGAGGAAAGATCCAAGGCAAGCCGTTAGGGGCTCACACGGACGTCGCCAGGTTCCTAAGAGCAGTTCGTCGCCTGCGTCCCCAGCAGAGGTCGGTCATCCCTCCCTGGGACCTTAACCTGGTACTAAATGCGCTGATGGGGGAACCATTTGAGCCAGTGAAGAGGGCCTCCTTGAAGGACTTAACCCTGAAGACAGTCTTCCTGGTAGCGATCTGCTCGGCCAGGCGGGTCTCAGAGTTACAAGCTCTCTCCTCCAAGCCCCCCTTCCTGGCCTTTCTTAAAGACATGGTCGTTCTGCGCACGGTGCCCTCCTTCCTTCCCAAGGTCATCTCTCCCTTTCATGTACACCAGACAGTCACGCTCCCGGCCTTCACAACCGAGGGTCTGGTAGGCAGGGATAGCAGGCTTAGGCTACTAGACGTTCAAAGGGTCCTAAAACGCTACCTCTCCCGCACTGCTCCGTTCTGGAAATCAGACCGGCTATTTGTCAAGTTCGGAGGTCCACACAGAGGGGAAGCGGCGGCCAAGGCCTCCATCTCCAGGTGGATTAGGGAAGCGATTGCCTCCGCCTACATTCTGAAGGGCAAGCAGGTTCCGGGGGGGCTGCGGGCTCATTCCACCCGGGCTCAGGCGACGTCATGGGCAGAATGCAGTTTAGTCCCTCCGCTAGATATATGTAGAGCGGCAACTTGGTCCTCTCTGCATACCTTCACCAGGCACTACAGGCTGGACGTGCAGAGTTCAGCGGACGCTCGGTTTGGCCTAGCGGTTCTTCAGTCCGGTTTGCCGAATCCCACCCAGAATTGAACTGCTCGGGTACTTCCCAGAAGTAAAGGGACTGGACTGGAGTGACGATAAGGAAAAAGTAATTAGATCTTACCTGCTAATTAGTGTTCCTGAAGGGACGACAGTCCAGTCCCTGATCCCACCCGGCTATGTCGGACCTGAAGGCCTGTCAGAAAAGGGCAGGACAGCGAACCGAGCGGAGAACCAGTTCGGGGTAAGGGAGGCCAGGAGTAAGTAAGCGGGCGGTCCTCCTACGGCGCCTTCTCCCCTCCTCTCCCTCTCCCCTTATTACCGATTACCTGTGTCCTATTTCCATTAAAAAAAAAAAAAAATAAAAAAAAAATATATATATATATATATATATATATAAGTATATATAAGATAAGGGAACGGGTGGGTCGACAGTCGTACCACCTCTCCCGGAGTTCGCATGTTTGTTAGGTTTAAGTTAGAGTTGTTACAGAGGCTCATTTAGTCTGCTTTATCAGTCGATTACTGGAGTTGGTGGGTGGTCTCAGTGGTATTTGTACCGCTCCACCTCCAAAAAGGTTGGGCTCAGCCTCCAAGCTGCTGGAAGGGTTACGCAACCCAGAAGTAAAGGGACTGGACTGTCGTTCCTTCAGGAACACTAATTAGCAGGTAAGATCTAATTACTTTTTATTTGGTAAGTAAAATGCCACTGTTTGGGTATATTTTATGAAGACACATAGGTGCTATATTTCTTTGTAAATTACCAGCACAAATTCTGTATAAATCAGAGATAAAATTAATCTGCATAGATTTAAACCTGCGTAGGAGGTATTTTACAAATACAAAAATTGACTGCCTGCACCCTTCTTGAAAAATCTATCCTTGCACATGCCTGCACCCGATTCAAAGTATGCACATTCTTATCACTGTGCATACTTTTATATGGGAGTAGTTTTATAAGAGCCATTTTATGTGTGTATGTTGGTATATATACATGAAAAAGCCTTCATAAAATTACCCTCCTTCATAAAATTACCCTCCCACATGCAGTTCTACAAAGACAATATTGAATTAATACAGGAAGCCTATTTTTTTTCTCCTATCAGGTACAACGCTTGCCTAACTTTCAAAATCTGAATGCTAAATCCAGTGCCTCAGGTGTTCCTACTCAGCAGATCAGATACCCATCAAATATCCAGAACATGCAGATTATGCAGAATGCCCAGAATATGCAGAATGTGCAGAACATGGCAAGACGAGCTTTTAGACCTAATCCATTGCAAATGGCCTTTTTAGCGCAACAGGCTATGAAACAGGTATGTTTCTTCTTATCTGCATTCCCTCTTTTCTCCAGGGTGCAGAGATGTAAGGAAGGATAATGAAGAATAACTGATTTTCTCTCTGAAAGTGCCATTTCAGGAGTCACAATGATGATGTTTCATGATCGGTCATATGCTGGCTCAAATGTTTCTAACATTTTCTGTAAGTTCATATGCTATTAGGATAGCATAATCATTGGGCCCAGCTGCCTCAGTTCATTTTTTGACCATGAAGAAACGAGAAAAATGGTTCTCTCTCAGATAGGGAAGAGGGTTTTTTTACATTTTTTTGGGAAACTCTTTAGAAAACTATGGGTAAGTGTTTTTTCAATGATAAAATCTTCACTAATTTTCCTTCTGAGGAAATTTGCTAGTTAAGGTTCATGGTTACAAATATTTTTGTAAATCAAAGGGTTAAGGTAGAAGATATTAAAACAAGCTATAAGCAAGATTTGTGTAAGTTATATTAAGCCTTCCAAGGAATAACAATGAGAGTTGCAGTCTGATAGCTACTTGGAAATAGTTCATTGGCCAACCAGGACTAAGAAAAAGAAAATGATGGCAGATAGAGACCATATATCATTTCATATACGCGGATGATATCATGCTTGCCATCCCCATAAACCCCATCAACCCCAAATAAAATATAAAATCCTCCTAACTACTTTTAAACTCATTAATAACATCTCTCCCTCACAATTATCTACTCTAATACACCCCCCGTCAGAAACTAGAACGCGCAGACAGAATGCAACCCATTCCCTCAACATAAAAACAAATTTCAGAAAAACTAAAGCAACAACAAGTGATAGAGCCTTCTCCTTTGCTGCCCCTACTCTCTGGAATGAAATACCATTAACCCTCCGCATGATAGAGGACCTCCATCAATTCAAAAAGGAACTAAAAACCTACCTCTTTACAAAACACTTTGAGATCCCCTACCAACTAAAAACCTCCCCAAAACAATCACAGAAACACATCCACAGTACTCAAGACAGAACAAATGACTAACACAAGAAACATTACTTACATTACACTAACACACAAAATGTTACTTACGTTACACAACATGCAAAAGATTTACCCAAACTGACGGCTATATTCACTATTGTAAATAACTACTGTAATTATCTATGTTATGTTCCAAGTTTTATAACCTGTACATAGTTTAAAAAGTACTATTCTAGCTAACGTTCAAAGTATGTTCCCTGTATCTACACATGTATATAGTTAAAACATTGTTCCTTGTAAAGTATACAGAAGTATACTAACTCTCTGTTCAGTGTAAACCGCTCCTGATCTCTGGAAGGGGCGGTATAGAAGAAACTGTTAAATAAATAAATAAATAAAATAAATATGGCTCCTCCATTCTGCCCATCAATACCATCTACTAAGCTCTGGAGTTCCCTTCCTTTTCCTTAGAGATAGTCTGTGCTTAACCTATGCTTTCTTGAATTCAAATAAAATCCTTCTCTGCCACCTCCACTGGGGAGTTCAATGCATGCATCACCTTTTCCATAAATATTTCCTTATTTATCCTGTCTATTTCACCTTTATCCTATGCCCCCTCATTCCAGAATTGTCTCAATTGAAAGAGGCCCACCATTTATTTGATTGGCTAACTGACTGACTTTGCTATAACTGTGCTTTCAAACCAAGGCTAAACAAGGTGGTTTATAATAAATTCTAAAAAGAAAGAAAAGAAAGCAAGCTGTCATGCCCTGGAGATATTTATATCTCTATCCCTCGCACCTTTCTTCCAAAGTATGTATAATGAAATCTTTTGTGATGAAAACTGCAGACTGTTTGGTTTGTGCTGCTTTGGGTGTCGGTTGCTGCGGCAATTGTTTTCCTGTTGTTTTTTTGCTGTGCTGAGCTCCTTGGCACATGCGCTGTGTGTTAAGAATGCGTTCTTAATCTGTGTGCGCAATGTTAGTGCCCAGATGATAGCAGTGCTCACGTGGCTGAAGCATACATTACACTACCCTTTCAGCGTACCCTAAGTCTGTACAAACTGTTAGTGGCATCTCAACCTCTATTGGCACAGCCGCATATCTACTTCTAAGAAGCCCTGCCTGGGTCTGCTGAAATTAGAGAGTGTTGTCGCTGAATTCTGATTTCTGCAGGTCTTACATGGAAGCTTTGGATGAGCCATTGGAGGGCCCATCTCCTCTCTCGCATCACGAAGCATAAATTCCCCAGCCTCCACCTCTCCGCAGCAGACAGCGGCTGTGGCGTTGAGAAAAGATGCCCTTGGACTTGAGCACTCAACCTTCTGGACACTCCCCTTCTCTTAAGGGTCTGACGGGAAATCCTTTTTAAGTGAGGGCTCCCGGTTCTCAGGTTGTCCTCCCTGGAATTCTTTTCTGCAGCTAGCTAGGTCCTTCTGGTGTAGCAACTCGGACCCTGTGGCCTTTGGGTCTTCTCACCTTCCGTGAGCTCAAAAAGGAAGATCAATGTTGAATTGAACTAAGCCCAAGCGCCTTCTATTAAGTGATTTCAGCAGTGCTTGGAGATTCAGATCAGCTTTCCTTTGGCGAAACTCAGGAGTTCTGCTTGGACGTTTTGAGCGAAGATTCCAACCTTGAGGATGAAATGTCATTTTCTATAGGAGATCACAATGAGTCGAGCATTATCCGCCTGTTCAGAAAGGAAGAGCTGGTAGCTCTGATTGCTCAACTGTCCTCAGCTCTGACCCTCCAGTTACAGAACAGGTGCCACAAGGTACACCCCTTCCTATTGGAGATACGCAAGTCTACAAGGGTCTTTCCTTTCTTGGAGGTTATTAAGAGCATGGTCCTACTACTACTACTGCTTCTACTTATTTGTATAGCGCTACAAGGCGTATGCAGTGCTGTAGTGAGACATATAAGAGACAGTCCCCTCTCATAAGAGCTTACAATCTAGTCAAGACAGACAATACAACTGAGGCTAGGACATAGCTAAGGGAATGGTAAGGATACACATACAAGGTGAACAGGAGACGAGGGGGGGGGGGGGGATCAGTATCCAAAAGCAGTCTCAAAGAAGTGAGTTTTTAGCCTAGATTTGAATAGGGCCACAGATGGCATACCGACTCAGGTAGTTTGTTCCAGGCATAAGGAGCAGCAAGGTAGCAAGATTGAAGTCTGGAGTTGACAGTGGAAGGGCACAGATAAAGGGATCTGCCAGAACAGCGGAGTTCCCAAGGAGGGGTGTAGGGAGAGATAAGAGAGGAAAGTTAGTGAGGAGCAGCCAAATGAAGGCACTTACAGGTCAGTAGTAGAGGTTTGAACTGGATGCGGAAACAGATAGGGAGCCAATGAAGTGAGTTGAGAAGAGGGTTGACATGAGCATAGCGACACTGGCAAAAGATTAGTTGTGCAGCTGAATTTTGAACAGATTGAAGTGGGGAGAGATGATTCAGAGGAAGACCAACGAAGAGGAGGTTGCAGTAGGTCTAGATGGGGAGTGACTGGAGAATGGATAAGTGTCTTAGTAGTGTGTTCAGAAAGGAAGGGACAAATTTTGCCAGTGTTATAGAGAAAAAAGCAACAGATTTTAGCTATATGTTGGATGTCTGTGGAGAAGGAGAGGGAAGAATTAAAGATGAACCCAAGGTTGTGAACTGAGGAATCAGGGAAGAGTAGAGTGTAGTCCACGGAAATAGAGAAAGGAGGAAGGGCTTATGGGAAAGATAAGGAGCTTAGTTTTGGCCATGTTCAATTTCAGATAGTGTTGAGACATCTAGGAACTAATGTCAGATAAGCAGGCCGAGATTTGGGCCTGGATTCCTGGAGAGGTTTCAGGTGCAGAGAAATAGGTCTGAGAGTCATCAGTGCAGAGGTGGTACTCAAAATCATGGAAGGGGATGAATGCACTCTGCTTGGATTGGGACCTTTCTGACTCCCTGGTGAAAGGAATGAGGTCCTTAAGAAGCTTTATGTCCTGCTGCAGGAAGACAGTCCAACACACAGGCACGAACCCACGTACACAGGAACAGAACCAGACAGAAACGTGGATACTCCAAAGGATAAAACAGTCTTTATTAAACAACAAAGCCACTAGCCCGACACAGGCCGTGTTTCGCTGCCTTCATCGGGGCACTAAAGTGGACTTAAAAGCTGGTTTTATCCTTGCAAGTGTATCTATCTAATATTACACCTTCAAGGTTGAATTCCCAACGCGTGTAAAAAAGGAGGAATCTCCTTAATACTATACAGCAAATTGGAATTTCACCAACAAAAGGCATCTGCAAGCTTTCAACAGACATCGCGTGTAAAAAAGGAGGAATCTCCTTAATACTATACAGCAAATTGGAATTTCACCAACAAAAGGCGTCTGCAAGCTTTCAACAGACAACGTTGCCGCAGAAATAAACCTTTCAAAGAACGCCGACGTCGGCTTTCTTTGAAAGGTTTATTTCTGCGGCAACGTTGTCTGTTGAAAGCTTGCAGACGACTTTTGTTGGTGAAATTCCAATTTGCTGTATAGTATTAAGGAGATTCCTCCTTTTTTACACGCGTTGGGAATTCAACCTTGAAGGTGTAATATTAGATAGATACACTTGCAAGGATAAAAACAGCTTTTAAGTCCACTTTAGTGCCCCTGATGAAGGCAGCGAAACACGGCCTGTGTCGGGCTAGTGGCTTTGTTGTTTAATAAAGACTGTTTTATCCTTTGGAGTATCCACGTTTCTGTCTGGTTCTGCTGCAGGAAGACTACACTATGTGGTTCAACACATACCTCTGGTGGATGGCACAGGCCATGGCAGTTATGAAGCGGACTACCATCTTGGTGGAGGGTGGTGCAGCCCTAAAAGATCACCTGGATAGAAGCTCTCCTGATGGTCTGAAGGGTCCGTTCTCGGTTGCCTCTTATTCTCCAGTTGATTGTGTGTGCTGATTTCATGACTCAAGCACTTCTTCAGTGGATTCAAATCACTCGATCCAGAGGATACGGCCATTCTCCTGAAGTCAGCAACAGTCTTTTTGTCAGATGCTCTGTATAATTTCATGTGCTCGGCAGCTAAAGATGTTGCTGTTTCAACAATGACATAATTCTGGACTCGCTACTGGGAAGTGGACCCAGCCTCCGAGTTTATATAAATTAATGAACGGAGTGGAACGGGTAAACGTAGATCGATTGTTTACGTTATCAGAATATAGAAAGACTAGGGGACATGCAATAAAGCTACAGGGTAAACTATTTAAGACTAATAAGAGAAAATATTTTTTCACTCAACGTGTAATCAAATTCTGGAATTTGTTACCGGAGGATGTAGTAAAGGCTGTTAGTGTAACTGGGTTAAAAAAAGGTTTGGACAAGTTCCTGGAGGAAAGGTCCATAAACCATTATTAAAAAGGGACCCAGGATATCAATGCTTGACCCCAGTACAAGCATTGTGGAACCTGTGTCTTTGGGGAAACTGCTAGGTACGTATGACCTAGATTGGTCACTGTTGGAAACAGGATACTGGGCTTGATAGACCTTGGTCTGACCCAGTATGGCATATCTTATGTTCTTATGTCACAGCTTGCCTTCTTTGAAGGCCTACTTTAAATTTTTAATCCACATTCTGCAGCCGGGTTAATTTTTGCATATTTCAGGAAAATTGTACCTGTCTTATTCAATATGTTCTAATAGTGATTTTCCTTCTGCTATGGTCATGTATTATATACCATTTGATAGGAATATTTAGTTAGAATTTTGGATCCCGAGAGTTTTGGGCTCGGCCTGGAAAGGGTTAAGGGAAAGCTGTTTGGAGAGGATGTGCAGAAGCTGGTTAAGGGCTTAGGTGAGTCCAAACCTCATTGCCGCCTCGAGGACAGGCCAAAGGGGCCTGGGAAGCATCTGGGTGCGACGTCCTCATCGACATCCACTCAATTTCTTCATTACTTATACCTGGAACCCTGGAATTCCTGGGACTCCTGTAGGTATTGCCCCAGAAAGTTCACCTTCTCTTCCTCTTCTTTATTTCAGTTCCAGACCCAGTACTTTGGTGGAACCCGTGGACCTCTGGAATCTGCTGCCTGCCGAAGTGCCACCTCCTATCCGGCACAATGATATATTGGGGGCCCGTTCTAAGATGCCTCCAGTGGGCAGCAGGCTGCGTCTTTTCTACCAGGAGTGGGCCCGGGTCACCGAGGATCTGCTGGGTGTTAGATACTATTCTGCACAACTATGTTCTGGAGTGCAGGGAGCCCATTCTCGATGCCTTCACAGTCTCCCCTGTATGGTTCTATGGGCCAAAGAGCTGCCGTTCTGGTCACATTGGAAAGATTGCTCAGTCTTCATATGGTTGTACAGGGTTCCCCTGCTGAGCAGAGGGAAAGCCTGGTACTCATTTACTTTGTGGTGCCAAAGAATGACTGTTCCTTTCAGCCAGTCTTCAACTGCAAATGACCTGCGGATTCTGCACTTCCATATGGAGGCTTTACGGTCCATAATTTAGGCAGTGTGGCGTGGAGAATTCCTGACTTCTCTAGATCTGGCTAAGGCCTATTTCCACATTCCTATCTGTGAAGATCAACAGCACTTTCATTTCATCATGCTCGGCTCTCAATTTGCTGTACTTCCTTTAGGCCTCTCCATCGCCCAAAGGACATTTTCAAAGGTCATGTTGGTGACGTCCACAGTGCTGAGGCACCAAAGAATTTGTTACATAGTAAATAGTAAATGACGGCAGATAAAGACCAGCATGGTCCATCTAGTCTGCCCAGCACGATGGCAAGAGTAGGTGCACCTGCTGCTCCGTGCAGGCCACCCCTCCCCACGTCCCTGTTTAGGGGTGAACCCACCACTCCATGCAGGAAACCCCTATTTGTTGAGAAATTAGATGGTTCAGTTTATTTTGATTTTATCCTGTTGCTGTAAAGGGATCCACTGTTTCTCCAGGACCAAGCAGGAAGTCAGTCCTCACTTATGGGTGACGTCGACGCCGACGGAGCCCTCGCGGAGCAATTTTCCCCAGCTTTCGCAGAAAGCCTTTGGGAATTGCAGTGTGCATGCGCGGTCCCCTTCCCGCCCAGGGATGCCATCTTGCTCAGTCTCCTTTTTTCCGCGGAGCCCTACAGACGTAGTTTGTTACCGCCGCTGAAAAAGTTGTTTCGTTTAATTTGTTTTCTCGTTAATTTTTCTCGGTTCGTGTGTCCTCTTCCCGCCGGGCCTCGATATCTCCTATTGGGCCCATTCACGTATTTTTTATCCCAACTGGCGTTCCCGCCACTTTTTCCTTCATCCCTGGCAGCGCGGTCTTTCGACCTTGCAGGGGTCCTTTTTCTCCCGATGGCTGCCAGCGGGTTTAGAAAGTGTGATCGTTGTGTCAAACTCATATCTCTTACTGACACGCATGACTGCTGCCTCCGCTGCCTCGGGGCCGAGCATGACCCTATGAGCTGCGGCCCATGCAGCAAGATGTCCTCGAAGGCGCTGAGGAGTCAGCAGTCGCAAAGGGATCGAATCTTCTCTGACTCCGCGCGGACCTCGTCAAAGGCCTCGACGTCTCGTGGCTCCGGCTCAGAGCATCGTCGGAGTTCTTCTGAACGGGGCTCCCCCGGCCGGGAACACCGGCAGGAGAAGAGGCCCGCGAGGGTGGAGCCGGAGGACGATCCTGGTCCCTCGAGGGCCAGGTCGCTCAGCCCGGTCCGACGCCCCGGGTCCTCGGAGGGGGAGAGGCCTTCAAAGCTTCCTCGTCTCGAAGTGGAGTCGCCTAGACACGTGAGTAATATAGTCCTCCTGGACTCTCCCCCGGGTGAACCGACGTCGGGCCCGATGCCGTCGGGGCCCGAGTCGGCGGCTGCTGGGTCTTCTGAGCTTGGTCTAGGACTGACGACCTTGGAGCGCAGTATCACTGCCTTCATGGACCAGCAGCGGGCATTGATCACCGGCCTCGCCAGTGCATCTGCCCCGACCACCGGGACGTCGACGCCCAAGTCGACCCCGGAGGCCGAGCCGATCCTCGAGTCCATACGAGCTCGAGTCGATCCTCGACCTAGGTCTCCCTCGGCTTCCCGTTCGGGACCGAGGTCCTCGACGCCGGCGCGGAGGTCCCCGGCCCCCGCCCGCACGGAGCCGCTTGATTCCTCCTTGGAGGAGTCGGGCTGGGACACGGAGGAGGACGAGTCACCCGGTTCTTTTCAGACTCGGTGCGTCCCCTCCGACTCGCCCGAGTCGGAGCTTCGGAGGCGGTCCCCCCCGGAGGATACCCGGTTCTCCGATTTCGTGAGGGATATGGCCAAGGCTTTGTCCTTCCCCACGAATCCGGAGGAGGAACCCCGAGCCGAAGAGCTCGAGGCCCTTCAATATGACTCCCCCCCGAGGGAGGCCTTTACTGTACCGGTTCCCCCGATGCTGGAGCGGCTTCTCTTCCGCATGTGGGAGAGCCCGGCCTCGACGCCAGTGTTGAGCAAGCGGGTCGATTCCATGTATTGAGTCCGCAAGAGCCCCGGGTTCCAGAAGGCGCAACTACCACACCATTCCATGGTGGTGGAATCGACCATGCATCGACTTAAGAGTCAAAAGATGCACTCCTCGGTGCCTCCGGGTAAGGAGGCCCGGAACCTGGATGCCCTCGGTAGGAAGTGCTTCCAGGGCTCTATGCTTGCTTGTCGGGTCCAGACATATCAGTTGTATATGGGTATGTATCTTCGAGACCTGGCGAAAGAAATTGTGGGGTTCTCTGCCGGTCTCTCCGAGGAACCCTTGCAGCGGTTCCAGGCCTTGTCCACAGGGATTCGAGAGTGTTCGAAGTTCATTTCTCGAGTGGCCTACGATGGCTTCGAAGCATCGGCTCGAATAGCCGGAGCCGGCATCGGGGCTCGCCGCCAGGCTTGGCTTCAGTCATCCGACCTCGAGCCATGGGTGCAGGACAAGTTGGTCGATGTCCCTTGCAGAGGGGAAAACCTCTTCGGCAAACCCATGGCCGAAAAGGCGGCGGAGCTCGAGTCAGAGACTCTCACCAGGACTCGCCTTTCCAGAAAGACCTCTGCCCCTTCACAGAAGAAGAAGGGCTCGGGAAAAAAGCCTTTTTACCCGAGGAAGGGTGTTTGCTTATAAGCAACACCACCCACAATATCAGGCCTCAACAACCCCCCATCAGGGGCAGCAGCCTCAGGGGCAGGGTAACGGATCCTGGAGGCAGAAAGCCCCCAAGCCCACCACGCAGGCCCCGGCCCAGCAGGGTGGGGGTTTTTGACTATGCCAGCATAGCCTCTCCCCCTCAGGGGCCTTTGCCCAGCACGGGGGGCCGGCTGACCCACTTTGCCCACAGGTGGTCAGCCATAACATCCGATGCCTGGGTGTTGCAGGTGGTTCAAAAGGTCTACCTCCTACATTTTCACCAGGTGCCCCCCCCCTACTTTCCAGGGGAGCCTCCCAGACCCCCTCTGCACAAGGACTTACTCCTTCAGGAGCTGCAAAGTCTGCTTCAAGAACGGGCGGTGGAGCCAGTGCCCCAACACCTGTGGGGTCACGGGTTTTACTCGAGGTACTTCCTGGTTCCAAAGAGAACAGGAAGCCTCAGACCCATTCTGGACTTACGCAACCTCAACAAGTTCCTGCAGCGGGAAAAGTTCAAGATGCTTACCCTTGGAACCCTACTGCCCTACCTCCAGCAGGGAGATTGGCTATGCTCCTTGGATCTCAAGGATGCTTATACCCACATCCTTATTCATCCGGACCACCGGCAATATCTAAGATTTGTGGTGGCAGGGAATCATTATCAGTACCGAGTACTGCCCTTTGGCCTGTCCTCCGCTCCCAGGGTATTCACGAAGTGCCTGGCAGTGGTGGCAGCCTCCCTAAGGCTTCAAGGCCTCTTCGTCTTCCCATACCTGGACGACTGGCTCATCCGGGCATTGTCTGCTCCAGAGGTCACCCAGGCCACCCAACGTACGGTGGCTCTGCTTCAGCACTTGGGCTTCGTCATAAACTTCGAAAAGTCCGCTTTGCTCCCCTCTCAGGACCTCGAGTTCATAGGGGCACGGCTGGACACTCGGCAGGCTCGTGCCTTCTTGCCTCTGGAAAGGGCCAACAGGCTCATAGCTCTAGCCGGCAGGTTCAACAGCATGTCGCCGGCCTCTGCCAGACAGTTCCTGCAGCTGCTCGGACACATGGCCTCCACGGTCCATGTCACTCCGAATGCCCATCTACATATGAGACCTGCTCAGTGGAGCCTTCGCACTCAGTGGCATCAGGCCACAGGGAGGCTGTCAGACCTGATACAGATTTCCGACCGTCTGGTCTCCTCCCTGCAATGGTGGCTTCACCTGCCCAACCTAGTGCTCGGCATGTCCTTTCAGCCTCCCCCTCCGTCCCGGGTGCTCACGACAGATGCCTCCCTCCTGGGATGGGGGGCGCATTGTCGAGGGACATGCACTCAAGGCCTTTGGACACCTTGGGAAGCCGCCCAGCAGATAAACTTCCTGGAGCTCCGGGCGATCCGCCTAGCTCTGCGGGCCTTCTCTCACCTAACGTTCGGTCAGTCCGTACTGGTGCAGACGTACAATCAGGTTGCAATGTTCTACGTGAACAAACAGGGGGGCACGGGCTCCCTCCTTCTATGTCAGGAAGCCCGGAGGCTGTGCTCTTGGGCTGTCGATCACGACATCCTCCTCAAAGCGGTTTACCTGCCAGGGCAGGACAATTGCCTGGCGGACAAACTGAGCCGGATTCTGTTACCGCACGAATGGAAGTTGAACCCCACGGTGGTCCAGCAGATCTTCCGCCGGTGGGGCTCTCCCACCGTGGATCTCTTTGCCAGTCCCCTGAACAGGCAGCTCCCCAGGTTCTGCTCCCGGCACCCTCATCCTCTTCGAGTAGCGCCGGATGCTTTCCTCATCTCGTGGTCCACGGGTCTGCTGTATGCCTTCCCTCCCACACCACTTGTGTCACGGACATTGTTCAAAGTTGTCCAGGACAGGGCCTCCGTGATCCTGGTAGCGCCCCGGTGGCCGAGACAACCGTGGTTCCCTCTGCTTCTGCAGCTAGCGGTGGACACTCCTCTTCCTCTGGGGTTTCAGCCCGATCTCCTGACCCAGGATCAGGGTACTCTTCTGCACCCCAACCTCCGGGCCCTGCACCTGATGGCCTGGCTGCTGAAAGGGTAGTCCTAGCTCCGCTTCTGCTACCCCTGGAGGTGGAAGCCGTCGTCCTAGCATCTCGGCGACTTTCCACCCGGAAATCTTACGCCCTCAAATGGCGTCGCTTCTCGGTCTGGTGTTCTCAGCGATCTGAGGACCCCTTCGCCTGTTTAGTATCGGTGGTACTGCAATATTTGATTCACCTCTCCGATCTAGGTCTCAAATCCAACTCTGTCAGAGTCCACCTCAGTGCTCTCTCTGCACATCATTCACCGGTTGAAGGCCAGCCTCTCTCTTTGCACCCCTTGGTGGCGCATTTTCTCAGAGGCCTCCTTCTGCTTAAACCTCCGTTGCGCCCTCCAGCCCCTGACTGGGACCTCAACGTGGTTCTGCAAAGGCTTACCTGTCCGCCTTTTGAACCCATGGCTACCTGCCCTCTTCGTTTCCTCTCCTGGAAAACTCTCTTCTTGGTAGCCCTCACTTCCGCGAGGCGCGTAAGTGAGCTACAAGCCCTAGTGTCGGAGCCTCTGTACACTAGGTTCTACAGGAATAGGGTAGTCCTGCGGACCCACCCTAAGTTTCTTCCAAAGGTGGTCTCCCACTTTCACATCAACCAAGAGGTGGTTCTTCCAACCTTCTTTCCCAGGCTGCATACCAGCCGAGCTGAGACTGTCCTGCACACCCTGGACTGTAGAAGAGCCTTGTCCTTCTACCTTGATCGTACGTGGGAGCATAGAAAAGCGGTTCAGCTTTTCGTATCTTTTGACCCCAATCGGTTGGGGGTACCTGTCTCTAAACGTACTCTGTCCATCTGGGTGGCCGACTGCATTGCCTGGACTTACGGGGCAGCCGGCCTCTCCTTGGAGAGTCGTGTCACGGCTCATCGGGTCAGGGCGAAGGCCGCGTCCGTGGCTCATCTCCGCTCTGTTCTGTTGGCAGACATCTGCCGGGCCGCTACTTGGTCTTCAGGCCAGACTTTTGCGGCTCATTACTGCCTGGAAAGGGAGTCCCGCAGGGACAGTGCTTTCGGACAGGCAGTCCTCCACAATCTCTTTGAGGTTTAGGCAACTCCTACCCTCCGTCCCTGGTGTTGGGCTACCGGCCGGATTCGTATTCAGAGAAGATTCCTTCCCTCTGTACTGTTGAGCTTGAGGGAGCTCTTTTTAGGCTTGAGGTCTCCGGTAGCCTTAAGCTTGGGAGTCCCATAAGTGAGGACTGACTTCCTGCTTGGTCCTGGAGAAAGAGTAGTTACTCACCTGTAACAGGTGTTCTCCAGGAGCAGCAGGAATCAGTCCTCACTACCCTCCCTCCTCCCCTTGGAGTCGCAGTCATTCTTATTGCATATCTTTGCTAACTTTTTTGATGTCTTTCCGCTATGTCATCAGACTGAGCAAGATGGCATCCCTGGGCGGGAAGGGGACCGCGCATGCGCGCTGCAGTTCCCAAAGGCTTTGTGCGAAAGCTGGGGAAAATTGCTCCGCGAGGGCTCCGTCGGCGCCGACGTCACCCATAAGTGAGGACTGATTCCTGCTGCTCCTGGAGAACACCTGTTACAGGTGAGTAACTACTCTGTCTGTCCCATGCCATTTTGAATTCTGTCACTGTATTTGCCCCCACCACTTCCATCAGGAGGGCTTTCCAAGCATCCACCACCCTTTCTGTAAAAAAGTATTTCCTGACATTGCTTTTCAATTTACCACCTTGCAGCTTCCTGTTATGCCCTCTAGTTTTACAGCTTCCCCCCATCTTTGGAAGAGGTTTGTTTGTTCATTGTTTCCTTTTAAGTATTTAAAGGTCTGAATCATATCTCCCCTGTCCCTCCTCTCCTTCAAAGTGTACATGTTTAGGTCTTCAAGTCTCTTCTCATAAGGCTTCTGACGCAGGCTGAAAATCATTTTGGTCACCTTCCTCTGAACAGTTTCCAGTCTTTTTACATCCTTTGCAAGATATGGTCTCCAAAACTGAACACAGTACTCCAAGTGAGGCCTCACAAGTGACTTGTACAGTGGCATAAGTACCTCTTCCTTTCTGCTGGTGATTCCTCTTTCTATACAGCCCAACATCCTCCTGGCTTTTGCCACCGCCTTGTCGCACTGTTTTGCCACCTTGATCTTCAGAAATAATCACACCAAGGTCTTTCTCCTGATCTGTGCACACCAACCTCTCGCCCCCTATCACGTACATTTCACTTGGATTTCTGCTACCCAAGTGCATGACACTGCACTTTTTTGCATTAAATCATAGTTGCCAAGCATTAGACCATTCTTCCAGCTTTTTTAGATCTTTCCGCATGTTAACCACTCCCTCGGGGGAGTCCACTCTGTTGCAAATTTCCATGTTATCTGTAAAAAGACAGACTTTTCCATTCAGTCCTTCAGCAATATCACTCACAAATACATTGAACAGTGCCGGGCCCAGGACCAACCCCTGGGGCACCCCGCTAATCACCTTCGCTTCATCCGAGTGAGCTCCATTTACCATCACCTGTTGTCTGTCAGTCATCCAATTTCTGATCCAATTTACCATCTTAGGATCCATCCCCAAGTTACTGAGTTTATTGATAAGCCTCCTATGAGGAACAGTATCAAAGGCTTTGCTGAAATCCAGGTAGATGACATCCATCGCATGCCCCTGATCTAGCTCCCGGGTCACCCGGTCAAAGAACTCAATCACATTTGTTTGGCAAGATCGTCCTTTGGTAAAACCATGTTGCCTCGGGTCTTGCAACCTGTTGGGTTTGAGAAAGTTCACTATTCGCTCTTTCAGGAGTGCCACCATTACTTTTCCCACCACCGAGGTAAGGCTCACGGGCCTGTAGTTTGACACTTCTTCCCTGTCACCACGTTTGTGTAGAGGTATGACATCAGCCGTTCTCCAGTCCTGAGGAACCTCTCCTGTTTCCAAGGATCTGTTGAAAACATCCTTTAACGGCCCTGCAATAACCTCTCTGTGCTCTTTCAGTATCCTGGGATGTATCCTATCCAGTCCCATGGCCTTGTCCACTTTCAGTTTTTCAGGTTGTTCTAACACATCTTTTGTGAATGGTGTGATATCTACTTTATTCCCATTTTTATATTTGGGAGTCACAGGTGGTCCTTCTCCAGGACTTTCTATAGTAAAAACAGAGCAGAAGTATTCGTTTAGCAGTTTCGCTTTTTCAATGTCACTTTCCATGAGTCCGTTGGCAGCACTTCTGAGTCCTGCAATTCCACCTCTGATCTTCTTCCTTTCCTGAATATATACCTGAAGGAGGATTTGTCGCCACACTTAACATCTTTAGCCATCTTTTCCTCTGCCTTTGATTTTGCTATCCTTATTTCTCTCTTTGTCTCTGAGTTTGATCCTGTATTCATTTCTGTGTTCCCTGTTTGCGAGCTTTTGAATTTTGCGAAAGCTGTGTTTTTTGCCTTTATTTGAGCAGCCACTTCTTTGGAAAACCAAATAGGTTTTCTTCTCTTGTTTTTGTTTACTTTTGTTAGATATTTATTTGTTGCCCTTTTTATTTCCACCTTTAGTTTAGCCCATAGCAATTCCCACTTCCCTTATCTCCTTCCACCCTGTCAGCTCCTCCTTTAGGTATACTCGGCCATTTTATTGAAGTCGGTGTTTTTGAAGTTTAGGACTTTGAGCTTGCTTTGATTGGCCTGTATCTCAAACCATACCGTGTGATGATCGCTGCTGCTCACGGGGGCACTCATGCAGACATTCGACACGCTATCACCGTTGGTGAGCACTAAATCCAGGTTTGAGCTTTCCCTGGTTGGTTCCATCACCATTTGTCTAAGTAACGCATCTTGGAGAGCATCCACAATTTTTTTACTCCTTTCCAGATTTGCAGAAGGAGTAATCCAGTCCACATCAGGTAGATTAAAGTCACCCAATATGATCGCTTCCCGCTTTGTGGCTATCTTGGCAATATCTATAATCAATTCGTTATCTATTTCTTCAATTTGTGTCGGAGGACTGTAGACTACAGCAGTATGGATGACGGTGCCATCTCCTCTTTCCAGCACAATCCAGCATTCTTCTTCTTTTCCCTATGCCCCCTGCATTTCAGTAGCTTTAATATTGCTTTTGACATACAAGGCTACTCCTCCTCCTTTTCCATTTTCTCTGTCTCTTCTGAATAGATTATAGCCAGGTATGGCTATATCCCAATCATGTGATTCATTTAGCCATGTTTTCTGTAATGGCCACAATGTCCAAATCCATTTCCACCATTAGGGCTTCCAGGTCCGGAACTTTGTTGGCTAAGCTGCGAGCATTTGTGCTCATTGCTTTCCAGCATTTACCTGGCTTGTGTGTATTTAGCATTGATTTTGTTCTGCCTACATCTTCCCACTTGTTTTTGATGTGTGGTTTAAAAGTGTGTCTGTTTCTGATTTTAATCTGCTTTTGCAGGTGGTGACATCCAGAGCTTGACCTTCTACATCTGTCACCCCCTTTTTCTAGTTTAAATGCATATCCACATATTGCTTGTATTTTTCACTTAGGATTCTTTTCCCTGCGACAGAGAGATGTAGTCCATCAGCACAGTATAGTCTCTTGTTGTTCCATCTATTCTCCAGGACCAAGCAGGAAGTCAGTCCTCACATATGGATGATGTTGGCGCTGACGGAGCCCCCGTGTGGAGCATTTCCCCAGCTTTCAAAGAAAGCCTTTGGGAATGCAGCGCGCTTGTGCGGTCCCCTTCTCGCCCAAGGGTGCCATCCTGCTCAGTCTTCTTTTTTCCGCGGAGCCCGGCGGACATGTTTCGTTTTCACCTGAAGAAAAAGTTGATTTTCTGCTTGGATCCGTGTTTTTCTTCAGTTTGACGCTGGTTTCCCTTTCCCGCCTGGGCCCGGTACACCGGTATCGAGCCCGGACTTCTTTTTTTTTGTTTTTGTGACTAGCGTTTGTGCTATTTTTCTATTTTTCACTGGCAGCCCTGTCTTTTCACCTTGCAGAGGCCCTTTTTCCCCCGATGGCTGCCAGTGGGTTTAAAAAGTGTGATCGGTGTAAGAAACCTATGTCTCTCACCGACACACATGACTGCTGCCTCCGATGCCTCGGGCCCCACCATGACCCGATGGTCTGTGGCCCGTGTGGAAAAATGTCCTTGAAGGCGTTGAGCCGTCAGCATCAGAAGGAAAGAATCTTCTCTGACTCCGCGTCCGGCCGGGCCAGGACTTCGTCAGAGGCCTCGACGTCTCGGGACTCTGATCCCGAGCATCGCCAGGGTTCCTCTGAAAGGGAATCTCCCTCGCAGGATCACTGCAGGAAGAAGAAACTCGCGAGGGCGTCATCGGTGGATGACTTGGCTCCTCGAGGGCCAGGTCGCATAGCCCCGACCGCCGCCCCACGTCTTCGGAGTCGGAGAGGCCTGCTAAACAACCTTGTGTGGAGCCAGAGGCCCTAAGTCACGTGAGTACTGTAGTCCTCGTGGACTCTCCTCCGGGGGAGCCAACGTCGTGGCCTGAGTCGGGGGCTACTGAGTCTCCTGAGCTCTTACTTAGGTTGACGGACTTGGAGAGCAGCTTGGCACTGATGGAACAGCAGCGGGCACTGATCGCCAGTCTCACCGGTGCATCTGCCCCGACCATCGGGACATCAATGTCCAAGTCGACCCCGGAGGCCGAGCCGATCCTCGAGTCCATGCGCTCTCGAGTCGATCCTCGGCCAAGGTCTCCCTCGGCCTCCTGTTCGGGACCGAGGTCGTCGATGCCGGTACCCTTAGCATCGGGGCGGATGGCATCGGTGCCTGCCTAACCGGAGCCGCTCGATTCCTCCTCCGAGGGGTCCGGCTGGGAAATGGAGGACGAGGAGTCCCCTGACACGTTTCAGACCCGGTGTGTCCCTTTGGACTTGCCGGAGTCTGAGCCTCGGAGACAGTCCCCCCCGGAGGACACCCGGTTCTCGGGCTTCGTGTGGGACATGGCCAAGGCCTTGGCCTTCCCTGCGGACCCCGAGGAGGAGCCTCGAGCCGAGGAGCTCGAGGCCCTGCAGTATGACTCTCCTCCCAAAGAGGCCTTTACTGTACCGGTTCCTCCAATGCTGGAGCGGTTGCTCCTTCCGCATGTGGCAGGCGCCGGCCTCAATGCCGGTTCTAAGCAAGCGGGTCGATTCTATCTATCAAGTCCACAAGAGCCCCGGGTTCCAAAAGGCACAGCTACCGCACCACTCCATGGTTGTGGAATCGGCCATGCATCGTCTGAAGAGTCAGAAGATGCACTCCTTGGTGCCTCCCGGCCGGGAGGCCTGGAACCTGGATGCCCTCGGTAGAAAGTGCTTCCAGGGCTCTATGCTTGCTTGCCGTTTCCAGACCTGCCAGCTGTACATGGGCATGTACCTTCGAGACCTGGCAAAGGAGATTGCCGGGTTCTCTGCTGGTCTCTCCGAGGAACCTTTGCAGAGGTTCAGAGCCCTGTCATCAGGGATCTGGGGAGTGCTCGAAGTTTATCACTCGAGCAGCCTATGATGGCTTCGAGGCTTCGGCCCAAGTAGCCGCGGCCTGCATCGGTGCACGCCGTCAGGCCTTGGCTACAGTCATCGGATCTCGAGCCATGGGTTCAGAACAAGTTGGTCGATGTCCCCTGCCGAGGTGAAAACCTCTTTGGCAAGCCCATGGCTGAGAAGGCTGCAGAACCCGAGTCCAAGACTCTCATCCGGACAAGGCTGTCCAGGAAAACCTCTGCCCCTTCTCAGAAGAAGGGCTCTGGGGAAAAAGACCTTTTACCCGAGGAAGTCATCTGCCTACAAATCCTACCCTCACTTTCAGGCCTCCATAGCTCCCCAACAGGGTCAGCAGGCCAAGGGGCAGGGACATGGGCCCCGTAGGCAGAAAACCCCCAAGCCACCAGCTCCGGCTCCTGCACAGCAGGGGGCGGTGTTTTGACTCCAGTGGCATAGCCTCTCCTCAGCTGGCCCCTCTCAGCACAGGAGGCCGGCTGACCCTGTATGCCCACAGGTGGTCAGCCATAACAAGGGATACCTGGGTACTAAGCATAGTCCAGAGGGGCTATCTCCTCCACTTCCACCAGGTACTCCCCTCCTACTTTCCAGAGGAGCCTCCAGGACTTCCTCTGCACAGGGACCTACTCCTGCAGGAGTTAGCAAGTCTTGTAAAGGAACAGGTGGTGGAACCGGTGCCCCACCACCTGAGAGGTCAAGGCTTCTATTCCAGGTACTTTCTAGTACCAAAGAGGACAGGAGGCCTCAGACCCATCCTAGACTTGTGGAATCTCAGCAAATTCCTGGAGAGGGAAACGTTCAAGATGCTTACCCTTGGAATCCTGCTGCCCTACCTCCAGCAGGGAGATTGGCTATGCTCCTTAGACTTAAAGGATGCTTATACTCGCATCCTTATTCATCCAGACCACAGACAATATCTCCAGGAACAAAGCAGGAATGAGTCTTCACATATGGGTACGTCTGTATCGACGGAGCCTGCATGGGAATGCTCCCCAGCATCCAATCAGAAAGATTTTGGGAGCATCCCTCGCGCCTGCGCGCTGACTTCCCGCCTTTCCCACTGCCTCTCATCAGTTTTCGTTTTTCCGCGGAGCCGACAGGACGTCCTCCTGTCACCGCAGAAATGTTTTTCTTTAAAATTCTTATTTACTTGTTTTCTTGTGGTCGCGGCTGTTTTTCCCGCCGATACCGGTACCGCCGGTGCTTTATTCTTTTCTGTTTCTAAAAATTAGAGGGATTCTTTCTCCTCAAGTTTTGTCTTAACTTTTGGGCCTACTAGGCCTCTCCAACATGGAGCCGCCTTCTCCTAAGAAGTGCCTTCACTGTGGAAACATGGTTTTCTTTTTAGACTCCAATGCTTGGTGTCTAACCTGTTTGGGTTCTGCCCCCTTTTCCTCTGAACCATCAGGCTATAGTATTGGGAGAAGACCTCCACTTTTTCGAGTTTCCCTCAATGCCATTTTTCCTCCTGAGGTGAGGACACCGGTTTTTTCTTCTCTCCAGGATCAGGTAACCCACAAACAGTCTGTTAAGACTAGCCAATCCTTGAGTGGTAAGTCTCATGCAAAGCATGACGACGGCTCCGGCCTTGCCCTCAAGTCCTCATTGGCAATAAAACCCTGGCGGGAGTCTTCGGGCTCCAAAGCATTTCAGGGGTTTCAGGTTGTTCCTGGGGCTCACCCCTCACAGAACATACCTGAGCCATTCTCGGGGATGGTATCCGCTTCGAGCGGTACCGATACCCCGGCATCGGCACCGGTGTCGAGTGTCCCACTCTTCACCAGGGATCGTCATCTGGTATCCTCGGTACCTTCGGGACCGATCGATACAACCCAGATTGACTTTCCTGTCTCCTCGCCATGTTCGGGGTTGGTATCGGCTTCGAGCGGTACCGATACCCCGGCATCGGCCCCGGTGTCGAGTGTTTCACTCTTCATCAGGACTCGTCATCGGATGTCCTCGGTACCGTCAGAACCGATCGATACGACACTGATTGACTTTCCTGTATCGGCATCACCGATACCACCACCGACGTCGGTACCTTCTAGACATGCATCGATGGACTCGCTCCCTTCGATGCCGAGTCTAGAATCGATATCCAGTCTAGAGACTTGGTACCGACGCGTTTCGGAACCGACCTATATCGTTTCCGGCTACACAGTACCGAGGATATTTACCAAGCCTCTCTGCCTACCTCGGTACCGCTTCAGCAGCCCCCGATTACTGCTTCGATGACATTACCGCCTCCGATACCGGTATCGGTATCGATGTCGATTCCTGCAGTTCCATCAGTGCCTTTGATTCTTTCTATGCCTAGCTTAGAATCGATACCAGGCACTGACGATGCGGTACTAACTACCTCGAATCAGAACTGTCAGTATCACTGTCCATCTAGCAGGACTTTTTTTCTGCACCAGTCAAGTATGTCTTCTGGTGCTCAAGCTACTGCTTCAACTTCAGCTTACCCAGGCATAGTTCCCATTGGAGATCTTTCTTTTCAGAAATTTCTCCTTGATATGGCAACCTTTCTTGCCATTCCTATTCCTGGCTCTAATCTTAACCAAGATCCTGCAGAAAAGGAAAATATAATGCTTCCTTTACATCATTCTTTGCAGGATCTTCTTCTGAGGATGTGGAAATCACCTTTAAAGGTTCCTTCGCCTTCTACAGCCACTAATGTTCTGTATCAGGTGCCTCCCTCTCCAGGGTTTCAAAAAAACCAACTTCCACATCATTCCATTGTAGTGGAATCAGCACTGAGGAAGGTAAGAAGCAAGAAGAAGCATTCTTCTTATCCGCCAGGTCGTGCATCTAAAGAACTTGATGCCTTTGGACGTCAAACCTTCCAAACTTCTATGCTGTCTTCAAGGATTATCTCATATATTTTTTATATGAGTCTGACACTTCAGGAGGTCACAGAGAAATTATCTCTTTTGTCCCCTTTTTTGTCAGAACCTAAGGCCACTGACTATTCCTTGCTTCTTAATCATAGCAGGAATATCTCTTGGTTTCTTTCTTGTGCTTCTCTAGACTCTTTGAGTCTGTTAGCAGATCCTCTGCTATTGCCATTGGAGCACGTCGTAAAGCCTGGCTGCAAGCTTCAGACTTGAGCAGATGGGCACAACATACACTGGGTAATTCTCCTTGCACTGGAGAACATCTCTTCAATAAGGAGGCTTTACGTCAGGTTGCTCATTGCTCCACTGACTTCCCTGGTTCTGGAAACCATCCTAAGCCGCCTTCTTCCCCAGGACGTAGGAAATGTCCTACCAAACCTTCTCTCCCTAGGAAAAGAAGGTTTCACCCTTCTCCTGCCCATCCTCCAGATGTACCCAAGCAAGGGACATCTCATCCTAGTCTGAAGTCTCCAGACGCTAACCAGTCTAACCATAACCAGCAACCATAGGTTCCTGTTTATTGCAATCTACAGTTAACTTCTTCTTAGTAGAAGTTTATTCTTCAAACTCTACACTGTTTTTTCTTTTTCAGTATGCTAACCTTTTAGGATACTTGTCCAATGGGGTACAGAATTCTCCCCTTCTTACTACTAGGAAGGGAGGTTACAACTATCCCATGATAGTGTCTGTTCCCACATGAACATTTTTTCCTTCAGCTGACTTACCATATGGTAAGTCACCTTCCAACCCCCTCTCTTCCAGGGTTTCCCCTGCTTGAGTTGGTACCATACTGAAATATATTTTCTGTGTAGACTTTTTGTTATCCTTGATTGCATGCTCTGAACAACTCATCAGACAGGGACGGAAATATCCCTGCTCCCTTTGTCTGTTTTCTCTCTGTTTTCACACAGGAGAATCCCCTCTGCTGTTTTGTTCAGTTGCTCTGCATGCAGGAGTCCAGTGATTATCCACCTTAGTAGTCATTGCAAGCTATTTTCAACTATCTTGCATAATACGACTCACTTCAGGTAATCTTCCCTAGCCATATCTTTTCCTAAGATGTGGCAACTCACCTGACTTCAGTCTTACTTCTCCTGCACAATGCTCTCTGCAATCTTCAGAGAAGCTTTCTACTATGGGCCCTTGCTACAGAGCATTGAACTTTGGCTCTGAGGGCTTTTCCATATAGTAGAAAAAGCTTATAGAATCATTCCATGACTATAGAGGTTCTTATACCCTCTTGTCTCCTGTTGAGATACAGAAGACAAGCTTTTTCTCCGTGAATGTCCAAGGAGTTCCCAATCTTGCAGGACTCTACCCTTTTTTCCTTACAGCTTGGCATCATGCTCTTCTGCTCCTCTTGGACAGCGCATACTCTATTACTATACATGATACCCCTGTGTCCCTTGGCTGGGTCATCCTGGTATCTTCTATGCGTTTTCTGTCCATTGGACATGTCGGAGTTCTAGAGAGCTCCTGACGTGCTCTTGCCAAACTGCTATTATCCTCTGTTTTTTCACGCAACCATACTGGTTATTTCACTGAACTACATTCCTGCACTGCAGAAATAGATTCTCTATATATCTTCAGGTGGTTTTCACCCCCTGTTCTTAGATGAATCTTTTCCCATCACATTCCCTATGTGCATGTTTTTCTGGGGCTCAGTTGCAGGCATGTATACTCAAGCTTATATTCATGTATGTTTATGTCCTATACATACATATTTCTATAAGCTGTGTGGGCATAAGTCATGCCTATATATATATATATATATATATATATATATATATATATATATCTCACACATATCCATCTTTATATGTATGTATCTCCATATTTACATATATGTATATATATATGTGTCCATTGGGAGATGTCCATAGGACGATATGTATTACCTGCTATCTCCCTAACTGTCTGTGCTATATAGCTTTCCCTTCTTAAGGGGTCCAGACAGTCACCTTGCCTATTCTCATATGGCTCAGTAAGTGGGAGCAGTTATACATACAATTACTGCTGTGATGTCAACAGCTTCTATTTCTGTTATAGATCTCCCTGTCTATGAGGTCTCAAGCTTTAATGTCTTCCTATCTCTTACCAGCTAGGAAAGACAGTGTACATCTTCAGTATTTCTGAGTACACTTTTGTTCTCCTTGAGAATAGGGACCTTTTTTCCATACCCCCTCTTCCCTTCAGGACTGGGCAAATTGTCTAGATCGGTCAGTCTTCTTCTTTTAGTCCTCAATGTTAATAACTCTGTACCTAAAAGAGTTTTCAGCTTTTTTCCCATAAAGCTTTCCATTGAAGACCTGCCGTTCTTATCCTACCCCAGTTGACACCTGGGTCACCAGCCCGTTCCAGGTTTGGAACTTCATCCTCACTGCTGTGAAATTACCTTGCGGATTCCGCTACTGCATCTACAGTGCACTCCATCACAGTTTCTACTTCCTACAATCCAGTAGGTAAGCTCTATATTATGCTTGCTCATTAAATACTTTTAATGACACTTGACATACATTCTAAAGACTCATTTTCCTGTAGTCTTTAGATTCGCTGTTCCTGTACAGCTCTTCTCTATTCAACTCCTACCCCCCATCCCTCATGGGATGCCGGAGATCCACGTGTGGGAAATGCCGTCCTGTCCCAGGGATACGCATTTTATGGGATCTCCCCCTGGCACCCTCAGCTAGGGAGTCCCCATATGTGAAGACTCATTCCTGCTTGTTCCTGGAGATAGCACAGTTACTTACCTGTAACAGGTGATCTCTGGGAACAGCAGGAATTAGTCTTCACAACCCACCCACCTCCCCTAGGAGTTCTATCTATCTATCTTCCTTTCCTCTTTCTCTCCTTCTGTCTCAGCTATGAAACTCAACTGAGGAGAGGCAGTGGGAAAGGCGGGAAGTCAGCGCGCAGGCGCGAGGGATGCTCCCAAAAGCTTTCTGATTGGATGCTGGGGAGCATTCCCGTGCAGGCTTCGTCGGTACCGACGTACCCATATGTGAAGACTAATTCCTGCTGTTCCCAGAGATCACCTGTTACAGGTAAGTAACTGTGCTGTCTCCGCTTTGTAGTGGGAGGAAACCATTATCAGTACAAGGTACTGCCTTTTAGCCTAACCTCCGCCCCCAGGGTTTTCACCAAGTGCCTGTCGGTGGTGGCGGCCTACCTCAGGGTTCAAGGACTCTGTCTTTCCATACCTGGACGACGGGCTCATCAGAGGTCAGTCTCCACAGGAGACCAATCAAGCCACCCTCCGCACTGTTGCTCTTCTCCAGCATCTGGGGTTTGTTATAAACTTCGCAAAGTCCACTTTGCGCCTCTCGCAGAACATGGAGTTCATAGGAGCAAGACTAGACACCCTTCAGGCAAAGGCTTTTTTACCCGTGGACAGGGCCCACAGGTTGATGGATCTGGCCAGACAATTACACAGCAATTCTCTGGTCTCCGCCAGACAATTCCTGAGGCTCTTAGGCCACATGGCTTCCACGGTCCATGTAACTCTAAATGCCCGTCTACACATGAGGCCAGCTCAGTGGGGCCTCAGAACTCAGTGGCACCAAGCCACAGGAAACCTGAAGGACAAGGTGAGGGTATCTACATTACTAGAGTCTTCTCTACAGTGGTGGCTTCATCTTTCGAATCTGGTGCAAGGGGTGCCTTTTCAGGCGCCTCCACACTCTCAAGTGCTGACAACCGATGCTTCTCTTCAAGGTTGGGGTGCACATTGCCAGGGAGCATGCACTCAAGGCCGGTGGTCTCCTTGGGAGGCCGCACAGCAGATCAATCTCTTGGAACTGAGAGCTATCCGCTTAGCCCTGAGGACTTTCTCTCATGTCCTCTCTCACCAGTCCGTCTTAGTTCAGACGGACAATCAAGTTGCTATGTTCTATGTGAACAAACGGGGGTGGGGGGGGGCACAGGGTCCCGACTTCTCTGTCAGGAAGCACAGACCCTGTGCTCCTGGGCAGTCAATCATGGCATACTTCTCAAGGCAGTCTATCTCCCTGGACAGGAGAACTACCTGGCAGACAGATTGAACAGGATCCTACAGCCACACGAATGGCAGTTGAATCCTCTGGTGGTTCAACAGATCTTCCTCAGATGGGGTCTTCCAACCATAGATCTCTTTTCCAGTCCACTGAACCGTCAGCTGCCCAGGTTCTGTTCCAGACAACCGCATCCTCTCAGATTAGCAGCAGATGCGTTTCTCATTCCGTGGTCTACAGGCCTCCTATATGCGTTTCCTCTCACGCCTCTAGTGCCCCAGACATTGTTCAAAGTGCTCCAGGACAAGGCCTCGGTGATCCTGGTGGCCCCCAGATGGCCAAGGCAACCGTGGTTTCCATTTCTTTTGCAACTAGCGATGGACACTCCTCTTCTTCTGGGGATGCAACCCGATCTCCTGTCTCAGGAGCGGGGATCTCTCTTACACCCCAACCTCCAGTCCCTTAATCTGATGGCCTGGCTGCTGAAAGAGTAGTTCTAGCACCCTTACTGCTGCCTCGGGAAGTGGAGGACGTGGTCTTGGCCTCTAGGAGGCAGTCCACCCGGAGGTCTTATGCCCATAAGTGGCGTAGATTCTCCACCTGGTGGTGCTCAACACAACGAGGATCCTTTCTCATGCCTGGTACCAGTGGTGCTGCAATATTTGCTTCACCTGTCCAACTTAGGCCTTAAATCCAATTCCGTTAGAGTTCATCTCGGTGCTCTTTCAGCGCACCACTCACCGGTGGAGGGTCAGTCTCTCTCAAGCCATCCTTTGGTGGCTCGCTTCCTCAGAGGCCTGCTTTTGCTTAAGCCTCCAGTTCGTCCATCTGCCTCTGAGTGGGATTTAAATGTGGTCTTGCAACAGCTTACTTGCCCTCCATTTGAGCCTATGGCTACTTGTCCTTTGCGCTTTCTCTCCTGGAAAGCGTTGTTTTTGGTAGCTCTTACCTCAGCAAGGCGAGTGAGTGAGCTTCAAGCCCTGGTGTCAGATGCACCATACACTAGGTTCTATAGGAACAGAGTAGTCTTACGGACTCACCCTAAGTTCCTTCCAAAGGTGGTCTCCTCCTTCCACCTCAGTCAGGAGGTGGTTCTTCCAACTTCCTTTCCCAGGCCGCATGCCAGCCGGTCTGTGATGGTCTTGCATACCCTGGACTGTAGAAGGGCGTTGTCCTTCTACCTTGACCGTACGTGGGGGGCACCGAAGGGCTGTTCAGCTCTATGTCTCTTTTGACCCTAATAAATTGGGGTTACTTGTCTCCAAGCATACTTTGTCCATCTGGGTAGCCGACTGTATCGCCTGGGCTTACAGGGCAGCCGGCCTCTCCTTGCAGGGTCGAGTTACTGCCCACCGTGTCAGGGCGAAGGCTGCGTCAGTGGCTCATCTCCGCTCTGTTCCATTGGCAGACATCTGCTGGGCCGCTACTTGGTCTTCAAGCCAGACTTTTGCGGCCCATTACTGCCTCGAGAGGGAGTCCCGAAGGGACAGTGCTTTCGGACAGGCGGTACTCCGTAATCTCTTTGAGGTATAGGCAACTCCTACCCTCCGACCCTGGTGTTGGGCTACCGTACGGGGGGCGATATCAGAGAAGATTCTTTTCGCACATGCTGGGGCTCTAGAGGGAGCTCATTTTTCAGCTTGGGTCCCTGGTAGCCTTAAGCTGGGGAGTCCCATATGTGAGGACTGACTTCCTGCTTGGTTCTGGAGAAAGAGTAGTTACTCACTGTAACAGGTGTTCTCCAGGAGCAGCAGGAATCAGTCCTCACAACCCTCCCTCCTCCCCTTGGAGTTGCAGTCATATGATTTATTTTGTTTTTTTGCTGTCTTTTAGCTATGTCATCAGACTGAGCAGGATGGCACCCTTGGGCGGGAAGGGGACCGCGTATGCGTGCTGCATTCCCAAAGGCTTTCTTTGAAAGCTGGGGAAATGCTCCGCACGGGAGCTCCGTCGGCGCCGACGTCACCCATATGTGAGGACTGATTCCTGCTGCTCCTGGCGAACACCTGTTACAGGTGAGTAACTACTCTTTACCCCATTTTCCAATAAATCTGAATCCTTCTTGTTTGCACCAGGTCTGGAGCCATGTATTAAAGCTGTTAATGCGATGCAGCCTTTTTGCCCCCTTAAAAAGCACAGGTAGAACCTCTGAGAATGCAACAGTGTTAACAATGGGCTTGAGTTTCTCTCCCAGAGATTGGAAGTCCTTTTGGACTGTAGAGGCACTGTTTCTCGCCAGGTCATTTGTGCCCCAGTGGATAACATCATCAAGTTTGGAGTGTTCACTTTCTGCGCTAAGTATTTTAACAGTGTGGTTTGTATTCCTGCTGGCTGAAGAGCTTGGGAGGCACTTGACTATCTTCTCTCCTTTGAACTGTGTTCCCAAGTTGGTGCCACTGATGATGGAATCACCAAGTAGGAGTAGTTTGCTGTTTGGTGAGGTTTTCTTCATATTTGGTCCTTTTGCAGGAGATTGAGCATTGTCTGTCTCATTTAAGGGCCCTTCAGTTTCTTTGGATTGGGCATCCTCATTCACCAAGGCAGAGAAGGCATTATGCAGGGATATTTCCTGATGCATAGGATGCCTGTGTCACAGGTCGCAATCTACCAGAACCCACTGTGATCCATTTGTTCCTGGGGTGTTTCATTCTTTGTGGGAGCGGTGGTGGACATTGTTCAGTTTGTATCCTAGAGGTGCACTTTATTGCATCCAGTTCCTCCCTCAGTAGGGTCACCTCTTTATGCATCGCAGCTAGGTTTTCCCTTTAGTATAGTGAGTTCTTTATGCATGTCAGCTGACCTGAGGCACATGGGACAAGCTCTGAGGTACCAAATGATTCGTCTTGGAATGAAATTACTGCAGTTATTGCACTGAATACACGACATGCTGAATAAGCACTCCTAGAAGGAGAAGAGGAAAGGAGGAAGATGATGGCAATGTATGCGGGTACTATATCGCAACTCCCGCCCCGGGGGGGGGGGGGGGGGGGGGTTGGGTGTTTGGGAACCTAAGTGTCTCTGGCCAGTAGGCTGTTCCTGAGCTGGGGGCACCCACAGATATCTGCTCCAAGGTTACCCAGAAAAGCAGTCAGTCAGATTATCCCCAAGCTTAATTTATAAGCACAGTTAAACTTAATATTAGCAATTCCCACAAAACAGACAGTTAAACTCTATATTGGTAGCTAGAACCCAGCAGAGATGAGAAAGAAAATTAGAGTCTTAGCTTTGTGAAAGATCCACAGCTCATGCAGCTGGCCTCAGACCCGTAGGTGTGGCCACTGGCCAGGTGTAAGATGGGAGCAAAAAACTTTCACCTCCCTCTCCCTGAAAAAGCAGGCTTTCTCCACAGATTTAAACCTTTATTATCTGGAAACTCAGGTCCCAGAGTAGGCTGAATTATCCCCAAGCTTAATTTATAAGCACACAAACTTAATATTAGCAATTCCCACAAAACAAACAGTTAAACTCTATATTGGTAGCTGGAACCCAGCAGAGTTTAACTGTCTGTTTTGTTGGAATTGCTAATATTAAGTTTGTTTGCTTATAAATTAAGCTTGGGGATATTCAGCCTACTCTGGGACCTGAGTTTCCAGATAACAAAAGTTTAAATCTGTGGAGAAAACTTGCTTTTTCAGGGAGGGGGAGGTGAAAGTTTTTTGTTAACCCCATCTGGACGACTGACTCATTTGATCCAGGTCGTAGTCCAGAAGCATTTCAGGTGTCAGCTCATGTGCTACAGTTCCTGGAGAGTCGGCTGGGAGCCTTCCCAGGCGCTGGAATGCTTAGGAAAGTGGTTTGATACTCGAATAGGCAGGGTCTTCTACCCAAGGAGAGGGTGGAAAAGCTAATCTCCAGGAACAAGCAGGAATAAGTCCTCACATATGGGTACGTCGGAACCGACGGAGCCTGCGCGGGAAAGCTCCCCAGCTTCCCAGAAAGGAAGCTTTTGGGGCCTCCCACTGCACATGCGCGCTGCCTTCCCGCCTTCCTGACCAGCTCTCCTCAGTTTCTCTTTTTCCGCGGAGCCAGCAGGTCGTGTTCCTGTCACCGCTGAAGAAATTCTTATTTTAGTTTGTTTCTTTAGACCGCGTACCTGCCTTCCCCATACCGAAACCGGTACCGCCGGTCTCTCTTTCCTTTCTTAAAAAAAAAAAACAAAAAAAAAAACTTTTATTTTAGCACAACTTGGTGACTTCGGTTAGGCCTCAGGCCTACACAAATTCTCCTCATGGAGAAACCAGCCCCTGGCAGACACCCATGACTGGTGTCTTAAATGTTTGGGGCCTGACCACTCCATTCCGGACTGCCCGTCCTGCTCCCAGATGTCTAAACGTGGTTTGCAGAACCGGGCCAACAAATTCCATGTACTGTTTACTTCAGATAATCCAGCATCACAGTCATCCAGGTCTTCCTCTCCGGATGGATCTCAGGTAACCAAACCTTCTTCGGGCAGGTCCTCAAAAGGCAAATCTCCTTCAAAGTATCGAGAGGCCCTCAATCTTGAGTCGGAGGACCTTGCCCCAGCCAAACAACCCCGGCGAGAAGCTCTGGCTTCCAAAGCTCCATCTATGGGGTTACAGGTTGACATCGATGGCACGGCCTCGACCGATCACCTGTTAGACTGGTCTGGGGTACCGGCCCATGCCGGTACCGACATCCAGGCAGCAGTGGCGTCTATGGACAATACTGTTCAGACCATGCAGCAGGCCATTCTGGCTTTTATTAAAGCTGCGACGCCCTCGGTACCGCATCCAGCGGTTCCGGTTCCGGTACCGTCCCGCATACCGGAACCGAGACCATCGTCTTCCAAACGCAGATCGGTTCCGCATGCCGGATCCGGGTTTTTGCCCGATACCGATCCCATACCCGGTACACCTGATGTCGATACCGAGCGGTATGCGTATCGTGCGTTGGAAGCAAGTAGAGGATACTCTGATTTTTCTGAGGATTTTGACTCCTCTGATGACTCTGATGAGCTGTCTCTTGTTCTTCCTGAAGAGCCTTCTTCCCCAAAGAGGAGAATGTCTCCACCAGAGGATTTGTCCTTTCAAGACTTCATTATAGAAGTAGCTAAAGGACTTTCTATTACTACATCCTCTGAAAAAGAATCTAGATCCAAGAAATTGGATATTTTAGGATACCCTAAGGTTCCTAAAGAGGCAGTCACCCTGCCTATCCATGAAATCCTTCAAGAACACTTGATGGACTTATGGGAGGCTCCTCAAACGTTGTCTCCTCATTCCCGTAGGTTGGACACCATGTACCGGGTCCCTCCCTCCTCCTGGTTTTCAAAAAACTCAGCTGCCTCACCATTCCATTGTGGTGAAGTCTGCGCTGAAAAAGATTAAGAGTACCAAAAGGCACTCTTCTACCCCTCCAGGGCGAGAATGTAAGACCCTAGACTCTTTTGGTAGGAAAATCTTCCAGGCTAGTATGCTTATAGCCAGGATTAATTCATACAGTCTGTATATGGGCATGTTTCTAAGAGAACTTGCCCTAAAGGTACGGCATTTTGCCCCCTTTATCCCTGAGGATAGAAAGGAGGAGTTCATTTCTCTGGTGAAACAGCTTCTAGATGTTTCTAAGTTCTCCAACAGAGCAGCCTTTGATTCCTTTGAGGGTGCCGGTAGAGCTTCGGGCATTGCTATTGCAGCCCGACAACTTGCTTGGCTCCAGGCCTCTGACCTAGAACCCTGGGTCCTGGATGGCTTACGGAATCTGCCCTGTACAGGTGAGAACTTATTTGGTAAAGACTGGCAAATTAAAGCCACTCAAATGGACGCAGAAAATGCTACCTTAGATAGACTTTCTAAGTCTACCTCTACTCCTGCCAAGAAAAAGTCTTTCAAGAGGCCTTACTACAAGAAGGCCAGATTTTCCACAAATACTGGCCAACAATCTTCTCAGCCTCGCTTTGCTGCTAAGCGTCAGCAACCTAAACAGGCAAGGTCCAAGCCTGCAGCGTCTGCCACTCCTCAGCAGGCTCAACCCCCTCAGGGGTTTTGACTTGCCCCTAGAGAACTTAACTTTTCTGGCTCTAGAACAACCAGAGCCCCTCACCATTCCCGGAAGGTTAGCTCACTTTGCTCCCAGATGGGAACAAATTACATCAGAGCACTGGACCCTCTCTATCATCAGAGAGGGCTACAAACTTCATTTTTCCAACCTTCCTCCACATACCATGGTGAGGCACTTCAATTCTCCCCCATCTCTCCTGGCCCTGTTGGGTCAGGAAGTCTCTTCCCTCCTTGCCCAAAGGGCAATAGAAGAGGTTCCTCTTCTTCAACAATGGACAGGTTTCTACTCCCCTTATTTTCTCATACCAAAGAAGACGGGGATTCAGACCTATCCTAGATCTGAGAGAATTGAACAAATTTCTATACAAGGAGAAATTTAAAATGCTTTCTCTGGGCATTCTCCTTCCATACCTTCAGAGTCAGGATTGGCTTTGTTCTCTAGATCTCAAGGATGCGTACACACATACTCATCCACCCATCCCACAGAAAATATCTACGATTTCTGTTCCAGGGAAAACATTTCCAGTACAGAGTACTTCCCTTCGGTCTAGCCTCTGCTCCAAGAGTGTTCACCAAATGCATGGCAGTTGTAGCCGCATTTTTAAGAGGTCTGGGAATTTTTGTATTCCCATATCTGGACGACTGGCACATCTGAGCTCCATCTCAGTCAGAGGCCCAGATTTCCCTGGACCGCACGAGACACATTCTGCAGTATCTGGGACTGGTGGTAAACCTTCCCAAGTCTCAACTCATCCCTACTCAGTCTCTGGAATTCATAGGGGCCCAGTTGGACACCACCACTGCAAGGGCCTACCTTCCTCAGGTCCGGGGCCAACGTCTGGTGTGCTTGGCCTCCCAAGCTCAGTCCAGCACTCACTTGACAGCCAGGGAAATGCTGCGACTTCTGGGCCACATGGCCTCCACGGTACACGTGGTGCCCTATGCTCGTCTTCATATGAGAGCAGCTCAATGGACCTTGGCCACCCAGTGGACTCAAGCATCAGGAGCGCTCTCCGACCAAATACTCACCTCAAAACGTCTGTTTTGGTCCCTCCAATGGTGGATATCCACCAAGAATCTGTCGTTGGGGGCCCCCTTCCAACCTTTGTTGCCCCAAGCAACCCTCACAACAGATGCCTCCCAAACAGGGTGGGGAGCCCATCTTCAACACCTCTCCACTCAGGGTACTTGGTCTCCACAGGAGACCACCCTTCACATCAACCTCCTGGAACTGCGAGCAATCTTCCTTGCCCTCAAAGTCTTCCATACCCTCCTTGTCAACCTGACCGTTCTAGTTCATACAATCAGGTGGCCATGTTCTACGTAAACAAACAAGGAGGGACAGGCTCTCTGTCGCTTTGCAACGAAGCTCTCAGATTATGGGCCTTCGCCAGAGAGCATCAAATCCATCTTCTGGCAGTGTATCTTCCAGGGGTTCAAAACTCTCGGGCAGACAGACTCAGTCGAGTTCTGCTTCCACACGAATGGTCCCTACATCTGGACCAAATACGCAAAATCTTTCAGGAATGGGGAACCCCGGACATAGACCTCTTTGCAAGTCCGTGGAATGCCAAACTTCCCCGGTTCTGTTCCAGGACTCCGTGTCAGGGAGCTCAGGCCAGCGACGCCTTTCTCCTGCATTGGGGTCAGGAATTCCTATATGCCTTTCCACCCATTCCTTTGATTCCCAAGACTCTGTTCAAACTCCAGAGGGATCACGGGTCGATGATCCTCATAGCTCCACGCTGGCCACACCAAGTGTGGTTCCCTCTAATTCTGGATCTCTCCCAGGTACCCTCCCTGGACCTGGGAACTGCGCCAGACCTTCTGTCTCAGGAGGAGGGGACTTTGTGGCACCCAAACCCCAAGTCCCTACACCTCAGAGCTTGGTTACTGAAGGCCTAAGCCTTCATGACTTCAATCTTTCTCAACCAGTGAAAGATATCCTTCATGCCTCTAGGAAACCCTCCACGAGGCGTTCCTATGCTTTCAAATGGAAACGCTTTTCCATTTGGTGTGCTCAACAGGGTCTTGACCCTCTAGCACTTCCTTTGAATTCTCTACTAGACTATCTCCTGCATCTTTCTAATGCAGGCCTTAAGACGAATTCAGTAAGAGTCCATTTGAGCGCTATTGCAGCATCCTTAAAACCTCTAAATGGACAACCTGTCTCCTCTCATCCTCTTATTGCAAGGTTCATGAGAGGCCTGACTCTAACTAAGCCTCCCATCCGACCTCCTGGGATTTGAACCTAGTTCTAGGTCAGCTTATGAAGCCACCTTTTGAACCGTTGGTTTCTACCTCCTTGAAATTTCTTTCCTGGAAGGTCCTTTTCCTTATTGCAGTCACTTCGGCTCGCCGCATCAGTGAACTACAGGCCTTAGTGGCTCATCCACCTTATACTAGGTTTCATCATGATAAGGTGGTCCTTAGGACGAATCCCCACTTTATGCCCAAAGTGGTCTCGCCTTTTCATCTTAATCAAGAGGTATATCTACCTGTCTTTTTCCCGGCTCCTCATGCATCCAGTGCAGAGAGGAACCTTCATACTCTAGATTGTAAAAGAGCTCTTGCCTTTTACCTCAACAGGACTCAGCCACATCGAAAGTCTTCCCAACTTTTTGTGGCTTTTGATCCTTCTCATTTGGGACTTCCAGTCTCCAAACGTACACTTTCCAATTGGATTGCTCAGTGTATTTCCTTTGCTTACCAGAGTAAAAACATTTCTCTGGAAGGCCATGTCACAGCTCACAATGTGAGAGCCATGGCCACTTCTATGGCTCATCTTCACTCTGTATCCATAGATCAGATCTGTCGAGCCGCCACCTGGGCCTCAGTTCATACCTTCACAGCCCATTACTATTTGGACAAGGACTCCCGCCGGGATGCCTTGTTTGGTCAGGCTGTCCTCAAACACCTGTTCCATACTTGAACAACTCCTGCCCACCTTCCCAGGATGGATGCCTGAGATCCATACGAAGATGGCGAACCCTTGGAAGGGGATCTCCCAGGCATCTTAGCTAGGGAGTCCCCATATGTGAGGACTTATTCCTGCTTGTTCCTGGAGATAGCACAGTTACTTACCTGTAACAAGTGATCTCTGGGAACAGCAGGAATTAGTCCTCACAACCCACCCCCCTCCCCTAGGAGTTGTATCTTCTATCTATCTTCCTTTCCTTTCTCTATTGTCTCAGCTATAAACTCGAACTGAGGAGAGCTGGTCAGGAAGGCGGGAAGGCAGCGCGCATGTGCAGTGGGAGGCCCCAAAAGCTTCCTTTCTGGGAAGCTGGGGAGCTTTCCCGCGCAGGCTCCGTCGGTTCCGACGTACCCATATGTGAGGACTAATTCCTGCTGTTCCCAGAGATCACCTGTTACAGGTAAGTAACTGTGCTTTATTGCAACTGGCTGCCTTCCAAGCTCAGCAGATTCCCAGTTTTGGGGCTACCTGCAGCTCCCAGCTTGATGTAGCATTGATTGAAATGTTGGTGCCTTGGGCAGGGGTCATATGAGACTACTGTAGAGGTCGTGCTGTCTCAATGGTCTCTGAGCTCTCAGGGCTTTGAGACCGGACTTCTCTCCAGGCGGTAGTGATGTTCAGCTTGCATTGGTGGAAATCCCAGCACCTGAGGAGGGGGGCATGCCTTCGGACCATCATTCCAGGTTTTTCTGTCGATGGATGCCAGCCTTTTTAGCCAGGGAGCCCATTTTGAGAACCGAATAGCTCAGGACTGTTGAAGTGACCGGGAGTCGGCATGGCCCATCAATCATATCAAGGCAAGGGTCATTCGTTTGGCTCTTTTTTGCTCTTACGGTCCCTAGTCTGGAGCAGAGCAGTCTGGGGTGTTCTCAGACAATACCATGGGGATGACATATGTCAACCAGCAAGGAGACACGGAGAGTGCTGAAGTGGCCTTGAAGATGACCCTCTGGTTCTCCTGGAAAGAGAAGAATCTCCTGGCTCTTTTGGCACAACACATTGCAGAAGTCAACATTGTGGAAGCAGACTTCCTCATTTTCCATTCTCTTGATCTCAGGGAGTGGGAACTGCATCCATCTGGCATTAAGTGGATTCTGCGCCCCTGGGGACCATCCTGAGATGGATCTGATTACAACCCGGTCCAAATGCCAAAGTGAGACTATTCTTCGGTCACCGCAGGGAGGCAGGCTCCTAGGGTGTCAACGCCCTAGTTCAATCTAAGCCAAAACAGTGTCTACTATGTTTCCTCCATGGTTGCTCGTAGAGCACGTGCTTCACCACACTGAGCGACATCTAGGCTGGGTTGACCTAGTGGCAGCAGACTGGCCATGGAGGTCATGGTTCAGGGACCTGATACAGTTCCTACAGGAACCTCTTCTGCGACTTCCCCCAGCGTGAAGACTGTTATGTCAAGTGCTTGTCCTCCTTGATGACCTGGCTTCCATCTCACTTATGGCTTGGCTCTTGAGAGGCATCATTTAGCATATAAGGGCTATTCCCTTGCAGTGATTCTGCCGCCCTTGCCTATGTGCGCTTCTGGTGCCTTTTTCAGACATAGGTGCCGTGGGTGTCAGGTTAGCCCCCTAATACAGCGGACTTGCCATCCTTGCTTGCCTTTTTTCAGGATGGTCTAGACAAGAGCCTTGCCTTAGTTCCATGAGGGATCAGTTGGCAGCCTTATCCTGCTTCAGGAGACTGGTGGTGGGGCGGTTCATAGCATAACACTCAGATATGTCTCATTTCCTTCGGAGTGTATGGCACCTGTGTCCTCCCCTATGATCAGTCATTCCCTCATGGGATTCTCTCTGGTGCTCTGGCTCTGACCCTTTTCCCTTTGAGCCCTTGATGTAGACAGCACTTAAAAGAGCTAACCCTTAAGACCACTTTTTGTCACAATCTGTTCAGCAAGGCGTATCTCTGAGATGCAGGTGCTATCCTGCAGGGACTCTTGCTTATTCTCGAAGGAAGCCATATATATTCGGCCCATCCCATCCTTTTTACCTAAGGTGATGTCTTCCTTCCATGTGAATCAGATGGTCTGTCTGTCCTACTTCATCAGGGACCAGTGCCATGGGAAGGATAAGGACGTCACCTGTTGGACTTCAGTAGAGTGCTTCTACGGTACCACAAGAACACAAGATTGCCATACTGGGTCAGACTAAGGGTATATCAAGTCCAGTATCCTGGTTCCAACAGCAGCCAATCCAGGTCGCAAGTACCTATCAGGTCCCAAAAAGGTATACAGATTCCATGCTGCATATCAGGCGTAAACAGTAGATTTCCCTGGTCTTCTTTAATAATGGTTTATGTACTTTTCCTCCAGGAACTTGTCAAAAACTCAGCTACACTAACTGTTTTTACTACATCCTCTGGTAATCTAGAGTTTGATTATGCCTTGAATAAAAATAAATTCTCCAATAAATGGGCTACACTATAGTTTCATTATGTGTCCCCTAGTCTTTCTACTTTTTGAAGGAGTAAAGAACTGATCTACATTTACCCGTCATACTCCCTTTCTTCATTATTTTATAGACCTCTGTCATGTCTCTCTCGGCTATCTTTTTTCCAAATTGAAGAGCCCTAACCTTTTAAGTCTTTCCTCGTAGGGTTATTCTTCCATCCATTGTATCATTTTGGTAGCTCTTCTCTGTTAAGTGCTATTGAATCGGTGTCATCTCCTGGCAACCCTCTGGATAATTGACTTAAACTTTGTTTGGTCTTTAGCCAAGTGGCTCATTGTTGATAGAGTGGTATCCATAGTTGCTGCTGTTGTATTGATCTATCTCATTGCCAGCCTTCCTCTCTTACGGTGACCACCTACCTTCCCAAGCATTATGTCTTTCTCCAATGATCTCTCTCTTCACATGATGTGTCAAGTATGAAAGTTGAAGTCTTATCATCTGAGCTTCTAAAAAAGCTTATGTTTGATTTCCTCTAGTACTGACTGGCTTGTTCTTTGGGCAGTCCATGATATATACCGTATTCGTCGCCAGCACCATAATTCAAAGGCATCAGTTTTCTTCCTGTTTATCTTTTTCACTGTCCAACTTTTGCATCCATATGACGTTATTGAAAATACCGTGGCATGGAGAGAGACATCGCTGCTCTTGAGAATCTTGTCTAAGTCCTTCATAGCCATTCTACCAAGAGCAATACGTCGGATTTCTTGACTGCTAGTCCTTTCTTGATTGATTGTTGATCCAAGTAAGTTAAAGGTGTCCACTATTTCAATTTCTTCTCCATCAGCGATGAACTTATTGATTTTGCCAGTTGTGAGGATCTTTGTCGTCTTAAAGTTATGGTGCAGAACAATTTTAAGACTGTTCTTGAGAAGGCAATTTTTCAGATAGTCTTCACTTTCAGCCAGTAATATGGTATCATCAGCATAGCGAAGGTTGTTGTTGAATCTTCCACCAATCTTCACACCTCTGTTGTCTAAATACAGTCTTGCTTCTCAGATGATTTGTTCTGCATATAAATTAATGAGGTAGGGGGAAAGAATGCAGCCTTGTCGTACACCTTTGCGGATTTTAAACCATTTTGTTTCTCCTAGTTCGTTCTGTTCAAACTGTTGCTTCTTGATCAATGTAAAGGTTGTGCAAGAGAATTATTTATTTATTTATTTAGTATACATTTGTATACCGCTACTTCCAGCGATCAGCAGCGGTTTGATTACAGATTGGAAATTGTCAAATCATGACAGGAAATTTTTGAGGTATAAACACATTGATTAGACAGGAAAGCACAGCACACAGAGAACTATTTTACAGGTGTTTTGGTACTTTTTCTAATTCTGCTATATCCTTTTTAAGATATGGTGCCCAGAATTGCACACAATATTAGAGGTGTGGTCGCAGCATGGAGCAATACAGAAGCCTGATAATATCTGGTTTTATACTCCATTCCTTTCTTTGATTACTAGCATTCTATTTGCTTTCTTGGTCACCGCTGCACACTAAGCAGAGGGTTTCAATGTTAATAGCCTAGATCCTTGTCCTGGGTCATGGTTTTCTATGTTGAACCTTGCATCGTGTAATTGTTTGGGTTGTTCTTACCTAAGTGCATAACTTTTCACTTGTCCACATTAACTTTCATCTGCAATTTGGATGTCCAGTCTACCAGTTTCTCAAGATCCTCTTGCAATTTTTCACTGTACTGTGTTTTAATAACTTTGAATAATTTTGTGTCATCTGCAAATTTGATCACCTCGCTGCTTGTTCCCATTTCCAGGTCATTTATGAATGTTAAAAAGCAGTGGGTCCAGCACAGATCTCTGGGATACTCTACAATGCACCTTTTTCCATTGAGAAAATGTGGGCATCTTGCCCTACTATTTTGCTTATCTTTTAACCAGTTCCTAATCCTCAGTAGTGGAGTCTCTCATGAGAGACCTTGTCAAAGGCTTTCTGAAGATCCAGATACACCACATCGACCAGCTTACCTTTATCCACCTGTCTATTCACACCTTCAAAAAATTATAACAGATTAGTAAGGGAAGACCACCTTTGGCTAAAGCCATGTTGGCTTTCCCCCGTTAAACCATGACTGTCTACATGTTCAGTAATTTTATTCTTTATAATGGCTTCTACCATTTTGCCTGGTACTGATGTCAGGCTCCCCAGTCTGTAATTTCCCAGATCACCCATGAAGCCCTTTTTAAAAATTGGCGTTACATTTGCTGCTCCCCAGTCTTCAGGTACTACAGATGATTTTAATGATAAGTTCACAAATTACTAATAGTAGGTCTGAAATCTCATATTTCAGTTCTTTCGGCACCCTAGTATGTATACCATCCAGTCCAAGCGATTTGCTGCTCTTTAGTTTATCTGAAAACTTCTTTTGAAAATCAGACAGTCTATTTGTGCTGTTTGCGGGACAACATAAAAGTGACATGGCTGTCAAGTCTACTCTGGGGTGTTGGAACAAGGAGGCCATTGCTTGAGTGTATGTGTTGTGCAAATGGCCAGTTCCAGAGGTTTGTATGCGCATTCCACTTGGGTGCAAGCATCCTCGTGGGGAGAGGGGTAGATTGGTCACCCCTTCAGACGACTTAACCAAAGTGGTGTCGCCTTTTCATGTCATTCAGGTAGTTTATCTACCTTCCTTTGCAAAGGAATAGTGCCAAGGGAAGGATAAGCATCTTCATCTAGTGGATGTCATAAGGGTGCTGCTTCGGTACCTAAAAGTCACTAATTCTTTCCAGAGATTGACAGACATTTTGTCTTCCTTGTGGGTCCACGTAAGGGTGACATGGCCACTAAAGCTACCCTTTGCAGCTGGATAACAGAGATGTTAGCCTCTGTGTATCTGTTGCGGAACTTAACAGTTCCCGGTTAGTTTGCATGCACATTCTACTCGAGCACAGACTTCCTTCTGGGTGGAGTGTAGCTGAGTCTTTCCCATTAACATTTTGTCAAGCAGCCAAGTGGTCCTCACTTTCCACTTCTGCCAAGCATTACTGCTTGGATGTCCATGCTTTGGCAGAAATGGCCTTTGGTGCAGAGATTTTGAAAGCTGCCATGTCTTCTCCCTGTCCAGGCGTGATAGCTCTGGTACGTCCACTTGTCTGGACTGGTCTAGCAGGGCAATATGGAAGGTGATATTTTACTTACCAGATAATATCCTGTCCTTGAGTCTCGTTAGACCAGTCTAGAACCTGTTTTGATCTACTATATTCTCTGTGGTTGACCCTGCAGGCTCATACTCTTTACAAACCTTCTGTTTGAAGCTGATCCTATACATAGTTCTCCAGGACCAAGCAGGAAGTAAGTCCTCACATATGGGTGACGGCGCCGACGGAGCCCTCGCGGAGCAATTTCCCCAGCTTTCGAAGAAAGCCTTTGGGAATTGCAGCGCGCATGCGCGGTCCCCTTCCCGCCCAAGGGTGCCATCTTGCTCAGTCTTCTTTTTTCTGCGGAGCCCTACAGACGTAGTTTGTGATCGCCGCTGAAAAAGTTGATTTTTTTCGTTCTTTTTTCTCTCGGTTCGACGCTGTGTCCTTTTCCCTCCCGGCCTCGATACTCCGGTATTCGAGTCCGTTCACTTTTTTTCGGTTGTTGTCCTTAGTGACTGGCGTTCCCGCCATTTTTTTCTTTTTCTCTGGCAGCCCGGTCTTTTGACCTCGCAGGGGCCCTTTTTCCCCCGATGGCTGCCAGCTGGTTTAAGAAGTGTGATCGGTGTACGAGACTCATGTCTCTTACCGACACACACGGACTGCTGCCTCCGTTTCCTCGGACCCAATCATGACCCGATGATTTGTGGTCCGTGCAACAAAATGTCCTTGAAGGCATTGAGGAGTCGGCAGTCTCAAAAGGAGCGAATCTTCTCTGACTCAGCGTCTGGTTGGGCCCGGACCTCGTCAGAGGCTTCGACGTCTCGTGACTTGGGCCCCGAGCATCATCGGAAGAAGAAACCCGCGAGGGCGGCGTCGGAGGACGCTCCTGGTCCCTCGAGGGCCAGGTCGCATAGCCCCGACAGCCGCCCCGGGTCCTCGGAGGCGGAGAGGCCTTCGAAGCAACCTCGTCTCGAAGTGGAGTCTCCTGGACATGTGAGTACTGTAGTCCTCCTGGACTCGCCTCCGAAGGAGCCGACGTCGGTCCCGACACCGTCTGGGCCTGAGTCGGGGGCTGCTGGGTCTTCTGAGTTTGCACTCAGGTTGACGGCCTTGGAGAGCAGTTTCGCTGCCTTCATGGACCAGCAGCGGGCATTGATCGCTGGCCTCGCTGGCGCCTCTGCCCCGACCACCGGGACGTCGACGTCAAAATCGACCCCGGAGGCCGAGCTGATCCTCGAGTCCATTCGGGCTCGAGTCGATCCTCGGCCACGGTCTCCCTCGGCCTCCCGATCGGGACCGAGGTCGTCGACGCCAGCCTCAGCGTCGGGGCGGAGACCCTCGGCTCCCGCCCGCACGGAGCCGCTCGATTCCTCCTCGAAGGAGTCGGGCTGTGACACGGAGGAGAACGAGTCACCCGGTTCTTTTCAGACTCGGTGCGTCCCTTCAGACTCCCCTGAGTCTGAGCCTCGGAGATGATCCCCTCCAGAGGATACCCGGTTCTCCGATTTCGTGAGGGATATGGCCAAGGCTTTGGCCTTCCCTGCGGATCCAGAGGAGGAGCCTCGAGCTCGAGGCCCTCCAGTATGACTCTCCCCCGAAGGAGGCCTTTACTGTACCGGTTCCTCCGATGCTGGAAAGACTTCTCTTCCGCATTGTGGGAGAGCCTCGGCATCAACGCCGGTGTTAAGCAAGCGGGTCGATTCCATATATCGAGTCCGCAAGAGCCCCGGGTTCCAGAAGGCACAACTACCGCACCATTCCATGGTGGTGGAATCGGCCATGCATCGACTCAAGAGTCAAAAGATGCACTCTTCGGTGCCTCCGCGTAAGGAGGCCCGGAACCTGGATGCCCTCGGTAGGAAGTGCTTCCAGGGCTCTATGCTTGCTTGTCGAGTCCAGACCTACCAGCTCTATATGGGCATGTATCTCCAGGACCTGGCAAAGGAAATTGCCGGGTTCTCTGCTGGTCTCTCCGAGGAACCTTTGCAGAGATTCCAGGCCTTGTCCACTGGTATTCGAGAGAGCTCGAAGTTTATTTCTCGAGCAGCCTACGATGACTTCGAAGCATCGGCTCGAATAGCTGGGGCCGCATCGGTGCCCGCCGACAGGCTTGGCTTCAGTCATCCGAACTCGAGCCATGGGTGCAGGACAAGTTGGTCGATGTCCCCTGCAGAGGTGAAAACCTCTTTGGCAAACCCATGGCTGATAAGGCTGCAGAACTCGAGTCCGAGACTCTAACCAGTACTCGCCTGTCCAGGAAGACCTCTGCGTCTTCTCAAAAGAGGAAGGGCTCTGGGAAAATGCACTTTTACCCGAGGAAGATGTCTGACTATAAACAACACCACCCCAAATATCAAGCCCAATCAGATCCCCATCAGGGTCAGCAGGATATGGGACAGGGTAATGGGTACCGTAGGCAGAAGGCCCCAAGCCCTCTACACCGGCCCCTGCTCAGCAGGGTGGGGTTTTTGACTCCGTCCGCATAGCCTCTGCCCACTCGCTGACTTCTCCTCAGCACGGGAGGCCGGCTGGCCCATTTTGCCCACAGGTGGTCAGCCATAACATCAGATACCTGGGTGCTTCCGGTAGTTCAAAAGGGCTACCTTTTGCACTTTCACCAGGTTCCTCCCTCCTACTTTCCAGGGGAGCCTCTCAGCCCCCTCTGCACAGGGACTTACTCCTTCAGGAGCTGGCAAGTCTTCTTCAGGAACAGGCCTGTGGAAACCAGTGCCCCACCACCTGAGGGGGTCAAGGCTTTTATTTCCAGGTACGCTACTTCCTGATACTAAACGAACAAGGAGGCCTCAGACCCATCCTGGACGTGCTCAACCTCAACAAGTGTACTGCAAAGGGAGAAAGTTCAAGATGCTTACCCTTGGAATCCTTGCTGCCCTACCTCCAGCCACGGGAGATTGGCTATGCTCCCTTGGATCTAAAGGATGCTTATACTCACATCCTTATCCATCCGGACCACCGGCCAATATCTAAGATTTGTTGTGGCAGGGAATCATTATCAGTAACAGAGTACTGACCCTTTGGCATATCCTCCGCTCCCAGGGTGTTCACCAAATGCCTGGCAGTGTATCAGCCTTCCCTGAGCCTTTCAAGGCCTCTTCGTCTTTCCCTACCTGGACGACTGCCTCACTCCGGGCACAGTCTTCCCCTAGAAGTCACTCAGAGCCACTCAACGCAGCAGTGGCTCTGCTTCAGCCACTTGGGCTTCGTCATAAACATTCGCAAGTCCACTTTGCTCTCTCTCAAGATCTCAAATTCATAGGAGCACGGTTGCGGCTACTCTGCAGGCTCGTGCCTTCTTGCCTCTGGAACGGGCCAATCCGGACTCATAGCTCTGGCCGGCCAGTTCCACCACAGCACTGGTCCACCGGTCTCTGCCAGACACATTCCTGGCAACTGCTCGTATCCATATGGCCTCCACAGGTCCATGTCACTTCCGAATGCCCGTCTACATATGAGGCCTGCTCAGTGGTAGCCTTCGCACTCAACTGGCATCAAGCCACAGGGAGCCATTGCGGACTTAGTACAGATCTCCGAACTAGCCTGGATCCCATCCTCTCTGCAGAGTGGTAGTTTTTCATCTGCCCAATCTGGGTACTCGGTATGACATTTCAATGTCCTCCGCCTTCACAAGTGCTGATGCCATGCGGCCTCTCTTCTGGGACTTGAGGGAACAGCACATTGGCCAAGAAGACATGTACTCAGGGCCTTTGGACCCCTTGTGGAGGCTGCTCAAACAGATAAAACTTCCTGGAAGCTCACGGGCGATCCTCCTAGCTCTACGGACCCCTTTCTCTCAACCTCACTTCTCCATCAGTCCTGTAACTGCGTACAGACGGACAATCAGTTTGTCATGTTCTATGTGAAGCAAAACAGGGGGCACCGGCTCCCTCCTATGTTTGAGAGGCGCGGAGACTGTGCTCCTGGGCAGTCCCGACCATGGGGCATCCTCCTCAAAGCTGTTTTACGCTGCCAGCGTCCAGGAAAATTACCTGGCCGACAAACTGAGCAGGATTCTCCAGCCAACACGAGTGGAGGTTAGATCCGTTGGTACTTCAGCGGATCTTCCTCCGCTGGGGTCTCCCCTCCATGGATCTTTTTTGCCAGTCCTCTGAACCGGCAACTTCCCAGATTCTGCCCTTCAGGCACCCGCATCCTCACCGAGAAGCGGCGGATGCTTTCCTCATCCCGTGGTCCCACGGGCCTAATGTATGCCTTTCACTCCCACTCCCACTTGTCTCCCGGACTCTTTTTCAAAGTTCTCCGGGACAAGGCCTCGGTAATCCTTGAGAGCGCCCCGGTGGACGAGACAAACCCTGGTTCCCGCTTCTTCTCTGCTGCAACTGACGGTGGGACACTCCTCTTCCTCTGGGGTTTCAGCCCGATCTCCGTACTCAGGATCAGGGAACTCTCCTGCACCCCAACCATCCGGACCCTTCACACTGATGGCCCTGGCTGCTGAAAGGGTAGTCCTTGCACCGCTCACTCTGCCTCCGGATTGGTGGAAGCTGTCGTCCTGGCTTCTTTCTCGGCGCCCATCGCACCCGGAAGTCTTACGCCTTAAGTGGCGTAGCTTTTTTTTTTTTTTCCCTCTCCGTCTGGGTGGTTTTTCTCAGGCAGTCCTGAGAACTCCTTCTCCTGTTTTGGTATCGGTGGTACTGCAATACTTGATTCACCTTCCAAATCTAGGACTCAAGTCCAACTCTGTCAGGGTCCACCTTCAGTGCCTCTCTGCACATCACACTCCCGTGGACGGCAAACCTCTTTCCGCAACACCCCTTGGTGGTCGCGTTTTTCTCAGAGGCCTTCCTTCTGGCTTAAAGCCTCCTTTGTGTCCTCCAGAGCCTGAACTGGGATCTCAAATTTGTGGTCTTACAGCGGCTGACACTGTCCGCCTTTTGAACCTATTGCCTACCTGCCCTCTTCTTTTCCTTTCATGGAAAACGTCCTTACGTGGTAGCCCTTACCTCCGCTAGGACACTGTTAGTGAACTACAGGCCCTAGTCCTCTGAAACCTCCTTACACTAGGTTTCTATAGGAATAGGGTAGTCTTACGGACTCACCCTAGTTTTCTTCCTAAAGTAGTTTCTCCTTTTCATTGTAAACCAAGAGGTGATTTCTTCCAACCTTCTTTCCCAGGCCTCATACCAGCCGGGCTGAAACAGTCTGCATACCCTGGCCTGTAAGATGGGACCTTTATCCTTCTACCTTGGACCGTAACGCGGGAGCATAGGAAAGCTGTCCAGCTTTTTCGTTGTCTTTTACCCCAATCGTTTTGGGGGTACCTTTCTCCAAGTCGTTACTTTGTCCATCTGGGTAGCTGACTGTATCGCTTGGGCGTTATGGGGCAGCTGGCCTCAGTCCTTACGGAGTCGAGTCACACGGTCTCACTCACCATGTGTCAGGCCGAAGGCTGCGTCTGTGGAATAATCTCCGCTCTGTTTCCGTTGGCAGACATCTGCCGCCAGGCCGCTACTTGGTCTTCAAACCAGACTTTTATGCAGCTCATTACTGCTTGGAGAGGGAGTCCCGTAGGTGACAGTGCTTTTGGACAGGCAGTCCTCCACAATCTCTTTGAGGTTTAGGCAACTCCTACCCTCCGTCCCTGGTGGTGGGCTACCCGGCCGGATTCCATTTTTCAGAGAAGATTTCCTTCCCCTTTCTGTACTGCTGATCTAGCGGGAGCTCATTTTTTTTCGGCTTGATGGTCTCCGGTAGCCTTAAGCTTGGGAGTCCCCATATGGTGAGGACCTGACTTCCTGCTTGGTCTGGAGAAAGAAGTATGTTACTCACCTGTAACAGGTGTTCTCCAGGAGCAGCAGGAATCAGTCCTCACTACCCTCCCTCCTCCCCTTGGAGTTGCAGTCATACTTATCCCAATGTTTTTTTGCTAACTTTGTTGCTGGTCTTTTCGCTATGTCATCAGGACTGAGCAAGATGGCACCCTTGGGCGGGACGTGGGAGCCGCGCATGCGGTGCTGCACATTCCCAAAGGCTTCTTCAGAAGCTGGGGAAAATCGCTCCGCGCGGGGCTTCCGTCTCCCCCCGGCGCGCGACGTCACCCATCATGTGTGGGAGGGACTGATTCCTGCTGCTCCTGGAGAACACCTGTTACAGGTGAGTAAACTACTCTTTATAGTTCTTTTTTTATTGAGCCTTGTTATCTCCACCGAGTTTTGGTGTGCGGTCCTAGGGATTCTTGGCCATATGCTTTGGGTACGGATTAGTGAATTATGCCCCCGGGGCACGGGCTGACAGTGGCATGGTGAGGCCCATAAGAAGCCTTTGGCTGGACTGGTCTAGCAGGACTAAGAGAGGGCATCCATCTGGTAAGCAAAATGTCACTTTAAAGCCCTCTTCAGTGGTAGGTAGCCAGTTCTGTTGTGGAAGATGCTTTGCCCCTTCTTTTGATAAATGCTGCTCTCTACTCACACAGGCCGCTTGCGAAAATCATCCCTAATGGCATCCATGAAGCTGAATGACCTTGATAACCATCCACGCAAGCTATGCCAGATTCATCTCCAGGATCTCTCGGCCTTTACCCTTTCTACCCTCAACAGGGAGGATTGATGAGAATACCACCTATCTGCTTCCCCCCTCTCACCCAGCCCCCAGAGCCATGAAGTGTCACTTATTCATATGGTCAGAGGGATGCATAACATTATCATTTTGTGCCAGCCATGGATAAATAGCATTAGAGAATACGTCCCCTGTAGGCTCATTGAGTTTATTGGTATCGCAAAGGAAAAACCACATGCTGCGTTGCTATTTTCAAAGGGCTTTATTCTACTACATGTAATATGTGAGGGAAAGCAAAACATCAAAAGAATGGACTAACTGATTAAAAAACCAAACCCCTCCAAACAGAACCTTTGATGTTTTAGATGTCTGTTATAATCCAAAGTCACATGGTCTTTGTAAGATGTGACTAATGTCGGATCAATCACCAAGGCCTTAAGCATAAGCGAAATTTGAGTCATTGAAGATAATTTTGGCAATGAAAATTAGAACCTTCAAAGTCAGAAAATCATGAGCTTACATAGGTTACTTTGGCTAAATGGAACTCTTAACATGGTGACAAACTCTGCTGATATGTTTACTAGCACAGCAAGGTCTTTGAGAGATTTCAAGTTATTGTTCTACAGCCTGAGAATAGGGTTTCCTGGAGTTGTAGTCCAATTTTTAAAAATGTTTGAAAATGTGATGATTTGGTTTTCGGAGTAATCTAAAATCAAAAGGCAAAACACGTAATCAGTTTTTGGCTGTTATGAGTTCTTTGATGGACCTGACCTGTGTTCAATGATTTGTGCTTGGGGAACTTAGGCTGTGTTAATTTTTATATTTTATTGCATGTGACCTTTTTTTTGCTTACGTTTTAATTATATTATGACTTTTTTCTCCCCATTTTTTTAAATTTGTTATTATGGTTGTGTTTTTTAACTGTTCCCGTGGTTTGTCTTGTATTGAAACTTTATTGTATTCTGCTTAGTTGCCTTTGGCGATCTGGAGAGACTAATTCAAATTTTTAGCTAACCATAAATTTACAGGTTCAGTGGGAAGAATCCAACAGGGTTTGTGGAGCGGAGTTGTGTTTCAAGCCTGGCTTGCACAAACATAGATCTATTTATTAGTTTTTGTGTGGACACAAGAGTTATGGTTTCCATTTAAGATTTCATATACAAATTAAGGGATTCACCGCAAATTAGCGAGGTGTAGGCATCTTCTGAGGAAGAGGTTTTGGTGGAGAATAAGGACTATTCTCGTAGACCTAAGACACCAATATCTTAGCAGTGGCAATGTCACACTTCTTGTATTTCTGAGCATTTTCAAATCGTCTTTCCATATTGTCCTACTAGACCAGTCCAGAGACGTGTTCTCCTACCAGCACAGATTGGTGGAGCCAAAGAACAAATATAAAGCCAGGGTTTCAATGACAGCTCTCCTAATGCCTCTTGATTCATCAGCAAACAGAGGTCTGTTCAGTATTTCTTGGTCTCCAGCAGATGATGACTGGATTATCTCCTCTGAAGAAAATTCTGAAGATTTGAGAGGAAAAGATTGATTTTTTGCTCGTTCGAGGACTATCTTGAGGGTGACTCACTTGAAGAAAAACGTGGGAGGCTCCACTAGACTGTGGTCTGTTCAAGTTGTCATAGGAGGAGGGAAAATTGGTTCAGCTGCATGAGCTTAGGATAAGAGCCTGTTGAGCAGCCAGAAGTTGGGAGGATCTGGAAGAGTACAATCGCCTCACACAACCTCCAATGCCCTCTCCTTCCTCCTCTGTTTCCCACTTTTCCCAGTATCAGCCGCGGAGTTAAGAAATGAGCCTGGCCAGGGATCCATGCCTGAGGATCTCGGGGTGCGTACCAACGGCTTGATATCATCATTGTCCTTGTTGGGGGCTCCAGATTCCGGTTCTGTGTGGGATGCAATTCGGGCTAGACGCATTGGCTGTGCGGGGTGGGGGTTTCCCGCAATTTTTCTGCACGTATTGTTAGCCATTGTGTGCCTGCCGGTCATTTGGTCCTACCACGCATTACAACCGAATGGCTCAAACGTCATTCCTATCCTAGCGCCTTTAACTCATGTTGTAATAAAAACTGGCAGTTAATGCGCAAAGATCGTGTGCCGCAGCCTATATTTATTTATTTATTTAGTTTTGTATACCGCATTATCCTTCAATCAAAGCTGTCACAACTCAATTGGGGGAAACATTTAACATTGCGGGATATAGGAAACATACACTAATACTTAAAGGGAACATGGGCAATGGAGGTTAAGTGGCTTGCCAAAAAAAGACCACAAGGAGCATTTGTGGGACTAGAAAACTCCCTGTCATTAAGCCCAAGGTTGCTGTCCTCTAGTGGGATTTGAACCCCCGACCTTCTGGCCTGAAGTACCTTGCCCCAACCACTAGGCTACTCCTACTCACCTCTCCATCCTCTCTATAGAGGCTTTGCTGTTATGAATACTTACGCGAACTCTTTGTCATCTTCCAGGAATTAGCGCTTGTGGCAAGTAAGGTGCGCTTAATCTCTTGCTTCTGGACCCCTGCTCTTCTAGCAGCCTTGGCCCTGCAGCTTGCTGCTCCCGGCAGGCCAACACTACAGAGTCGCTAGCGGATGCATTCCTGATCTCATGTTCGGGAAGGGCCTCTATGTACGGGCTTCCCGTCCGGATGCATGATTGATTCGCCAAAAGAACCTGTTGCAGGGTGCTGTCCGTGATGGCAGGGCCTGCAGCTTCATCCTGATATGGTCCCTCTCAGTGGGCCCAGGGAAAAAGACAAACAGCCGGTGTGTTGGGGTTCGGCACTGCTGTGATGCTGAGGTTGGCGCTGGAGGTCCTCCATCGCATTTTGACCATGGGGGGACCGCCTGGCGGAGAGAGAAGAAAGGGGACCCGCGTCTTATATACCAGCATGAGGGGCGTCGCTCCTGCACCCCAAAATCTGGTATCTACTCTTCCCGCTAGAACCCTAGGCATGGCTGCTGCGAGGGTAACTCTGGCCCCGTCTCAACCTTCCAGGGCTGTGGAGAAACATTCTGCTGGGAACTCATCGCAAGGCCTTCTACGCGAGGGAAAGGCTTACGCCCGTCACATGGCGGGTCTGGTTCTCTGTTTGCGTGAGCCCAACAGGGTGGGCCTGATACCTTCTTTCTTTCTCTTGCCGCGGTGGGCGCTCTGGTGTTAAAGTGATCCATTCTCCACCAAATTGTTTTCTCAGTCCGAGGTCAAGTCTAATTCGCGGTCAGTGTGGCACCACCATCCAGTTGCTGGTAAAGGGCCGCACTCTGCGTTCCGGCAGAGCGCGTTGGTGACCTGTTTCGCTCCTTGTGGGGCCTTCTCCTATCAAAGCGCCTCCCTGGTGCGGCCCGTCACTTCCAGGCAACCGCGAAATCGGGACCTCAGCGTGAGTTTTGCAGGGTTGTGGCAGCGCACGCAAAAAGAAAGGCCTCACCATTTGAGCGGCTTAGTGGGGTATCTGCGGCACCTGGCTTGGCAACCCTCTTGTGGAAGGTGGTTTTATGGTTGCACTCATCTAACACTCGGTCCGAGTTAGCGAGATTCCCAAGCGTCCTTGTTGCCGGAGCGAAACTTATAGCCAGGTTCTATAGGAACAGAGTGTGGTGGGCTTCGGTATTTGATCCCAAAATTCAGCTGAAGGTAATGTAGCCCTTCCCTTTAATACCTCGGGAGTAGTGCTCCCTACTTCTTTCTTTCAAGACCTCACTCGCAGTCGTGTGTTGGGGGGGGGAAGGACAGTCCTTCACACCTTGGAACCTGTAAGGAGGGCCTTCTCCTTCTATATCCAATGCACTCAGGGCCACAGCAAGGCTTATCAGGGTTTTCTATCTCCTACGGACTCCCACCAGTAGGATGGGTAGAGAGGCGGTGACTAAGTGTATGCTGTCCCACCCACCTGGTTGGCAGGGATCTGTATCACGACCTCGCTTATAAGCAGGCAGGGCTCACCCGGGAGGGATGCATCACGTTATAATCCGTTGTTTCAGGGCCATGGCAGCTTTGGTTGCAAAATTGCAGCCTCTGTCCCGATGGTGGAACATCTGCCGGTCCGCCAGCCCCCTGGTATCACGTCCATCCCTTTGCGAGCCCATGTACTGCCTGGAAAGGGGAGTTTACGACGAGACAGTGCCTTTGGCCAGGATGCTCCTTAACTTTGTCGGGGTCTAGGCAACTCCAGCCCTCGAACAGTTCTGTGTTCAGGCTACCAGAGTGCTGTTGCATCTGGGCATGGGTCCTAATGTGCGTATGGACACGGACCAAATTGAGTGCTGCTTGTGGCTCCCCTCGGGGGAGTCCTATTCTTGCTATGGGATTTTGGTAGCCTGAAGCTGGGGCAGTCCAATATTGTGAGGACGGGGACTTCCTGCTTTGTTCCTGGAGAATAGTGTAGTTAATCACCTGTACCAGGTGTTCTCTGGGGACAGCAGGAATAAGTCCTCACAACCCCGCCTCCTCCAATTGGAGTTGTTTCTTTATCATCCTCTGTTTTTACCATCTTTTAGCGTGTCTTTCATCTGACTGAGCAAGATGGGCAACCCTTGGACGGGAAGGGGACCAAACATGAGTGCGTGGCATCTCCCAAAGGCTTTCTTTGAAAGTTGGGGGGATGCTTCCATGAGCTGCTCTGTCGGTTGCCGACGTCACCATGATGTGAGGACTGATTCCTGCTGTTCCTGGAGAACACCTGT
>CM066037.1:469920425-470230121 GCA_033557465.1 Ichthyophis bannanicus | reverse complement strand
TTTGGGAGCATCCCACAGCGCCTGCGTGCTGCCTTTCCACCTTTCCCAACTGCCTCTCTTCCAGCTGAGTGTTTTAAAGCTGAGACAAAGAGATAGAGAGAGGGAAAGATAAGAGATAGAGAGATACAACTCCTAGGGTAGGTTGGTGGTTTGTTTTTGAAGGACTAAATTCCTGCTGTTCCTCGTAGATCACCTGTTACAGGTGGAGTAACTATGCTATCTCCAGGAACAAGCAGGAATGCAGTCCTCACATATGGGGACTTCCTAGCTTTAGATGCCAGGGAGAGACCCCAGAAGTTGTGTGTCCCTGTGAAGGGCTCCACTTCCCCCCTTGGATCTCTGGCATCCAACTAGGGATGGTGGGTAGGAGTTGATTAGGTATGGAACGCAGGTGGTTGGAGAACAGCCTCACCAAAACAAGGCCATCCCGGCGGGATCGTCCCGTGTCCAAGCAGTAATGGGCTGTAAAAGGTATGAACCGAGGCCTCAGGTGGCTGCTCGACATAATGGTCGTCGTTAGACACAGAGTGCAGATGAGGCCATTGAAGCTGCCATGGCGTCTCACATTGTGAGCTGTGACATGGCCCTCCAGAGGAATATTCTTTACTCTGATAGGCAAAGGAAATAGACTGAGCAATCCAGTTAGACAAGTGTTCTGTTTGGAGACAGAAGTCCCAAATGTAGAAGGAATCAAAAGCAACAGAGTTGAGAGGACTTTATGTTGCTGTGTTTCTTCGTACGTGAAAAGGCTAAAGCTCTTTTAACAGTCCAACGAATGAAGATTCCATTTCTGCATTAGATGCACGAGGCCTTTGGGAAAAAACACACGCAGGTAGAACCGCTTGGTTTTAGATGAAAAGGTGAGGACCGACACATTTGGCATAAAGTGTGGATGAATTCCTAAGGACTACCTTGTCCATGATGGAAACCTTCTGATAAGGTGGATTGGGGGCCACCTAGTGGCCCTTGCAACGTCACCGGATGCGACGTGCTTGATTTTGATTTGCAATGAGAACGATAATCTTCCATGAAAGGAATTTCAAGGAGGTAGTAGCTACGGGTTCGCAAGGTGGTGCTTTCATGAGCTGACCAAGAACCAGGTTTAAGTCCCATGCCACCAGAGGTGGCCTAATGGGTAGGCTTAAGTTTAGAAGAAGGCCTCTCATAATCTTGCTATACGAGGATGAGATTAAATAGGCCTGTGCCCTTTAGAGGCTTTAAAAGAAGCTGCACTAGCACTCAAATGGACTCTATACTGAGTTAGTCTTAAGTCCTGCCTTGGGATAAATGAAGGAGATTACTCCAGTAATGATTCCAGAAGTATCGCTAAGTGGGGTTAAGACCCTTCTGCGAGCACCAGATGGTAAACCTTTTCCACTTGACAGCATAAGAAGCGCATCTTGTGGGAAGCTTCCTGGAAGCATAAAGGAATATCCTTTACTTTGCGATGAGGGAGGTTAAGATCGATGAAGATCTAAGCCTTCAAGCAACCAAGCCCTGAGATTGCAGAGGTGTGGTGCCCACAGTATGTGGGGTGCCATAACACTTCCGTCCCTCCTGAGACAGGAGAGTCTGTAGCAGAAACCCTAACTCCATGTAAGGAGCTTGAGAGAGATTGTAAGATAGCAGAAGGTAAACCACCCTTGTTGCCGTGGCCAATGTTGGAGCTATGAGAAATCCTTATGGCCTCTGTCCTCTCAGGGTGAAGCTTGAACAGGGTTTTTTGGGAATTAGGGGAATGGATGAAAAAGCATTACAGGAAGTCTTGAACCCCAATAAAGGTGAAGCATCCCTGGCCTAGAGCCCTGATCCCCGGAATTGCAGGAACAGAACGGCGGAAGTTTTGGTATTTCACAGACTTGCAAAGATGTTTATGTCATCGGGGTTCCCCAAATCTGAAAAAATCTTGCGGCCACCTGGTCTGCATGCAGAGACCACTAGTGTTGGAAGCAGAACTCGCCCGAAGTCTGTCTGCCCCAAGAGTTTTGTAATGCCTGGAAGATACACTGCCAGGAGATTAATCTTATGCTCTCTTCTGGCAAGGGCCCATAGTTGCAAAGCTTCGTTGCAAAGTGACAGTAGAGGCCGTGTTCCCCCCTGCTGTTTGGCACGTGGAACATGGCTACTTGATTTGTACCGTACATGAATGAGGACTGGTCCTTGTAGCTGCGGCAGGGTGCTGGAACACTCGAAGATCAAGGAATATTGCTCTCAGCTCCAAAGAGAATTGATATGTAGATGAGTCTCCTGTGTCCAGGTGCCTTGGGTGGAGAGGTCTGCAGATGGGCTCCCCCACCCCCCATCGGAGAAGCATCTGTTGTGAGAGTTTGCCGTGGGGTAAAGGTTTGTTGAAAAGGGGACCCCAGCACCAGTTTTTGAGTCGACTGCCACAATTGGAAGGACAAAATAAGGCGATTTGTGTTTGCTGTTTTGTCTGAACAGGCATCGCGATGCCTGGGTCCATTGAAGTTGGATAAAAAGTCCACGTTGAGGCTGCTCTCCATATGGAGGCTGATCATAAGGAACCACAATGCATGGTAGATGCCATGTGGCCTAGACAGTTGTAGCATTTTCCTCGGGCATGAGATAAGTGCTTCAGCACTGCTTGAAGAAGCTAACTGCGACACCATGCGAAGGTACACGGGCCTGGGGGATGATCAGGCCCTTGGCTTTTCTTCATGGGGTATCCAGCAAAACTCCTATGAACTCTAGAGACTGAGTGAGAGTTAGACTGTGGTTTTTGGGACTGTTTATGGACCAGACCCAATACTGAAGGATACACATTGTGCAGTAATAGAGAAGTCCTGGCCATCGTGACTCTGTTGGTGTCTCGAATAAGCCAGTCGTCTAAGTAGGGGAAGACGAATATCTCATAGAGTTGCGGAGAAATGCTGCTACCACCGCCATGGTGCATTTCGTGAACACTCTTGGTGCTGAGGCCTAGGCCAAAAGGAAGCACACTCTATTGGTAGTACTTTCCTTGAAAAAGAGGAACCGACGGAACTTTGTGATTATTGGATGGATGAGAACAATGGGTGTAATCGCAATCCTTGCGATCTAGAGAACAAAGCCAATCCTGACTCTGAAGGTATGGCAGCAGAGTTTCCCCAGGAGAAATCATCTTGGGAATTTCTGCTTTGAACAGGAATTTGTTCAATTCTCTAAGGTCCAATATAGGTCTGTATCACCCTGTTTCCTTTTTGGTATAAGGAAATAGGGGGAGTAAAACCTCTGTACCCGTTTGAAGAATGGGTACTTGTCTCTATTGCCCCTTGGCCAAGAAGCATAATGACCTCTTGCTCTAAAAGGTTTATGAGAGAGGTCTGAGAATTGAACTGTCCTTACCATTGTGGGGGGGGGGGGTGGGGGGCTGGGCAGCTGCACAAGAAAGTGCAGCCTGTACCCCTCTTTTATAATGGAGAGTGTCCAATGGCTCTGCTGTTATTTTTCCATGCTTCCCATCGGGGTGCATGGTGACATAACCTTTCTGGAAATGGTGGAAGGCTCTGGTCCATTTGGAGTGGCCAGGAAGGCTAGGGTTCTCTTAGATGAAAGTCAAAGGCTCTCATGGGTTGGAGCTGAGACTGCTGAGACCGGTTGAGGCTTAGCATTCTTTTGCTTTCCTTTGTTTAGGTGGTTGCTGACGCTTGTTCCGGGCAGGCTGACCTGCAGGAACGTCCCTGCTGGGAATAAAAGGGAATTTTTTTGTGAAAAACAAAAAACCGCTCTTCTTTTTTGAGAAGAAAGACTTCTTTTCTGGCAGGATCAGCTGTGGGCTTTTGGATAATCTATCCAAAGTGGAGTTGTCAGCAATCTAGCTCATTGGCTTTAAAATCTATGCCAATTTTTGCGAAATAGATTCTCACCTGTACAAGCGATATTGCCTAGTTTTGTCTTGCAAACCCAGAGCTCCAAATCAAGATGCCCCCCCTTGGAGCCAGGCAATTCTAACGTGCACCTATGGCAATGTGCAGAGGTTCTGCTTTATGCTTTAAAAAAGTCCCAAAAGCTGCACGGTTTGACAACTTATGAAACATCCTGGGCATGTTTGACCAGTGTGAGAAAATCCTGCCTTCTATCCTCAGGAAGAAGAGGGCTCTATATCACCTGTTGACGTCTTTCAAGGAACCATGCAACCATATATAAAATATAGGAATCTGATTCCTGGCAGAGAGCATGGAAGGCCTGGAAAGTACGAAGTCCAAAGGCATCCACATTTCTACACCTCACGTCCTGGAGAATTAGAGGCATGCCTCTTTGCACTCCTGATCCTTCTCCATAGCTGATTCACTCACAATATCGTTGATGAGGAAGCTGAGTTTTTCCGAAATTCCAGACAAGGAGGGACTTCGAATAAACCCTGGTATCCAGTCTGCGAGAGTGAGGAGAGGTGGTGAGATGTGTCTCCCACTATTCTCAACGAGATCATGTAAGGATCTCATTGGATATTTAAGGTGACCTGCCTCCTTAGGAAAGCTTTGGGATATTGTAAAATCTCCAACTCCTTAGCTCTGGACTCTGTGTTTCAGTGAGTCCACAGTAATGGACAAACCACGAGCCCACCGTCCCTGATGAAGTCCTGAAAGGAGTATTATCTTCTTGAAGGAGACATCCTACGTTTTAGGAAGAGGAAGGTCTCCTCTGGGAGATGATTATTCAGGTACCAACAGAGTTGTCAGAATCCTCATAGTCCTCTGCTAGATTCAAAGTACCTGCTTTCTGGTCCGTATACTACCTTGAAAAGCCCGATACCCATAGACCGACCGAATCGGTACTGGGTGGAATCGGTACCGGTGTATCGGTACCGGAAGGCAATCGCATGACTTGGTGCCGGCAAAGCCGACAACCGATGTGCGATGCTATCAGTACCAGGTTTGAACTGTCTGATGCGGTTCCCGAGGGCGTCGATAACCGCAAGGAGAGCAGCCAGACTACGTTCAATAGCCAGGAACCTACTGGTCTCATCGACGCTGCCAACTTAGGCTGTAATGTCCGTTACCGGGAAGCAGCCGAGTACCATCAGAGCATGGCAACCAATAGTTTTTCTGCCGAGGTCGAAGGCCATCGCGAACTCCCGGGAGCCCCGATACTGCTTCAGAAGACAAAGCCTCCATTGCCGGGGCAAATTTTTGGCTGTTACAGAATCCTCAAGGGCAACTGCCAGACACCCCCTCTCGATGCTTAGAAGGAGATCTACCCTTTTAGGGGACCGGCTGGAGTTATGTTTAGTTACCTGAGATCCATGGGAGGAAGACGAAGCCCTGGAAGACGTCGATGCGCCACCGAGGCTGTAATCGTAGGGAAAAAGGGCACTGAGACACTGGCAAGCTCGGTTTTGTTTCCGACCCCTCTTGGACATCATGGCACAAGCCACTAAGCCCTCCGGAGATGGAGCTGTCAGGACCTAAACATTTCATGACACCAATCGTGGGTGTCAGTGGTCCCGGAAATGGTATCTGCCACATCGTTTGGTGCACTTTTTAAAATCCGAACGCGGGTTTCTCCATGATGGAGGAAATTTGTGGGCCTAAGGCCCAAAATGGCGCTGTGCACCTGGGAAAGACAGGTTTTGGAACTAAAGATTTTTTTTTTTTTTTTTTAAAGAAAAGAAAGAACCACCGAGGTATCAGGTATACAACATAGCTCGAGGAAGGCAGACGCGACCCAACAAACAGAATAATAAAGGAAAAACATTTTCTGCTGTGACCGGAACACGACCTGCTGGCTCGCGGAAAACGAAGAACTGGAGAGAGCGAGTTGGGAAAGGCGGGAAGGCAGCACGCAGGCACCTGTGGGATGTGTCCCAAAAGCTTCCTAATTGGACGCTTGGGTAGCGTTCCCCCCCGGCGCCTGGCTCCGTCAGTACCGAACAATACCCATATGTGAGGACTACATTGCTGCTTTTGTCCTGGAGATGTAGAAAAAACAGTGGGGCACAAACGGAAAAGGGATATTTTAAGGGCAACCACCTTTCTGTTAAAATGGTGAAATAAAGGGCAAAAGGAAAAGGAGACCGCTATGGCTTTTGTAAAGAAGGTAGCTGAAAAGGTGAAAGTAAAAAGAAGGAGGCCTTCATGTAAATACAAGAGATCACAGGGAGAGGAAGACAGGCATCTATATTTGGAAAAAACTTATAGAAGTTAGCAAAGAAGTCAGGAAAGCAAAAGATTCCAAAAAGAGGAGGTAAATAGCCACGGCACTAAAATGGGGGGATAATACATTTTTCAGATATGTTAGTGAGAAGAAGGGCAAAAGTGGTATTGTCAGACTCAAGGGTGAAGGGGAGAAATATGCAGAAGCTGATGAGGATAAAGCCGAACTGCTTAGAATATTTCTGTTCTGTGTTCACAGATGAAGAACCACGGAGCAGGACCTCAGAAAACGCTCACAACAGGAATAGAAGCGAGGGCACAGATCTTGAAACAATTTTTTTCTAGAAGACTGTGTTTTGTGAGAAAATATACGCTCACTTAAAAAAGGTAGAGAAAGCGATGGGACTGGAATGGGATACACCCTAGAATACTGAGGGAACTTTGGGACGTTTCTAGCAGCTCCACTGACTGATGCCTATTTCACTGCCTCGTTGGAGTCAGGAGTGTTGCCAAAGGGACTGGAGAGAGGCTCATGTGGTGCCTTTACACAAAAGCCGAAGTAAGGATGTGGTTGAAAACAACAGCCGGTTAGAGTAGTTACTCCAACCTGTAACAGGTGTTTCTCCAGGAGCAGCAGGAATCAGTCCTCACATATGGGGTGAGGTCCGGTCGCCGGAGTCCCTCGTGCGGAGCACTTCCCCAGCTTTCACAGAAGCCCTTTGGGCATTGCAGCGCGCATGCACACTTCCCCTTCCCGCCCAAGGTTGCCCATCTTGCTCAGTCTGATGACATAGCTAAAAGACAGCAAAAAAATTATAGCCAAAAGAAATCATATGACTGCAACTCCAAGGGAGGAGGGAGGGTTGTGAGGACTGATTCCGTCTGCTCCAGGAGAACACCTGTGTTACAGGTGAGTAACTACTGCTTTCTCCAGTCAGTCAGTCCTCACATCTGTATGGGACTCCCCCCAGCTTAATGCGTAACCTTAGACCTCAAGGCGGAAAAAATGAGCTCCCTCTAGCCTCGTCAGTACGTAAGAAAGGAATCTTCTCTGAGACACACACACCCCGACCAGTAGCCAACACCAGGGGCCGGAGGGTAGGAGTTGCCTATACCCCAAAGAGATTAAGGGAGCACTGCCTGTCCGAAAGCACCTGTCCCTGTGGGACTCAATCTCAAGGCAGTAATGGGCCGCAAAAGTATGGCTTTAAGACCAAGTAGCGGCCCCGACAGTATGTCTGCCAATGGAACAGAGCGGAGATGAGCCACTGACGCAGCCTTCGCCCTGACACGATGAGCCTTGACTCGACCCTCCAACAAGAGGCCGGCGTGCCCCATAAGCACATGCGATACAGTCAGCGATCCATATGGACAAAGTACGCTTGGAGACAGGGAGCCCAACTTATTGGGGTCACAAAGAAAGGAAGAGTTGAACAGCCCTCGATGCCTCCCACGTACGGTCAAGGTAGAAGGACAACGCTCTCCTACAGTCCAGGGTATGCAGGACCATCTCAACCCGGTTGGCATGCGCCTTGGAAAGAAGGTCGGAAGAACCACCTCCTTGATTGGGAGGTGAAAAGGGGAGACAACCTTAGAAAGAAACTTAGGGTGAGTCTGTAAGACTACCCTATACCTGTAGAACCTAGTGTAAGGGGGAATCAGACACTAGTGCCAGCAGTTCACTCACATCGCCTAGCAGAGGTAAGAGCTACCAAAAAACAAGGTTTTCCAGGAGAGAAAATGGAGAGGGCAGGTAGCCATAGGTTTTCAAAGGGCGGACAAAGTAATCCGCTGTAAAGACCACATTCAGATCCCACTCAGGGACTGGTGGAACGCAAAGGAGGTTTAAAGCGGAGGCCTCTGAGAAAACGAGCCACCAAAGGGTGGTTGTAAAGTAGGCCTTCCGTCTACCGCGAGTGGTGCGCTGAGAGAGCACTGAAGTGAACCCTGACAGAGTTGGACTTAAGGCCTAGGATTGGAGAGGTAAAGCAAATATTGCAATACTACCGCTAACCAAGCACGAGAAGGGATTCTCGCTGTGCTGAGCACACCATGCGGAGAATCTACGCCACTTAAGAGCGTAGGATTTCCTGGTGGATTGCCGTCTAGAGGCTAAGACAACATCTTCCACCTCTCTAGGCAGTAGTAGTGGGGAGCCAGGAATACCCATTTCAGCAGCCAGGCCATCAGATTATGGGACTGGAGGTTGGGGTTGCAAGAGAGTCCCCTGATCCTGAGACAGGAGATCGTGCTGAAAACCCCAGAGGAAGAGGGGTGTCCAACCGCCAGTTGTAGCAGAAGCGGAACCACGGTTGCCTCGGGCCACCTGGGGGCTATGAGGATCATTGAAGCCCCGTCCTTGAGGAACTTTGAACAGTGTTCTGGACACTAGTGGCGTGGGAGGAAACGCATACAGTAGGCCTCTGGACCACAAGATCAGAAACGCATCCGCTGCTACTCTGAGAGGATGCGGTTGTCTGGAGCAGAATCTCGGGAGTTGCCGGTTCAGAGGACTGGCAAAAAGATCCACCTGAGGCCCCACCTGAGAAAGACCTGCTGAACCACCAACGGGTTCAACCTCCATTCGTGTGATTGCAGGATCCTGCTCAGTCTGTCCGCCAGGTAATTTTCTTGACCTGGGAGGTAGACAGCCTTGAGGAGGATTCCGTGATTGACAGCCCAAGAGCACAGCCGTTGTGCCTCCTGATATAGAAGGAAGGAGCCTGTGCCTCCTTGTTTGTTCACGTAGAACATGGCAACTTGATTGTCCGTCTGGACCAGTACAGACTGGTGAGAGGCGAGGTGGGAGAAGGCTCTCAGAGCTAGGCGTATCGCCCGTAGCTCCAGCAAGTTTATCTGTTGAGTAGCCTCCCAAGGGGTCCAGAGACCCCTGAGTACATGTCCCTTGGCAATGTGCCCCCCAACCTAGAAGAGAAGCATCTGTCGTCAGCACTTGAGAATGCGGAGGGGATTGAAAAACCACTCCGAGTACCAGATTCGGAAGATGAAGCCACCATTGCAGAGAGGAGACTAGCAGGTCGGATATTCTTACTGAGTCCGCTAGGCTCCCTGTGGCCTGATGCCACTGAGTGCGAAGGCTCCACTGAGCAGGCCGCATGTGCAGGCGGGCATTGGGGATGACATGAACCGTGGAAGCCAAATGGCCGAGGAGTCTCAGGAATTGCCTGGCAGAGACCAGGGAATTGCTGTGAAACTGCATGGCCAGGTCCATCAGCCTGTGGGCCCTGTCCATTGGCAGATAAGCCTTCGCTTGAAGAGTGTCCAGCCTTGCTCCTATTAAATTCTAAGTTTCTGGGACGGGAGCAAAGTGGACTTTTCGAAGTTTATGACAAACCCAAGTGCTGAAGCAAAGCCACAGTGCCAAGGGTGGCCTCTTATGAGCCAGTCGTCCAGGTACGGACACACAAAAAGACCTTGAAGCCTTAGGTAGGCCGCCACCACACTGCCAGGCACTTGGTGAACACCCCTGGGAGCGGAGGACAGGCCAAAGGGTAGTACTCTGTACGGATAGTGGTTTCCTCCCACAACAAATCTGAGATATTGTTTGTGGTCTGGATGAATAAGGATGTGAGTATAAGCATCCTTGAAATCCAAGGAGCATAGCCAATCTCCCTGCTGGAGGTAGGGCAGCAGCAGGATTCCAAGGGTAAGCATCTTGAACTTTTCCCTCTCCAGGAACTTGTTGAGGTTGCGCAAGTCTAGGATGGGTCTGAGGCCTCCTGTTCTTCTTGGTACCAGAAAGTACCTGGAATAAAAGCCGTGACCTCTCAGGTGGTCAGGCACCGGTTCCACAGCCTGGTCCTTTAGTAGACTTGCCAACTCCTGAAGGAGTAGATCCCTGTTCAGAGGGAGTCTCGGAGGCTCCCCTGGAAAATAGGAGGTAGGCACCTGGTGAAAATGGAGAAGATAGCCCTTTTGGACTATATGAAGTACCCAGGTATCTGATGTGACGGCTGACCACCTGTGGGCAAAGTGGGCCAGCCGGCCTCCTGTGCTGAGAGAAGCCAGCTGAGGAGAAGAGGCTATGCTGTCTGAGTCAAAAACCCCCACCCTGCTGAGCAGGGGCCGGTGTTGGTGGCTTGGGGGCCTTCTGCATACGGGGCCCATGACCCTGCCCCTTGGCCTGCTGACCCTGCTGGGGAGCTGCAGAGGCCTGATAATGAGGGAATTGTTTATAGGCAGATGACTTCCTCGGGTAAAAGGTCTTTTTTCCCGAGCCCTTCTTTTTAAGAGAAGGGGCACAGGTTTTCTTCGACAGCCTCGACCAGGTCAGAGTCACGGTCTCGAGTACTGCAGCCTTTTCAGCCATGGGCTTGCCAAAGAGGTTTTCACCTTGGCAGGGGACATCGACCAACTTGTCCTGTACCCATGGCTCGAGGTTGGATGACTGTAGTCAAGCCTGTTGCCGGGCACCGATGCCGGCCCCGGCTACTCGGGTCGAAGCCTCAAAGCCATCGTAGGCTGCTCAAGAGATAAACTTCGAGCACTCGCGAATACCTATGGACAAGGCCTGGAACCTCAGCAAAGGTTCCTCGGAGAGACCAGCAGAGAACCCAGCAATCTCCTTTGCCAGGTCTCGGAGATACATGCCCATGTAGAGCTGGTAAGTCTGGAAACGGCAAGCAAGCATAGAGCCCTGGAAGCACTTTTTATCGAGGGCATCCAGGTTCTGGGCCTCCCGGCCGGGAGGCACCAAGGAGTGCATCTTCTGACTTTTCAGTCGATGCATGGCCGATTCCACAGCCATGGAGTGGTGCGATAATTGTGCCTTTTGGAACCCGGGGCTCTTGCGGACTCAATAGATGGAATCGACCCGCTTGCTTAACACCGGCGTCGAGGCCGGGGTCTCCCACATGCGGAAGAGAAGCCGCTCCAGCATCGGAGGAACCGGAACAGTAAAGGCCTCCTTCAGGGGAAGAGTCATGCTGGAGGGCCTCGAGCTCCTCGGCTTGAGGCTCCCCCTCGGGATCAGCGGGGAAGGCCAAGGCCTTGGCCATATCCCGCACGAAGTCTGAGAACTGGGTATCCTCCGGTGGGGATTGTCTCCGAGGTTCGGACTCCGGCGAGTCCGATGGGACACACCAAGCCCGATAAGCGTCGGGTGACTCTTCGTCCTCCGTCTCTCAGCCCGACTCCTCGGAGGAGGAATCGAGCGGCTCAGGTCGGGCGGGCACCGATGCCATCCGCCCCGACACCGAGGGTACCGGCGATGACCTCGGTCCCGAACAGGAGACCATGGCCGAGGATCGACTCGAGCCCGCATGGACTCGAGGATCGGCTTGGCCTCCGGGGTCGACTTGGACGTCGAGGTCCCGGTGGTCGGGGCAGATGCACCGGTGAGACCGGCGATCAATGCCCGCTGCTGTTCCCTGAAGGCAGCGAGGCTGCTCTCCAAGGCCGTCAACCTAAGTCCGAGCTCAGGAGACCCAGCAACCCCCGACTCGGGCCCCGACGGCGTCGGCCCCGACGTCGGCTACCCTGGAGGAGAGTCCACGAGGACTACAGCACTTAAGTGTCCAGGAGACTCCATCTCGATACGAGGATCTTTGGCAGGCCTCTCCGACTCCGAAGACCCGGGACGGCTATCGGGGCTATGTGACCTGGCCCTCGAGGAACCAGGAGCGTCCACCGACGCCGCCCTCGCGGGTTTCTTCTTCCAGCGATGTTCCCGCAAAGGAGACCCCCGCTCAGACGAACCCCGACGCTGCTCGGGGCCGGAGTCCCGAGACTTCGAGGCCTCTGACGAGGTCCGGGCCCGTCCGGACGACACTCAGAGAAAATCCTATCCTTCTGAGAACTGGGTATCCTCCGGTGGGGATCGTCTCCGAGGTTCGGACTCCGGCGAGTCCGATGGGACACACCGAGTCTGATAAGTGTCGGGTGACTCTTCGTCCTCTGTCTCCTAGCCCGACTCCTCGGAGGAGGAATCGAGCGGCTCCGGTCAGGCAGGCACCGATGCCATTCGCCCCAACACCGAGGGTACCGGCGTCGATGACCTCGGCCCCGAACGGGAGGCCAAGGGAGACCGTGGCCGAGGATCGACTCGAGCACACATGGACTCAAGGATAGGCTCGGCCTCCGGGGTCGACTTGGACGTCGATGTCCCGGTGGTCGGGGCAGATGCACCGGTGAGACCGGCGATCAATGCCCGCTGCTGTTCCATGAAGGCAGCGAGGCTGCTCTCCAAGGCCGTCAACCTGAGTCCAAGCTGAGGAGACCCAGCAGCCCCCGACTCGGGTCCCGACAGCGTCAGGCCTGACGAATGCTCCCCTGGAGGAGAGTCCACGAGGACTACAGCACTCACGTGTCCAGGAGACTCCATCTCGATACGAGGATGCTTGGCAGGCCTCTCCGACTCCGAAGACCCGGGACGGCTAACGAGGCTATGCGAGCTGGCCCTCGAGGAACCAGGAGTGTCCACCGATGCCACCCTCGCGGGTTTCTTCTTCCTGCGCTGTTCCCGCGAAGGAGACTCCCGCTCAGAGGAACCCCGACGCTGCTCGGGGCCGGAATCCCGAGACGTCGAGGCCTCTGACGAGGTCCGGGCCCATCCGGACGACAGTCAGAGAAAATCCTATCCTTCTGGTGCTGCCGACTCCTCAATGCCTTCGAAGACATTTTGCCACACGAACCACAGATCATCGGGTCATGATTGGATCCGAGGCAGCGGTCATGTGTTTCGGTAAGAGACATAAGTTTCTTACACCGATCACACTTTTTAAACCCACTGGCAGCCATCGGGGGAAAAATGGCCCCTGCGAGGTCAAAAGACTGGGCTGCCAGTGAAAAAAGAAAAATGGCGTGAACACTAGTCACAAAGCACAAAAATCTGAAAAAGAGAGAGTGGGCTCGATACCGGCGTATCGGGTCCAGGCAGGAAAAGGATCCGGCGTCGAACCGAAGGAGAAAAAGAAAAAACAGGGAAATAAACTTTTTCCTCGGCGAAAAACAAACTACATCCGTCGGGCTCCGTGGAAAAAAGACGACTGAGCAAGATGGCACCCTTGGGCGGGAAGGGGACCGTGCATGTGCGCTGCAATTCCCAAAAGCCTTCTTTGAAAGCTGGGGAAATGCTCCGCACGGGGGCTCCATCGGCACCGACGTCACCCATATGTGAGGACTGACTTCCTGCTTGGTCCTGGAAAATATGGCAGTACAATCTCTATCACCGACACCCATGATTGGTGTCTAAAATGTTTGGATCCTGACCATTCCATCACGGATTGTGTGTCCTGTACCATGATGTCTAAAAGAGGTCAGCAGAACCGAGCAGCCAAGCTCAGTACCCTGTTTCCCTCTGATGCAGCGTCGGTGGCATCGACGTCTTCCAGGGCTTCTTCTTCCTCCCATGGATCTCAGGTAACCAAACATAAATCTAGCCGGCCCTCGAAGGGCAAATCTCCCTCTAAGCATCGAGATGCCTCCGGGCTTGTCCTCGAGGATTCCGCACCGGCAAAAATACCCCGGCAGGAAGTTCCGACTTCCAAAGCATTGTCTATGGGATCACAGGTTGACATCGATAGCTCGGCCTCGACCCATCACCTGTTGCCGTGTTCTGTGGTACCGGTGGCCTTCTCTGGTACCGACATCCAGACTCTGGTGGCGTCGATGGATCAGAAGATTCTGTCCATGCAGCGCACCCTAACGCCATTTATGCAGGCTTCGACACCTCCGGTACCGCAACAATCTCCGTTGCCGGTACCGACTCCGGCACCAGCATCGTTCCCGGTGCCGGTACCGGTACCGATTGCATCGACATCGGCTTCGGTGTCGACTGCAACGGTACTCTGTCCTATGATGCCCATCGGTACCGAACCAGTACCGCTTTCTCCCGATGTCGATCCCACTCGGTATGCGTATCGGGCTTTACAGGAGCATCCAGACAGGCGATACTTCGATTCCTCCGAAGACTCTGATGAGTCGGAGGCTTCTATCGAGGCACCGGTACTTCTTCCTCAGGAGTATGCTTCTCCAAAACGAAGAATGTCTCCTCCAGAAGACTTGTCTTTTCAAGACTTCATTAGGGAAGTGGCTAGGGGCCTCTCCATTACAGTGTCCCTGAGTCAGAGCCTAGAGCCAAGCAATTAGATATTTTGCAATATCCTAAGGCTCCTAAAGAAGCATCTATCTTACCTATTCATGAGATTCTCTATGATCTCATGTTGGGCATGTGGGAGACTCCTCTCACCACCTCTCCTCATTCTCGTAGGTTAGACACCATGTACCGTGTCCCTCCTTGTCCTGGCTTTCATAAGACTCAGCTTCCTTACCACTCTATTGTGGTAGAGTCTACCATGAGGAAAATAAAGAGTGCAGACACTCATCTAATCCTCCAGGACGTGAATGTAGGACCCTAGATGCTTTTGGCCGAAGGGTTTTCCAAGCTAATATGCTTGCTGCCAGAATCAACTCCTTTAGTCTCTATATGGGGATGTTTCTAAAAGAAGTCACAGATCTGCAGACTTTAGCTCCTTTTATTACAGAAGATAAAAGGCAGGAATTTCTCACTTGGCTCAAACATGCCCAAGATGTTTCCAAATTTTCCAACAGTGCAGCCTTTGACTCTTGAGTGTGTAAGCAGAGCCTCAGCTATTGCCATAGGTGCACGCAGAATTGCTTGGTTACAAGCCTCTGATTTGGAACTCTGGGTCCAAGATGAATTGGGAAATCTTCCTTGTACAAGTGAAAACCTTTTTGGCAAGGATTGGCAAGCAAAGGCCACTCAGATGGATGCTGAGATCTCTGCTTTGGATAGACTTTCAAAGTCTACCTCTGCTCCTGTTAAGAAAAGACTGTTCAAAAAGACATCTTTTTCTAAAAAGGGAAGATATTATCCTGCTTATGGTCAGTAGGCATCTTCTGCAGGTCATTTTGCTGCAAAGCATGTGATAAGGAAGCTTATCATAGCTCAGGAAGGAGCTATAGTAAAGGTGAAGTGACTCTGAACAAGCAACCTGTCAGTTCTGGTAGAAATAAGAAAACAGAATTTTCCCATAAAAGACTACCAGTCCCAGAATGCACCAGGTTTCCAACAGCCATTAGAGGAGCTGAAGTGGGGAAACGTGTGTTCAATCAAGAGGGCTATGAGGTAATCCCCAAGCACTCATCTCAAAGGGCAGGGCCTGATTCAGCACAGCTGCGCTGTGCTAGGGTGGAGCACTCATCTAAGCAGAATAAAGGTAGAGTTTATTCTACAGAGAATTATCCTCATCTTGATCAGTTTGGATATCTTCATGATCTTGGACAGCTTCATCATCTGGAGGATCATCAGAAGCAGAAGCCAGAGCGGACGGACAGAGAGGGCAAGAAACCCTTTGGAAGAAAGAAAAGCTTTTGGGAGGTCTAAAGGAGTCCAGAGCAGTACGTATACTGGAAGGCATTCCAAAGGCAAGCTTACACCACTGGACTGGGGAAAGCCAGAGGAATGGTGCTGCAGAGCTAGGAATCTCCAGACGGTACCTGTGAGGGAGACGGCTGCACGTGGAAGGGACCCTAAGATCCGAGCCAGACAGAAGATATGTGAAGAGAGATCCAGTGTCCAGGGATCTGGATTGGAAGGCTGGACATAAGAACTGGACTACATACTGGCCAGGCTATTTAGAGAGGAACTCTAACAGCAATGGAAGCTCAGGTATGAACACTGATCTATGCCCTAGCTATACCCTTGAAAGACAGCAGGGAAACAAATATTCTCCTGAGAGTGCTCCATTGAGAAATTCCTCTGTGCCAATCCATGATATTGAACCCATGATTGTTGAAGAAGGGGGAGCGGTTATAGATACAGGCTGTGAATACATGGATTGCTCTCTGTCTAAACTCCTTTGGTAATTTACTGTTACAAAGTACAACAACCATCACAAAGAAATACAAACTTGTTCTTTAAATCTACTCAGAAAAGCTCCTGAGTAGGATTTGAGCCAGGCAGTAGAAAGTAAGCCAGCTAAGGGTTTTCAGCTGGTAACTGCTAGCAATTGAGCCTTACCTAATTGCTTGTGAGCTCTGAGGGAATCACTTCTGAGTCTATGTGTGAAGATATAAGAAGTTAACCTGAAAAGAACAGTTTTTCCCTACTTTGTGGGTTTTGTTTGTTGATTAAAGCACTGCTAAGAAAATATTAGCTAGAGAATAAAGAAAAGACCAGTTTGTTACCAACCAGGTCTTTATTCTTTTGCTTTGATTGCCTGACAAGTTCAGCTGTTGTTTTCCTGATTTTGTTTTCTAAGTTTAACACTGAAAGCAAGTATCCTGTTTTATGTGCTACCAAGCATATCTGTGTTGGGAGAAATAACCCCATAAATAAATATCTTATTGGCTTTACACTCAAGCACAACTAATTATTGTGAACGGCTGTGTCTGGTGTGAATGAACTACATTTCCCACAATCCCTTGCAAATCATATTAATATATGCCTTTGCCAAGACTGTGAACATTCTCACCCAGGCACCCGTCTGACAAGCGTCAGCAACCACCTAAACAGGCCAAGTCAAAGGCTGCCAGGCCTCCCACGACCCAGCAGTCTCAGCCTCCTCAGAGCCTTTGACTTGCAACTAGAGAACTTAGCCTTTCTAGCTCTGGAAGAACCAGAGCCCCTCACCATTCCAGGAAGGTTGGCTTACTTTGCTCCCAGATGGGAGCAAATCACAGCAGAGCAATGGACCCTCTCCATCATAAGGGAAGCGTACAAGCTTCATTTCTTGAACCTTCCTCCCCACACCATGGTGAGACAGTTCAATTCTCCAACATCTCTCCTCAACCTTCTGGGTCAGGAGATTGCTACCCTTCTTGCCCAAGGGGCAATAGAAGAAGTACCCCATCTTCAACAGGGCTCAGGGTTCTACTCCCCCTACTTTCTTATCCCAAAGAAAACAGGGGGCTACAGACCCATATTAGATCTCGGAGAATTGAACAAGTTTCTATTCAAGGACAAATTCAAGATGATTTCTCTAGGAGCTCTGCTTCCATACCTTCAGAGTCAGGATTGGCTTTGTTCTCTAGATCTCAAGGATGCGTACACTCATGTCCTCATCCATCCAACAAACAGAAGGTTCCTTCGGTTCCTTTTTCAAGGAAAGCACTACCAATACAGGGTGCTTCCTTTCGGTCTGGCCTCTGCACAAAGGGTGTTCACGAAATGCATGGCAGTGGTAGCTGCATTTCTGCGCACTCTAGGAATATTCGTATTCCCATATCTGGACGACTGGCTCATTCGAGCTCCATCCGAGTCAGAGGCCCAGATTTGTCTAACCTGCACAATGCGTGTCCTTCAGTATTTGGGACTGGTAATAAACATCCCAAAATCCAATCTCACCCCTACTCAGTCTCTGGAGTTTATACGGGCCTTGCTGGATACCACAACTGCAAGGGCCTATCTTCCTCAGGCCCGTTGCCAACGCTTGGTGTAGTTAGCCTCCCAGATACAGTTAAAGTCCCATTTAACTGCTCGAGGGATGTTACAACTATTAGGCCACATGGCATCCACCGTGCATGTGGTTCCTTATGCTCACCTTCACATGAGGGCAGCTCAATGGACTTTGTCCACCCAATGGACTCAGGCATCAGGTTGCCTGTCAGACAAAATAGCAAACTCCAGTCACCTTTTTTGGTCTCTCCAGTGGTGGAAGTCCTCTCCAAATCTGTTACTGGGGTCCCCTTTTCAGCAGTCGCTACCCCAAGCAACTCTTACAACAGATGCTTCTCCAATGGGTTGGGGAGCTCATCGTCAGGATCTCTCCACCCAGGGCATCTGGTCTCCACAGTAGACTTCTCTGCATATCAATCTATTGGAACTCAGAGCAATATTCTTAGCTCTCAGAGTGTTCCATTCCCTGCTCAGCTACAGGACAGTCCTCATCCATACGGACAACCATGTAGCCATGTAAACAAGCAGGGCGGGACTGGCTGTCGCTTTGCAACGAAGCTTTGCGACTGTGGGCCTTTGCCAGAGAGCATCACATCCATCTTCTGGCAGTATATCTTCCAGGCGTTCAAAGCTCTTGGGCGGACAGACTCAGTCGAGTTCTGCTTCCACACGAGTGGTCCCTCCACATGGACCAGGTAGCCAGGATTTTTTGAATTTGAGGAACCCCGGACATAGACCTCTTTGCAAGTCCGTGGAATGCTGGACTTCCCCGGTTCTGTTCCAGAATTCCGTGTCAGGGAGTTCAGGCCAAGGATGCCTTCCTCCTTCACTGGGGTCAAGACTTCCTTTATGCCTTTCCACCAATTCCCCTAATTCCCAAAACACTATTCAAGCTTCAGAGAGATAAAGGGACAATGATCCACATAGCACCACATTGGCCACACCAAGTGTGGTACCCTCTACTTCTGCATCTCTCTCAAGCTCCTTCCCTGGACTTGGGCTCTGCACGAGACCTTCTATCCCAGGAAGAAGGAACTTTGTGGCACCCCAACCCCCAGTCTCTCCATCTCAGGGCTTGGTTGCTGAGGGCTAGACCTTCAAGATTTTCATCTCTCTCAGCAAGTCAGAGATGTTATTCATGCCTCTAGAAAGCCTTCTATTAGACATTCGTATGCTTTCAAATGGAAAAGATTTACCATTTGGTGTTCAGGGAAGGGTCTAAACCCTCTTGCAATACCTCTGAATTCTCTACTAGAGTATCTCCTGCATCTATCCCATGCAGGTCTGAAAACGAATTCAGTAAGAGTCCATTTGAGTGCTATTGCAGCGTCCCTCAAGCCTCTCAATGGACAACCTATTTCCTCTCATCCTCTTATAGCAAGATTTATGAGAGGCCTTCTTTTAACTAAACCTCCCATTAGACCACCTCCATTGGCATGGGACTTAAACCTGGTTCTTGGCCAGCTTATGAAGCCACCCTTTGAACCTTTAGCCACCACCTCCTTGAAATTTCTTTCTTGGAAGGTTATTTTTCTCATTGCAGTCACCTCAGCACGCCGCATCAGTGAGTTGCAAGCTTTGGTGGCTAATCCACCTTATACAAGGTTCCATCATGATAAGGTAGTCCTCAGGACCAATCCACACTTTATGCCTAAAGTGGTCTCGCCTTTTCATCTGAACCAAGAGGTATATTTACCTGTCTTTTTTCCAGGACCTCATGCATCAAGTGCAGAGAGGAATCTTCATACCTTGGATTGTAAGACAGCTCTCTCTTTTTACTTACAAAGAACACAGCAACATAGAAAGTCTTCTCAACTCTTTGTTGCTTTTGATCCTTCTCATTTAGGACTTTCAGTCTCTAAGAGAACACTGTCCAACTGGATTGCTCAGTGTATTTCTTTTGCATACCAGAGTAGAAACCTTTCTCTGGAGGGTCATGTCACAGTTCACAATGTGAGAGCCATGGCAGCCTCAATGGCTCATCTAAACTATGTGTCCATCGACCAAATCTGTCGAGCAGCCACCTGGGCCTCGGTTCATATCTTCACAGCCCATTACTGTTTGGACAAGGACTCCCGCCGGGATGCCTCGTTTGGTCAGGCTGTTCTCAAACACCTGTTCCATTCCTAATCAACTCCTACCAACCTACCCTGGTCGGATGCCAGAGATCCATGGGAGGAGGTAGAGTCCTTTTCAAGGACACACAACCTGGGGTTTCTCCCTGGCATCTACAGCTAGGGAGTCCCCATATGTGAAGACTCATTCCTGCTTGTTCCTGGAGATAGCACAGTTACTTACCTGTAACAGGTGATCTCTGGGAACAGCAGGAATAAGTCTTCACAACCCACCCACCTCCCCTAGGAATTGTATCTATCTTTGCTTTCCTCTCTCTCTCTTTGTCTCAGCTTTAAAACTTGAACTGGAGAGAGGCGGTTGGAAAAGGCGGGAAGGCAGCGCGCAGGCGCTGTGGGATGCTCCCAAAAGCTTTCTTATTGGACGCTGGGGAGCGTTCCCGCGCAGACTCCGTCGGTACTGACGATACCCATATGTGAAGACTTATTCCTGCTGTTCCGAGATCACCTGTTACAGGTAAGTAACTGTGCTTTGTCCATTAAAGAAGAGCGGGACCTAGGCGTGGTTGTCTTTGATGATCTTAAAGTAGCTAAACAGGTAGAAAAGGTGACAGCAAAAGCTAGAAGGATGCTTGGGTGCATACAGAGAGGAATGGCTAGCAGAAAAAAAAGGAGGTGATAGTGCCTCTGTATAAGTCTTTGATGCGACCTCATTTGGAGTATAGTGTGCAATTCTGGAGACTGCACCTCCCAAAAGGATGTGAACAGGATGGAGTCGGTGCAGAGGGTGGCTACTAAAATGTTTAGTGGTCTTCATTATAAAGCATATGAGGACAGACTTAAGGATTTTAATATGTACACCCTTAGAGGAAATGTGGGATAGAGGTGATATGATTGAGATGTTGAAATACCTTTGTGGCACAAATGTTCAGGTGGAGAGCCTCTTTCAATTGAAAGCAAGTTCTGCTACGAGGGGACATGGGATGAGGGTTAAGGGGGATAGATTCAGGAGTGATTTGCGGAAATATTTCTTTACGGAAAGAGTGGTGGATCCGTGGAATAGCCTCCCAGTGGAAGTGGTAGAGATGAGGACAGTAACTGAATTTAAAAAAGCATGGGACAAACGAAGAAATTAGACCTTACCTGCTAATTGTCTTTCCTTGAGTTGTCTCCGGGCCAGTCCAGACAAATGGGTAGTCAATCTCCCTCCTCTAGCAGCTGAGGACTGTAACTGAGTCTTGTTGCCAGGTTACCGAGCCCCCCCTCACGGAGGCAGCCAGGCAGTCTTTACGTAGCAAGCAAGCAGGACAAAACAAATAAATCGAAGATCATCCGAAAACTGTGGAAGAGGTACACAGAAGACTATTGACCACGCAACTGGCGCTGAAAACAAGACTGGGAACAAGGCGAAAACCAAGTACCGGCGGCAGCAAGCACCCATTAGGTACTGTCTGTAAACGCTGCCTTATGTGCTCTTTTCTGGTTTTTTTTTTTTTTTCTTATTATCTGAAGTTTCAACCCCCAATCCGAAATCCCGAAAGAATCTCGAATGCAACTGTACTGAGAAGATGGGCAAAGACCCTCTTAGGGCGGGGTCTGGACTGGCCCGGAGACAACTCAAGGAAAGACAATTAGCAGGTAAGGTCTAATTTCTTCTTCCTTATCGTGTCTCCGGGCCAGTCCAGACAAATGGGTAGTACCAAAGCAGTAACTAACCCTGGGAGGGACCTGTGAGCCCCGCGATGACGGCAGAAGCCCCCACGGACGCATCCTGACGCGCTAGCACATCCAGACGATAATGACGCGAAAAAGAATGCAGGGAAGACCATGTCGCCGCTCGACAAATGTCCACGGGAGGCACCAACGCCGACTCCGCCCACGACGTCGCCTGACCCCTGGTAGAATGGGCCCGAAGACCGATCGGCACCGGTTTACCGCTGGAATCATACGCGAAGCGAATGGCCTGCTTCACCCAATGTGCTATGGATGCCTTTGAAGCCGCCTTACCCTTGGACGGACCCCCATAAAGCACGAACAAGCGATCGGACCGCCGAAACGAGGCCGTCTCCCTCAGATACCGACGGAGCACCCGCCCCATATCCAGACTCTTCAGAGAACGATCCAAAGACGCGTCTTTCCCCGATGCCACAAAAGTGGGCAGAGCAACGGCTTGATTGACATGGAAAACAGACACCACCTTAGGCAGAAAGGATGGAACCGGACGCAGAACCACCTTCTCCTCGGAGAACTGCAGAAAGGGCGGGCGACACGAAAGCGCCTGCAAATCAGAAATGCGACGAGCCGAACATAGAGCCACCAAAAAGGCTGTCTTCCAGGACAACACCCGGAGAGAACCGGAAGAATGAGGCTCAAAAAGACAACCCGCGAGGGCCTCGAGAACGAGATTCAAGTCCCAAGGAGGGACCACCGGACGAAGAGGAGGCCGAATCTGCCGAGCCGCTCGAAGAAAACGAAGAACATCCGGATGAAGCGAGAGACGGGAACCGTGGATCGAACCTCGAAATACCGTTAACGCCGACAACTGCACCTTCAGGGTACTGAGAGCAAGACCCTTTTCCAGCCCGCGTTGTAGAAAGGCCAGAATATCGGGAATAGTAGCCGCCCAGGCTCGCAAGGATCAATCCGCACACCAGGCTTCGAAGACACGCCATACGCGGATATAAGCCAAAGATGTGGACCTCCTGCGCGACTGTAACAAGGTAGAGATCACCGAGGCCGAATAACCTTTCCTGCGCAACCTTTCCCTCTCAAGAGCCATGCCGTAAGCGAAAATTGATCCGCCTGAGGCATCGGCACGGGACCTTGATGGAGCAAGTCCAGACGAGCAGGGAGACGCGTACCAAGGACGCCAGGGCCAATCCGGAGCAATCAAGATCAGCAGATCGTCGTGAGAGGCTGCCCGCTGCACCACTGGACCGATCAACGGCCACGGCGGAAACACATAAAGAAGCTGAATCGACGGCCAGGGCTGAACGAGCCCGTCAAGCCCCTCCGACATATGCTCTCTGCACCGGCTGTAAAACCGCCCTGTCTTTGCATTGCGAAGAGTGGCCATCAAATCGATGACAGGAAGACCCCACCGCAAGGTGATCTCGTGAAACACCTCCGCATGGAGCTCCCACTCTCCCGGATCCAGTAGATGGCGACTGAGATAATCGGCTTGAACATTGCACTTTCCTGCCACATGAGACGCGGATAGCGCCGTGAGGTGCAATTCCGCCCACTGGAACAAGCGCTGACTCTCTTCGAGGAGAGGAGCATTCCCTGTGCCGCCTTGGCGATTGATGTAGGAGACTGTGACGAGATTGTCGGAGAAGACGCGAACCGGCTTTCCTTCCAGGAGCTCGGCAAAGGCTAACAGAGCCAGGTACACTGTCCGGAGCTCCAGCCGATTGATGGACCACAGCGCCTCCGCTGGCGACCAAACCCCCTGCGCTATCTGCGCTAAACAATGCGCACCCCACCCCGTCAGACTGGCATCGGTAGTGACTAAGATCCACTCCGGAGTGGAGAGAGGCACGCCCGCCAGAAGATGGGCCGGATCCGTCCACCACCGAAGACTGAGCCTGACGGAATCGGGACAACTCAGGCGCCGGGAGAGGGGATGACGCTGCGGAGACCACCGAGAGAGTAGCGCATGCTGAAGCGGCCGCATGTGCGCCCAAGCCCAAGGCACCAAATCCAACGCTGCCGCCATCAGCCCCAGCAACTGCAAGTACCTCCACGCCGTCGGCGCCTGAAGACGCAAAAATGCCGACACGTATTCGAGAAGTTTCCGAACCCGTTCCATAGGCAAGCGGACGAGCCCGCTGTCAGTGACGAACGACGCACCGAGGTACAGAAGCCGCTGAGCCGGCTGCAGATGACTTTTGGCCTGATTTATCACCCAGCCGAGATTCTCGAGACAAGAGACCACCCGAGCTGTCGCCGAGAGGGACTCCGTCCTCGATGACGCTCGAATTAACCAGTCGTCCAAATAGGGATGAACCTGGATACCTTCTCTGCGCAGCGCCGCCGCCACAACCACCATCACCTTGGTGAAGGTGCGGGGTGCTGTTGCTAGGCCGAACGGCAAGGCGCGAAATTGGAAATGACCCATAGGCAGCGCAAACCAAAGGAAACGCTGATGCTCTTCCCTGATGGGAATGTGAAGGTAGGCCTCTGTCAAATCTATGGAAGTGAGAAACTCCCCCGGACGCACCGAGCGAATCACCGACCGTAAAGTCTCCATCCGAAAATGAGAAACTCGCAGACAGCGATTGACATGCTTTAGATCTAAAATGGGACGAAATGCATCTCCCAGTTTGGGAACCACGAAATAGATCGAGTATCGACCGAAGCCGTACTGGTCCGGCGGCACGGGTACGACCGCCTGGAGAAACAACAAGCGCAGCAACGTTTCTTGCACCGCTTGCCGCTTGACCTGCGGACCGCAGGGAGAAAAAACGAAAGCGTCCGCTAGCGGACAAGCGAACTCGAGAGAATAACCCTCGCTGACAATTTGCAGCACCCATTTGTCGGTGGTAATGGCGACCCAAGCGGAGAGAATCCCCTGCAATCGACCCCCTACGGGAACCTCCGCCTGGATCCGCCTCGCATCATTGGGGCTTCTTAAGAGCAGGGGACGCGGCTCCGAAGTAACCTCTTCCGGAAGCCCGAGCGCCTCGAAAGGACTGTCCTCGAGACTGAAAGCGACCCCGCTGATAAGGAACAAAGCGCGCTCCCCGAAATCGGCGAAAGTCACGCCCCTGACCACGTAAAAAAGAGGACTGCTTACTCTGTCGAGGACGGTCCTCAGGAAGGCGACCGCCCTTAGAGTCCCCTAAATCCTTAACAATCTTTTCCAATGCTTCGCCAAAGAGCAATTTACCCTTAAACGGCAGCTTACTGAGTCTTGCCTTGGAAGACGCATCCGCTGCCCAACTACGCAGCCAAAGAAAACGGCGAGCTGCCACCGCCGAAGCCATAGCTTTAGCGGAAATACGAATTAAATCATAAAAGGCATCCGCGAGATATGCTGCCGCCGACTCCAATTGAGCCCCTTGAAGGGACGGAGACAAATTGCCCTCGGGTGACGAAGTCTGCTGATTCCACCGAATGGAAGCTCGAGAGACGTACGCTCCACACACAGAGGCCTGCAGCGCCAAGCCGCTGGCCTCAAAGGTTTGCTTTAAAAGTGCTTCCAAACGACGATACTGCATGTCCTTAAGAGCCGTAGCCCCCTCCACAGGGATCGTGGTTTTCTTGGTGACCGCAGACACCAGAGCCTCCACCCTAGGCAGACGGAGAAGCTCGCGTTCCTCCGCAGGAACAGGGTACAACCTAGACATCATCCGAGCCCCACGCAAGGAAGCCTCCGGGCATTCCCATTCTGAATCGATCATCTGCTTTATGACCCTGTGAAAGGGAAAACACTTCGGCTCGGATCGCCTCCCCTGCAATAAAGGATCCTCTAAAGGCTCCTGTTGGGACACTGGCAGAAGAAGACTGAGAGCAGACAGGGACTGCGCGTTCAAGGCAGACAACTCATCCCTTCTGAAGACCCTAAAAACATTAGGATCTTCCCCTGGCCCTAACTCCCCATCTTCCAATTCAGCTGGCCAGGAATCTCCTTCAGGGTCCGGCCGGAGCTCCCCCTCCTCCGGACCCAGAAGCTCTGCTCCTATAGAATGAGCGTCAAACGCTAGATCACAACAGGCCCCACAGAGACCCCCTCTGCCACCTCCGATTTACCGGCCACATGAGCCTGGGAAGCCAGGAGGGAATCTGACACAACGGGAACAGAAGACTGCTCTTTCTGGAGCAAATAAGCTTTATGAAACGCAAGAATGAACTCGGGAGAGAGAAAAGAATCAGGAAGTGGAGCCATAGCCGCAGCCCCGGCAGCGATCGGAGCTTCGGTGGCATGCTTTGTCTTAGATTTGCGCTTCGCGGGCTTAACTGAAGGAGCTGAAGAAACGGCCGCAGCACCCAAGATGGCCGCCGTTCCCGCGCCTTTCTCGGAGGACGGGACTGAGGAAACGCGGTCTCTGCTTTCTCCCCCCGGATCCTGCATTGCCCCGAGCTCGCTTCTCGACGAAAATGCGACCCTGAACTCCCCACACAAAGCCCGCTGAAAACCCCGCGGAAGAAGAAAGGACGCCCGACAAAAGAAATGTTGAAAAAAATACCTGCACACTGCCGGTGACGAACCGCTTCGGAGAACCCGACAAGCGCTGCCAGTGGGGAGAAGGGCCGGAGAGACCGCGATTATGACACCAGCGTCTAGGCCCCCAGGTCTGGTCCCACAAGCGGCCCTAAGAGAGCAGAGGAGGCAGGCTCTGCCGTATGCTCTTCACCGTGCAGACTGGAAATCAGCCCCTCAAGCTGTAGAAAATACTGAGTCTGCAAACAGCCAGTAGTGCTAAAAACCCCGCTAGGTTAAGCACTAAGCTTACTGTGTCACTCTTCCTTAAAAATAAAGGTACAGAAAGTAAAACTCTCAGGCACTCAGTGAGGAGTCAATCTCCACACGACCAGTCCAGCTGCTGAGGACAATAAGACTGCCTGGCTGCCTCCGTGAGGGGGGGCTCGGTAACCTGGCAACAAGACTCAGTTACAGTCCTCAGCTGCTAGAGGAGGGAGATTGACTACCCATTTGTCTGGACTGGCCCGGAGACACGATAAGGAAACAGAGGATCTCTAAAGGAAAAAAGGGGACTGTTGTAGTTGTTGATATGGAAGGACAGACTAGATAGGCGATGTGGTCTTTTTCTGTCGTCATGTTTCTATACAGCAGTCCCTTGGACCATGAGATCAGGAACACGTCTGCTGCTACCCTTTGTGGGTGTGGCTGCCTGGAACTGAAGCGATCCAGATCTGCAGATACAAACAGGTCCACCTCAGGTCAATCATGAGGGTGCAGGATTCTGCTAAGTCTGTCCGCCAGGTAGTTGTCCTGGCCTGGGAGGTAGACTGCTCACAAGAGCATGCCATTGCACACTACAAAGGAGAGGAGGGGTACTACCTCCTGGCAGAGGGAGAACAAGTCTGTGCCCCCCTGCTTGTTTATATAGACCATTATGACCTGGTTGTCCGTCTGGACCAAAACAGGTCTGTTGCGGAAGAGGATGCAGAATGCACATAGGGCGAGGAATACCACCTGGAGGTTGATCTGTAGCAGAGACTCCTCCCTGGACCAGCAGCCCTGAGTGCGGTGAACTCCGCAGTGAGCTCCCCTGTCCTGGAGAGAGGCATCTTTGGTCAGGATCCTCCCCGGTAGGGGCGCCTGGAAGGGCATGCCTGCCTGGAGGGGGTCCAGGTATTGCCACCAGCTGAGGGATCTTGCCATTTGGCGGAAGACTCTGATCCAGTCCCGGAGTCAGCCTGTGGCTGGGTCCACTGAGAACTCAGGCACCACTGGGCTGTCCACATGTGCAGGCAGGCTAGAGGTGTGACATGGACCGTGGAGGCCATGTGTCCCAGCAGGCAGAGGAGATAAGCCAGCACCGTTTTGCAGTGTTGGACCTCCCCTGCCAGCTGTTTGAGGCATTCTGCTCTGCCCTGGAGGAGGGCGGCTCTGGCATGCACCAATGAACTCTAGGTCTTGCACCAGAGAGATGTGATTTGGGGTAGTTGATGACAAACTCCCAGGTGCTGCATGTGGGGGATGTTATGCTCTGTGTCCTGATTGGCCTCTGCGGCTATACCACCTCTGATAAGCCAGTCGTCCTAATAGGGGAAAATGAACACCCCTTGCAGGCGCAGTTGGGCGACTACCACTGCTAGACACTTTGTAAAAATTATTTGCGAGGAAGCCAGGCCAAAGGAAAGTACCCTGTATTGGTAGTGGCATGCCCTTACCATGAAAGTGTAATTACTCACCTATAACAGGTGTTCTCCAGGAGCAGCAGGAATCAGTCCTCACTTATGGGTGACGTCGGCGCCGCTGGAGCCCTCGCAGAAAGCCTTTGGGAATTGAAGCGCGCATGCACGGTCCACTTCCCGCCTAGGGATGCCATCTTGCGCAGTCTGATGACATAGCGGCAAGACAGCAAAAGTTAGCAAAAATATGCAAAAAGAATGACTGCAACTCCGAGGGGAGGAGGGAGGGTTGTGAGGACTGATTCCTGCTGCTCCTGGAGAACACCTGTTACAGGTGAGTAACTACTCTTTCTCCAGGACCAAGCAGGAAGTCAGTCCTCACTTATGGGACTCCCAAGCTTAAGGCTATCAGAGACCTCAAGCCTAAAAAGAGCTCCCTGAGGCTCGACAGAGCAGAAGGAAGGAATCTTCTCTGAATACGCATCCGGCCGGTAGCCAACACCGGGGCCGGAGGGTAGGAGTTGCCTAAACCACAAAGAGATTGTGGAGGACTGCCTGACCAAAAGCACTGTCCCTGCGGGACTCCCTTTCCAGGCAGTAATGAGCCGCAAAGGTCTGACCTGAAGACCAAGTAGCGGCCCGGCAGATGTCTGCCAATGGAACAGAGCGGAGGTGAGCCACAGACGCGGCCTTCGCCCTGACCCAATGCGCCGTGACACGACTTTCCAAGGAGAGACCGGCTGCCCCGTAAGTCCAGGCGATACAGTCGGCTACCCAGATGGACAGAGTACGCTTAGAGACAGGTACCCCCAACCGATTGGGGTCAAACGAGACGAAAAGCTGGACCGCTTTTCTATGCTCTCGCATACGGTCAAGGTAGAAGGACAAGGCTCTTCTACAGTCCAGGGTATGCAGCACCGTTTCAGCTCGGCTGGTGTGCGGCCTGGGAAAGAAGGTCGGAAGAACCACCTCCTGGTTGATGTGAAAGTGGGAGACCACCTTTGGAAGAAACTTGGGGTGGGTCCGCAGGACTACCCTATTCCTGTAGAACCTAGTGTACGGGGGCTCCGACACTAGGGCTTGTAGCTCACTTACTCGCCTCGCGGAAGTGAGGGCTACCAAGAAGAGAGTTTTCCAGGAGAGGAAACGAAGAGGGCAGGTAGCCATGGGCTCAAAAGGTGGGCAGGTAAGCCTTTGCAGAACCACGTTGAGGTCCCAGTCAGGGGCTGGGGGGGCGCAACGGAGGCTTAAGTAGAAGGAGGCCTCTGAGAAAACCCACCACCAAGGGGTGCGAAGAGAGAGGCTGGCCTTCAACCGGTGAATGATGTGCAGAGAGAGCACTGAGGTGGACTCTGACAGAGTTGGATTTAAGACCTAGATCGGAGAGGTGAAGCAAATATTGCAGTACCACTGATACTAAACAAGCGAAGGGGGTCCTCAGATCGCTGAGAACACCAGACCGAGAAACGACGCCATTTGAAGGCGTAAGATTTCCGGGTGGAAGGTCGCTGAGATGCTAGGACGACGGCTTCCACCTCCGGGGGTAGCAGAAGCGTAGCTAGGACTACCCTTTCAGCAGCCAGGCCATCAGGTGCAGAGCCCGGAGGTTGGGGTGCAGAAAAGTTCCCTGATCCTGGGTCAGGAGATCGGGCTGAAACCTCAGAGGGAGAGGGGTGTCCACTGCCAGCTGTAGAAGCAGAGGGAACCACGGTTGTCTCGGCCACCGGGGCGCTACCAGGATCACGGAGGCCCTGTCCTAGACAACTTTGAACAATGTCCGGGACACCAGTGGCGTGGGAGGGAAGGCATACAGCAGACCCGTGGACCACGAGATGAGGAAAGCATCCGGCGCTACTCGAAGAGGATGAGGGTGCCGGGAGCAGAACCTGGGGAGCTGCCTGCTCAGTGGACTGGCAAACAGGTCCAAGGTGGGAGAGCCCCACCGGAGGAAGATCTGCTGAACTACCGCGGGGTTCAACTTCCATTCGTGTGGTAGCAGGATCCAGCTCAGCTTGTCTGCCAGGCAGTTGTCCTGCCCTGGCAGGTAAACCGCCTTGAGGAGGATGTTGTGATCGACCGCCCAAGAGCACAGCCTCCGGGCTCCCTGACATAGAAGGAGGGAGCCCGTGCCCCCCTGTTTGTTCACGTAGAACATTGCCACCTGATTGTCTGTCTGCACCAGTACGGACTGACCGAACGTTAGGTGAGAGAAGGTCCTCAGAGCTAGGCGGATCGCCCGGAGCTCCAGGAAGTTTATCTGCTGGGCGGCTTCCCAAGGCGTCCAAAGGCCTTGAGTGCATGTCCCCCGACAATGCGCCCCCCATCCCAGGAGGGAAGCATCTGTCGTGAGCACCCGGGGCGGCAGTGGAGACTGAAAGGGCATGCCGAGCACTAGATTGGGCAGGTGAAGCCACCATTGCAGGGAGGAGACCAGACGGTCGGAAACCTGTAACAGGTCCGACAGCCTCCCTGTGGCCAGATGCCACTGAGAGCGAAGGCTCCACTGGGCATGTCTCATATGTAGACGGGCGTTCGCAGTGACATGGACCGTGGAGGCCATGTGCCCGAGCAACTGCAGGAACTGTCTGGCAGGGGCCGGCAACTCGCCGCTGAACCCGCCAGCTAGGGCCATGAGCCTGTTGGCCTGTTCCAGGGGCAAGAAGGCACGAGCCTGCCGAGTGTCCAGCCGTGCCCCTATGAACTCGAGGTCCTGAAAGGGAAGCAAAGCGGACTTTTCGAAGTTTATGATGAAGCCCAAGTGCTGAAGCAGAGCCACCGTACGTTGGGCGGCCTGGGCGACCTCTGGAGCCGACGACGCCCGGATGAGCCAGTCGTCCAGGTACGGGAAGACGAAGAGGCCTTGAAGCCTTAGGAAGGCTGCCACCACTGCCAGGCACTTCGTGAGCACCCTGGGAGCGGAGGACAGGCCAAAAGGCAGCACTCGGTACTGATAATGATTCCCTGCCACCACAAACCTTAGGTATTGTCAGTGGTCCGGATGAATAAGGATGTGGGTATAAGCATCCTTTAGATCCAAGGAGCATAGCCAATCTCCCCGCTGGAGGTAGGGCAATAGGGTTCCAAGGGTAAGCATCTTGAACCTTTCCCGCTGCAGGAACTTGTTGAAGTTGCACAAGTCTAGAATGGGCCTGAGGCCTCCTGTTCTCTTTGGAACCAGGAAGTACCTCGAGTAAAACCCGTGACCCCATAGGTGTTGGGGCACTGGCTCCATCGCCCGTTCTTGAAGCAGGCTTTGCAGCTCCTGAAGGAGTACGTCCTCGTGCAGCGGGGGTCTGGAAGGCTCCCCTGGGAAGTAGAGGGGGGGCACCTGGTGAAAACGCAGGAGGTAGCCCTTTTGGACCACCTGCAACACCCAGGCATCGGATGTAATGGCTGACCACCTGTGAGCAAAGTGGGTCAGCCGACCCCCCGTGCTGGCATAGTCAAAAACCTCCACCCTGCTGGGCCAGGGCCTGCGTGGCGGGTTTGGGGGCTTTTTGCTTCCGGGAACCCTTACCCTGTCCCCTAGGCCGCTGCCCCTGAAGGGGGGTCGTGGCCTGATATTGTGGTTGGTGATGCGTATAAGCAAACACTTTCCAAGGGTAAAAAGGCTTTTTGCCCGAGCCCTTCTTCTTCTGTGAAGGGGCATAGGACTTCCTGGAGAGGCGAGTCCTGGTGAGAGTCTCTGACTCGAGCTCCGCCGCCTTTTCGGCCATGGGTTTGCCGAAGAGGTTTTCCCCTCGGCAAGGAACATCGACCAACTTGTCCTGCACCCATGGCTCGAGGTCGGATGATTGAAGCCAAGCCTGGCGGCGAGCCCCGATGCCGGCTCCAGCTACCCGAGCCGATGCCTCGAAGCCATCATAGGCCGCTCGAGAAATGAACTTCGAACATTCTCGAATCCCTGAGGACAAGGCCTGGAACCGCTGCAAGGGTTCCTCGGAGAGACCGGCAGAGAAACCCTCAATTTCTTTCGCCAGGTCTCGGAGGTACATACCCATATACAGCTGATATGTCTGGACCCGACAAGCAAGCATAGAGCCCTGGAAGCACTTCCTACCGAGGGCGTCCAGGTTCCGGGCCTCCTTACCCGGGGGCACCGAGGAGTGCATCTTTTGACTCTTAAGTCGATGCATGGCCGACTCCACCACCATGGAGTGGTGCGGAAGCTGCGCCTTCTGGAACCCGGGGGCTCTTGCGGACTCGATACATGGAATCGACCCGCTTGCTCAACACTGGCGTAGAGGCTGGGCTCTCCCACATGCGGAAGAGAAGCCGCTCCGGCATCAGGGGAACCGGTACAGTGAAGGCCTCCCTCGGGGGGGGGGAGTCGTATTGAAGGGCCTCGAGCTCCTCGGCTCGGGGTTCCTCCTCCGGATCCGCGGGGAAGGCCAAAGCCTTGGCCATGCCCCTCACGAAGTCGGAGAACCGGGTATCCTCCGGGGGGGACCGCCTCCGAGGCTCCGACTCGGGCGAATCGGAGGGGATGCACCGAGTCTGGAAAGAACCGGGTGACTCGTCCTCCTCCGTGTCCCAGCCCGACTCCTCCGAGGAGGAATCGAGCGGTTCTGTACAGGCTTGGCCCGGGGACCGCCGCCCCGACCCCGAGGCCGGCGTCGAGGACCTCGGTCCCGAACGGGAAGCCGAGGGAGACCTAGGTCGAGGATCGACTCGAGCTCGCATGGACTCGAGGATCGACTCGGCCTCCGTGGTCGACTGGAGCGTCGACGTCACGGTGGTCGGGGCAGATGCACTGGCGAGACCGGTGATCCATGCCCGCTGCTGGTCAATGAAGGCAGATATACTGCGCTCCAAGGACGTCAGTCTGGGATCAAGCTCAGAAGACCCAGCAGCTGCCGACTCGGGCCCCGACGTCGGTTCATCCGTGGGGGAGTCCAGGAGGACTATAGCACTCACGTGTCCAGGAGACTCCACTTCGAGAAGAGGAAGCTTCGAAGGCCTTTCCCCCTCTGATGGCCCGGGATGTAGGGCCGGGCTAGGTGACCTGGCCCTCGAAGGACCAGGATCGCCGCCCGGCTCCACCCTCGCGGGCTTCTTCTCCCGCCGGAGTTCCCGGCCGGGGGAGCCCCGCTCAGAAGAACTCCGACGATGCTCCGAGCCGGAGCCACGAGGTGTCGAGGCCTCCGACGAGGTCCGCGCGGAGTCAGAGAAGATCCAATCCCTTTGCGACTGCCGGCTCCTCAGCGCCTTCGAGGACATCTTGCTGCACGGGCCGCAGCTCATAGGGTCATGCTCGGCCCCGAGGCAGCGGAGGCAGCAGTCATGCGTGTCGGTGAGAGACATGAGTCTGATACAACGATCACACTTTTTAAAACCGCTGGCAGCCATCGGGGGAAAAAGAACCCTGCAAGGTCGAAAGACCGCGCTGCCAGGGATGAAGGAAAAAGTGGCGGGAACGCCAGTTGGAATAAAATAAATAATAAAACGTAGACGGGCCCAATAGAGGATATCGAGGCCCGGCGGGAAGAGGAACACACGAACCGAGAAAAATTTAACGTAAAAACAAATCAAAGAAATCAACTTTTCTGCGGCGGTAACAGACAACGTCTGTAGGGCTCTGCGGAAAAAAGAAGACTGCGCAAGATGGCATCCCTAGGCGGAAAGGGGACCGCGCATGCGCACTGCAATTCCCAAAGGCTTTCTGCGAAAGCTGGGGAAAATTGCTCCGCGAAGGCTCCGTCGGCGCCGACGTCACCCATAAGTGAGGACTGACTTCCTGCTTGGTCCTGGAGAATCTCAGGTATTGCCGGTGAGATGGGTGGACCAGGATATGGGTGTAGACATCCTTTAGGTCCAAGGAGCAAAGCCAGTGTCCCTGGCGAAGGTAGGGCAGCAGTGCCCCAAGGGACAGCAATTTGAATTTCTCCCTTCGAGAAACATTTTCAGGTCTCTGAGGTCCAGGATGGGCCTGAGACCCCCGGTTTTTTTTGGAGACAAGAAAGTACCTCGAATAGAAGTCCTTGCCCCAGAGGTGCTGGGGAACAGGCTCTACCTGCCCTGTCCCTTAGTAGACCTGCTGGCTCTGAGAGCAAGAGGGCCTGGTGAAGGAGAGGTCGCACTGGTTCTCCTAGAAAATGCCCCGGAGGTGGCGACTGGAAGCGGAGGTGGTAACACTCCTTCACCACCCAGAGCACCACCTGGTCTGAGGTGACCCCAGGCCACTTGTGGGCTAAGAGTGCCAGGTGGTCCCCTGTGGGCTGGTGAGGGTCTCCCAGGGGGAGGGAGGCCCCACCCTGGGAGTCAAAAGCTCCCACCAGGTTGAGCCGGAGCTGGTGTCTGTGGGTTGAGAGCCTTTGGTTTCCTGGGTCCTTTTCCGTGGCCCTTGGGCTGGGATCCCTGCTGCTGCTGCTGCTGCTGGCTTGGGAAGGCTTGGTAGTGGTGACTCTGTGGAAAGGGCCCTTCTTCCTCAAGAAAGTTGGCCTTTTCCCTGAAACTTTTTTGCAGGAAGGGTAGAGATTTTCTTTGAGAGCCTCTGCCTGGTCACCACCTTGGCCTCAATCTCGGCCACCTTGTTGGCCATAGGTTTCGCAGCAGGTTCTCCCCTGTGCAGGGGACATCCAATAGCTTTTCCTGGACCCAATGTTCAAAGTCCGAGGTCTGCAGCCAGGTCTGGAATCGAGCACCGATGCCTGCAGCTGCTGCCCAGGCTGTAGCCTGGAACAGGAACTTAGAGCAGTCCCGAATTGTGGCCACCAAGGTCTGGAACCGCTGCAGGGATTCCCCGGTGAGCCCTGCTAAGAGCCTCATTCAGGAGTTTGCAGGCTTCTCAAGATAAATCCCCAAGTAGAGCTCATAGGTTTGTATTCGGCAGCCTAGCATGGACCCCTGGAAGTATTTGCGCCCCAGGTCACCAAGGGCTCTCGCCTCTCTACCCAGGGGTGCAGAAGAATAAATCTTCTGACTCTTGAGCTTCTGCATCAAAGATTACACCACCATAGAGTTGTGGAGAAGTTGGGCCTTCTGGAAGCCTGGACTCCTCGTGAAGTGGTAGATGGCGTTGAGGCACTAGCACTGAGGCCGGTGTCTCCCACATCCGTAGGAGCAGCCGTTTGAGGATGGGTTGCACCGGCACAGACAAAGCCTCCTTTAGCAGGGACTCATACTGGAGGATCTCCAATTCTTCGGTGCGCGTGTCCCCCTCGGACTGAAGTTGTGGAATACCACGTCCTCAGGTGGGGAATGGTGCCGGAGTTCTGGGGGAGACGGCTCCAAGGGGATGTCTCTGTGTCAAGAGGTCTCAGGAAAGACCTCGATGTCAGTCTCCCAGTCTGAGCCCGAGGACGTCGAGGAGTCCGAGGCTCGGAGCATCCACCCCGTGAGGCCTGCGTGGGGGAACCCAGATCCCATGACAGGTCTCGGGTCAGACTCCCAGAAATTAGCCGGGGAGGATCAGACACCCGAGGATCAGGACTGGGACATCGATTGGTGTCGAGGGCTCACCTGAGGCCGATAGCACTCGGGGCCCGGCTCAACACCTGGGGAGGTCACTGCAATCAGGGGCTGTTGTTGGGGTAGATACTGTGGATGAACCAGACATCATCGCCTGCTCCATGGCCAGGATCGCAGAGATATTCTACTTCAGGGCTTCCATTCTGGCGTCGATACCAGAAGGCTCCGCAGCTTTTGGTGTGGGCACAGAGGGTTTTGGGCCCAACGCTGGCACTCTTGTGAGTGCGTCTTTGATGAGGACCACGGCCTCGGGGAGCCTCATACAGTCACTGCTGGCCGAGGACTCCTTCCTAGAGACCTTAAGAGGGCACTGCTCAGAGTTGCCAGAGTCCTGCTGCGGGACCTTACCGGGTTTCCCGGGTGGAACCTCGACTGGAAAGAGGATTTTTTCTTTTTCTTGCCAGGGTCCAGCGTCTAGTGTCTTTCCAGAGGAGCCGTCGCTGTGGGACTCCAAAGACACCTGGGCCTCACGGGAGATGCTCAGCTTTGGGCTCAGAGATGGTGATACTGGGGCTGAGCCGAACCACAGGAACTTCTCCTCCTACAACTCCAACTTTTTCTTCTTAGTCCATGGAGTCATGACCTGACACAGGTAGCAGGAGGTATTGTCGTGGTCCAGGCCGAGGCAGTGCAAGCAGCAGTCTTGGGCATATGTGATGGACATAATTTGACTGCAACAATCACACTTTTTAAAGCCACCAGGGAACATGGTAGATCACACCTGGACAGAGTAGACAACCCCCGGGCGAAAAATGGCACAAACGCCAGTCGAGGCAAGCCTCTACAAAGAGAAAGGGAACCGAGAAATGCACCGGCTCAAGGCGGGAAGAGGAACCAGTTAAAAATCAACTATAGAGAATAAATTTTAAGGAATTTTTCCAGGGAAACAGGACATGCATCCTTTGGGATCCACGGAGAAAAATAGACTGAGCAAGACGGCACCCTTGGGCAGGAAGGGGACCACGCATGCATGGTAGCATTCCCAAAGGCTTTCTTTGAAAGCTGGGGAAATACTCCACGTGGGCTCAATCGGCACCGATGTCACCCATATGTGAGGAAAGCCTTCCTGCTTGTTGCTGGAGAAAATTAGCAAAATCACCCTCTTGATTCAAATGGAAGGCAGAGACAACCTTTGGCAAGAATGTGGGATAAGTCTAAAGGACGACCCTGTTCCTGTGGAACCTGGTGTAAGGCGAATGGGCCACCAACACCTGAAGTTCACTCACACGCCTGACCGAGGTGAGCGCTACCAGAAACATGACTTTCCAAGAAGGTACTTGAGATGGCAGGTAGACGAGGGTTTTTAGGGTGGAGCCATGAGCTTCCCCAACACCATACCGAGGTCCCACACCACTGATGACGGAAGGATTGGGGACCAGGAGAGGAGGCGGCCTCGCATGAACTGGCCCACAAAGGGGTGCACCAACATGACTTGGCCATCCACTGGGTGGTGGTGAGCCGAGATGGCACAGAGGTGCGCTCTGACTATGCTGGACTTGAGGCCAGCCCCCAACAGATGCAGGAAGTATCACAAGATGTCCGGACTTGCATATGAGAAAGAGTAGTTACTCACCTGTAACAGGTGTTCTCCAGGAGCAGCAGGAATCAGTCCTCACATATGGGTGTCATCGGCGCCGATGAAGCCCCAGCGAAGCATTGTCCCCAGCTTTCTAAGAAAGCCTTTGGGAATGCAGGCACGCATGTGCGGTTCCCTTCCCGCCTAAAGGTGCCATCTTACCTCAGTCAAATGACATAGCTAAGAACAGCACACAAAAATGAAAATAAACTATGCATAACTGCAACTCCCAGGGGAGGAGGGAGGGTTGTGAGGACTGATTCCTGCTGCTCCTGGAGAACACCTGTTACAGGTGAGTAACTACTCTTTCTCCAGGACCAAGCAGGAAGTCAGTCCTCACATATGGGTGACTCCCTAGCTCTGGGCTACCAAGGAACTCAGGCTGAACAAGAGGACTCCCTCTAGTCCCAGCTGCAAAGAAAGGCTTGTCACTGACACAACCCCCACCGGTAGCCCAACAGAGGGCAGGAGGGCAGGAGTTGCCTAAACCTCAAAGAGATTCCTGAGTACTGCTTGACCAAAAGCATTGTCCCTACGGGACTCCCTCTCCAGACAGTAATGGGCCGCAAAAGTCTGGCTTGAAGACCAAGTTGCAGCCCTGCAGATGTCTACCAAAGGCACAGAGCGGAGATGAGCCACTGAGGCAGCCATTGCCCTGACACGGTGGGCCGTGACCCGACCCTGCAAAGGAAGGTCAGCCGCCCTATAAGCCCAGGTGATACAGTCAGCAACCCAGATGGACAAGGTACGCTTGGACACAGCCAACCCCAACTTATTGGGGTCAAAGGATACGAAGAGCTGAGTAGCCCTCCTATGCCCCTGCGTACTGTCAAGGTAGAAGGATAAGGCCCTCCTACAGTCCAGGGTATGCAGGACTGATTCAGCCTGGCTTGCATGAGGCCTAGGGAAGAATGTTGGAAGAACCACCTCCTGATTGAGGTGGAAAGAGGAGACAACCTTTGGGAGGAACTTTGGATGAGTCCTGAGGACTACCCTGTTCCTATAAATCCTGGTGTAAGGCCTATCACAGACCAGGGCCTGAAGCTCACTCACTCGCCTAGCCAAGTTACGTGCTATCAGGAAGAGTGTCTTCCAGGAGAGGAAGCGTAGTGGGCAAGTAGCCATCGGCTCAAAAGGTGGGCGAGTCAGTTGCTGCAAGACCACATTCAACTCCCACTCAGGGGCAGGAGGACGGAGTTGAGGCTTGAGCAAAAGCAAACCTCTGAGGAAGCGGGACACCAAGGGGTGACCTGATAGAGAATGTCCCTCCACCAGTGAGTGGTGAGCTGCTAGAGCTGAGAGGTGGACCCGAACAGAATTTGACTTAAGTCCCTGATTTGATAACAGCAGTAAGTACTGAAGCACTACTGGCACAGTACAGGAGAAAGGATCCTCTGTACGTAGCTGACACCACACAGAAAACCTTTTCCATTTGAGAGCATAGGTTTTACTAGTGGACTGTTTCCTAGAGGCTAGGACAACCTCCTCAACATCCTGAGGGAGGCCCCAGGGAGCAAAAACTACCCTTGCAGCCTCCAGGCCATCAAATTGAGAGCTTGAGATTGGGGTGCAGAAGGGAACCCTGCTCCTGTGAGAGAAGGTCGGGTTGCAACCCCAGAGGCAGTGGGGGATCCACAGCCAGTTGAAGCAGAAGAGGAAACCAAGGCTGTCTCGGCCATCTGGGAGCCACCAGCAGGACTGAGGCCTTATCCTGAAGAATTTTGAAGAGAGTTCGGGCCACCAAGGGCGTGGGAGGAAACGCATACAGGAGGCCCTGAGACCATGGAATCAGAAAAGCATCTGCTGCTATTCTCAGAGGATGCGGTTGCCAGGAGCAGAACTTTGGCAGTTGCTTGTTCACTGGGCTGGCAAAGAGATCCACCAAAGGGAGACCCCATTTTAGGAAGATCTTCTGAACTATTGAAGGATGCAGCTGCCACTTGTGGGGCTGCAGAATTCTGCTTAATCTGTCGGCCAGGTAGTTGTCCTGGCCTGGAAGGTACACAACCTTGAGGAACATGTTGTGCTTCAGGGCAAATGAACAAAGGTCCTGAGCCTCCCGACAAAGGATTCTGGACCCAGTCCCGCCCTGTTTGTTCACATAAAACATGGCTACTTGGTTGTCCGTCTGAACCAGGACAGATTGATGAGCCAGGGTAGGAGAGAAAGCTTTGAATGCTAATCGAATAGCTCTGAGTTCGAGGAGATTGATCTGCTGTTCAGCTTCCCAAGGAGACCACAGGCCCTGGGTGCACTTGCCTAGACAATGAGCTCCCCAGTCCTGCAGGGAGGCGTCTGTGGTCAGTACCACTGTGTACCCAGGAATCTGAAAGGGCACACCCTTCAGTAGATTGGGTGGGTGCAGCCACCAGTTGAGGGAGTTTAGAAATTGTCTGGACACCCTTATCCTGTCTCTGAGGCTGCCTGTGGCCTGTGACCACTGAGTCCAAAGGCACCACTGTGCAGGCCTCATATGGAGCCTGGCATTGGGGGTCACATGTACTGTCGAAGCCATGTGGCCAAGCAGCCTCAGGCAGAGTCTGGCGGAGACCAGTGACCTGCTGAGAAACTGATTTGCCAAGGCCATCAACCTTTGGGCCCTGTCTTCTGGCAGGAAAGCCTTTGCCAGTAGAGAGTCCAGTCTTGCTCCTATGAACTCCAAGTTCTGGGAGAGGAGCAAAGCGGACTTTGCGAAGTTTATGACAAACCCCAGGCTTTGAAGAAGAGCAATAGTTCTGAGGGTGGCTTGTCTGGTCTCCTGGCACGTCTGACCCCTGATGAGCCAGTCGTCCAGATAGGGTAAGACAAAGATTCCCTGATTTCTCAGGTATGCCGCTACCACTGCCAGGCATTTGGTAAAGACCCTGGGAGCGGAGGTGAGGCCAAAAGGCAGCACTCTGTACTGATAATGGTTTCCTCCCACAATGAAACTGAGGTACTTTCTGTGGTCTGGATGAATGAGGATGTGAGTGTACGCATCCTTTAGATCTAAGGAGCATAGCCAATCTCCCTGCTGGAGGTAGGGCAGAAGTGTTCCAAGACTAAGCATCTTGAACTTTTCTTTCTCCAGGAACTTGTTGAGTTTCCTGAGGTCCAGAATGGGTCGAAGGCCACCGGTTCTTTTGGGCACCAGGAAATACCTGGAGTAGAATCCGTGACCGCCCTGTCCACCAACAGACCTTGAAGCTCTTGAAGGAGAAGGTCTGTGTGCAGGGGAGGCCTTGGAGGCTCCCCTGGAAAGTAAGGAGGCGGCAGTTGGTGAAAATGCAGTGCATAGCCCCTGTGGACTATGTCCAACACCCAACTGTCCCCGGTGATGAGGGACCACTGGTGGGCAAAGAAGGCGAGGCGACCTCTTGTGCAGGGTTGGGAGAGCAGAGATGGAGAGGCTACGCTCAAGGAGTCAAAAACCCCCACACTGCTGAGTGGGAGCAGGGCCTGGAGGCTTGGGGGTCCTCTGCCTACTGGGCCCATTAACCTGCCCCTTGGCTTGCTGACCCTGGGGTGCAGCTTGGGCAGCCTGATATTGAGGGTACTGTTTGTAGGCAGTGCCCTTCCTCGGGTAAAAGGACTTTTTACCCGAGCCCTTCTTTTTATGAGAAGGGGCAGAGGTCTTCCTAGACAGCCTTGTACGTGTAAGGTGCTCTTTTTCGAGTTGAGAGACCTTCTCGGTCATGGGCTTGCCAAAAAGGTTTTCACCTCGGCAAGGGACATCGACCAACTTGTCCTGAACCCATGGCTCGAGGTCCGATGACTGCAGCCATGCCTGGCGTCGAGCCGCGATGCCGGCTGCCACAACTTGGGCCGAAGCCTCAAAGCCATCGTAGGCGGCGCGGGACATGAACTTCGAGCAGTCCCGAATCCCCAAGGACAAGGACTTAAATCTCTGCAAGGGTTTCCCGGAGAGTCCAGCAGAGAACCCGGCCAACTCCTTGGCCAGGTCCCACAAGTACATGCCCATGTACAGCTGGTAAGACTGGACACGGCAAGCAAGCATCGAGCCCTGGAAGCACTGACGCCATAGAGTTTTCGGGCCTCCCTGCCGGGGGGGCACCGCAGAGTGCATCTTCTGGCTCTTCAGACGATGCATGGCCGATTCCACAACCATGGAATGGTGTGGTAGCTGTGCCTTTTGAAAGCCAGGGCTCTGAGTCGATAGATCGAGTTGACTCGCTTGCTTAAAACCGGCGCCGAGGCCGGTGCCTCCCAAATACGGAAGAGGAGCAGTTCCAGCATCGGAGGAACCGGGACAGTAAAGGCCTCCTTCAGAGGAGAGTCATACTGCAGCGCCTCGAGCTCTTCAGCTCGAGGCTCTTCCTCGGGGTCCCCGGAATAGCCAAGGCAGTGGCCATATCCCGGACGAACTCCGAGAACCGTGTATCCTCCGGAGGGGATCTACTCCGGGGCTCAGACTGCGGTGAGTCCGATGGGACACACCGAGTCTTGAACGTATCGGGAGACTCCTCGTCCTCCATCTCCCAGGCGAACTCATCCGATGAGGAGTCAGGGTCCGATCCCGCGGGGCCCTGGAGCACCCGCCCCGAGGCCGGAGGCACCAGCGTCGATGCCCTCGGTCCCGAACGGGAGGTCGAGGGAGACCGCGACCGAGGTCGACTTCGAGCTATGATGGACTCTAAGCTCGGTCTCCGGGGTCGACTTCGAAGTCGATGTCCTGGTGGTGAGGCAGAAGCGCCAGACAGGCTGGCCATCAGTGCCCGCTGCTACTCCATGAAGGCAGACAGTCTGCTCTACAAGGCTGTCATCCTGAGACTCAACTCGGGAGACACAGCAGCCACAGACTCGAGCCCCGGCGGTGCCGGGCCCGACGTCGGCTCTCTGGGAGTTGAGTCCTCGAGGACTACGGGGTTTACGTGTCCAGCAGACTCCGGCTCCAAGCGAGGAACTTTGGCAGGCTTCTCTTGTTCCACGGGCGACGGTCGGGGGTCTTAGACCTGGCCCTCGAGGAGCCAGGGACCTCCTCCAACAACGTCCTCGCGAGCCGCTTCTTCCTCTTGCATTCCCGGTTGGGGGACCCCCTGTCCGAGGAGCTTCGACGGCGCTCGGGATCGGAATCCCGAGATGTCGAGGCCTCAGACGAGGTCCGGGCCTGAGAAAAGCCTTTCTTTCTGCTGCTGGCGACTTCGGAGTGCCTTGGAAGACATCTTCCCACATGGTCCACATGACTTAGGTGATCAGGACCGAGGCACCGAAGGCAGCAGTCGTGTGTGTCGGTGAGAGACATTAACTTCTTACACCGATCACACTTCTTGAAACCGCTGGAAGCCATCGGGGAAAAAAAGAGTCCCCGCGAGGTCAAAGGACCGGCCTTCCACAGAAAAAAGGGCGCGAACGCCAGCCACGAAGGGCAAAAACTGAAAAAGAAGAATCGGGCTCGATACCGGCGTACCAAACCCGGCGGGAAGGGAACCGGCGTCGAAACGGGAGAAAAAACAGCAAGAATCGCCGAAAAAAAATCAACTTTTATCCGAGATGACAGGATACACGTCCGGCGGGCTTCTTGGAAAAAAAGACTGAGGTAAGATGGCACCTTTAGGTGGGAAGGGAACCGCGCATGCGTGCCTGCATTCCCAAAGGCTTTCTTAGAAAGCTGGGGAAATGCTCCGCTGGGGCTTCATCGGCGCCGATGACACCTATATGTGAGGACTGACTTCCTGCTTGGTCCTGGAGAAGGGGTTAAGACCTTCATACGCACACCAGAGTGAAAACCTGCACCACTTAAAGACATATGACCACCTCATGGAGTGCTTACATGAAGCAAGCAGAACATCTTCTACCGCCCTGGAGAGGCGGTGATGCGCTATAGCTAGCCTCTCAGCATCCAGGCTGTCACGGCAAGGGACAGAAGATTGGGGTGCAGCAGCATCCCGCCCTCCTATGACAATAGCAATGGGTCCCTCTGGGACAGCTACAGAAGTAGGGGAAACAAGGGTTGCCTGGGCCACCTGGGCACGATGATCCGCTTGGATCTTGAGGATGGCCCGGGGAACCAGGGGCATAGGCGAGATCATGTACAGGAAGCCCCTGGACCAGGGGAGGAGGAAGGTGTCTGCCACCTCCCGCCCCCGGGCAGGCCTCCGAGAGCAGAAGCGTGGCAGCTGCTTGCTCACCGGACTGGTAAAGTGTCCCTTAGCATCAGAAGACCTCCCCTAGCACTGCTGGGTTCAGCCGCCACTCATGGGGCTGGAGGACCCAGCTCAGGCGGTCGGCCAGTACATTGTCCTGGCCTAGCAAGTACACCACCTTGAGGAAAATGTTCTTCCCCACTGCGAAGTTCCAGAATGCACAGCCTCCCATCAGAGGTGCTACTAACCCAAGCCTCCCTGCTTGTTGATGTAGCACATCACCAGCTGGTTGTCCAACTGGACCTGAACCACTTATCCTCCAGATTTATTTAAACGGATTTCTATACCGCCTTTTCCTACAATCAAGGCGGTCTACACAGCAAACAATCAACAAGATACAGTGTCTAGTGTGCGCATGCTTTGAGCAGCGAGTGCGTGTGTGTGTAGATGGTCATTGATTCTTGGTGAGCTATTTACAATACTATGTACATCAGGACTTTACTTTAACACTATAATCGTGTCGTTAGGGTGGGATATTGAGTTGGGGTATTGTCTGTTGCACAAATTTAAGTGATGTCACCGTAGTGCTCTATGAATAGGGTCGTCTTTAGCAGTTTCCTAAAGTCCTTAATGTCTGTTGTTGACCGTAGTTCATCAGGGAGAGCGTTCCAGATTGTTGGTGCCGCCTTTGATAAGGCTCGTTTTTCGGTGTCCTTGCGTACCTTGTTGATGTCTTTAGGTGTGTTGACACGGCTGGATGTGCCTCTCCTTCTCGGTCTTGTGCTGCTGTCGGATTGTATGAGTGGGTATAGGCTGAGAGCTGATGACTGTTGCTTGATTTTGAATATGTTTAGGATTGTCTTGTATCTGATACGGGAGCTGATTGGTAGCCAGTGGAGATCTTTTAGGGTAGGTGTGATGTGTTCTTGTCTTGTGGTGCCAGTTATGCGTGCTGTTGTGTTTTGCACCAGTTGCAGTGGCCTGAGTGTCTGTTTTGTTAGGCCAAGATAGATTGGGTTGCAGAAGTCTAGGATTGGGGTTATTAGTGCCTGACAGACTGTGCGGAAGTGTTCCTGAGCGAGGAGGGGTTTGAGGCGTCGGACTAGTCTCATCCTGTGGTATGCATTTTTGTGGTTCTGCTGATGTGGGACTGAAGGTTCAGTTCTTTATCCAGGGTCACTCCGAGGTATTTCACTTTTGGTTGTATGGGTATGGTTGTGTTGTCTATCTTGATGTTGCAAGGAGGGGTGAAGTCGGAGTTTCGTGTGAATGATTAGAGCCTCGGTCTTGCTGTTTATGTTCATGTTGTTGTCTTGAAACCAGCTGTTCATGTGCCCGAGACATTCTGTTATCTTGGTGTAGTCTGGGTTGTTGAGGGTGATTGGTGTGTATATCATTATGTCATCTGCATAGATTGTGTATGTTTGAATTTTATCCTGTGTTCTTTTATGATGCTGCATATTGGTTGGATGTAGAGGTTAAATAATAGTGCTGAGAGGGCGGATCCTTGAGGTACGCTTTGCATGACCTTTATGGGTCGGAATGTGTTAGGACCGATCTTGACCTGTATCTGTCTGTCAAGTAGGAGTGGAACCATCTCAGTGTGGCTCCATGTAACCCGATGTTCTGTAGTCTTGTTAGTAGAGTTCCGTGGTCCACTGTGTCGAATGCTGATGAAATGTCAATGAAGATCATGAGTATTCCTTTCTTTCTGTGTCTATGAGGTGTAGTATGTCGTTAAATAGTATGTATAGCAGGAGTGTTTCGACTCCGTGGTTGGGGCGGAAACCATGTTGGTTGAGGTCCAGTTGTGCGTGGTTGTCGATGTGTTCTCGTAGCTGATGATGTACCGCTTTCTCAATAATCTTTGCCAGTAGAGGGATGCTTGAGATAGGTCTGTAGGCTGCTGGGCTGTTCTTGTCAAGTGGTGATTTCTTCGGGATTGGTCTTATTGTGGCGAGTTTTAGCTGGTCAGGCATGATTCCTTGGGTTAGTGAACTGTTCACCATATTGTGTATGGTGTGGATGAAGTTTGACTTTGTCGCCTTAATCCATGTAACTGGGCATGGGTCTGTTGGGGCCGTACTTGTACTGAGTGCGGTGATGATGTGTGAGAGCTGCTCTGAGGATGGGTTGCTGAAATTTGTCCCAAGTTTTTCTTGAGGGGTTGGCTGGTTTGGTGCTTGTGTCTGTTTTCCGTTGTGGAGCTGAATGGAATTTTTCTTAGATATGGTCTGCAAATGCTTGTGGGTCTATTTGCACTTTGCTCTCAGTTTTCTGTTCCTTGGTGAGGGTTTTCACAATATCGAAGAGCTCTCTCGGTTTGTTGTTTGATTTGAGTATGATGTTGGTGTGGTATTCTTTCTTCGTTTGGTTCTGGAAGACCCATACAACATGATAGACTGCTTGGAGTTCCAGCAGATTGATCTGCTAGGCACTCCCTTCTGGTTTCCATAGTCCTTGCAACTGCAGGAGATCACAGTGGGCCCCCACAGCTCAACTTGGATGTGTCCGTTGCAGGGATGCATTGGATTGAGGGAGTCTGGAAGGGTAGGCTGGCTCTGAGGTTGAGGGAGTCCTGCCACCAGGTCAGACACGCCACCAGAGCTGGCGTGATCTTGATGTGGTCCTCCAGATGGCCCGAAACCTGTGTCCACTGGGAGCCAAGCATCCACTGAGCCAGGCAAAGGGGGTGACATGGACGAAAGATGCCATGTGCCCTAAGAGGCGGAGCATCTGCCTGGCTGTTACTGCTGAGCCACCCTGCACAGTCTGCATTAGGGCGGATAGGCACTGCGCACCGTCCAGTGGCAGGGAGGCCCTTGCCTGAGTGGAATCCAATAGAGCACCAATGAACTCCAAGCACTGTGTAGGCAAGAGTGAGTCTTCGGGAAGTTGACCACAAACCCCAGGTGCTGGAGCAGCCTTATAGTGCAATGTGCTGCACTGCGCACCTCCTCCAGCAAGCTGGCTCGTATGAGCCAGTCATCCAGGTAGGGGAAGACAAACCACCCCAAGGAGCCTGGGGCACCATGTATTGATAGTGTCATCTGCCAACGACGAATTGGAGGTACTGAAGGTGCCTTGGATGGATTAGGATGTGGGTGTAGGCATCTGAGATCCAAGGAACATAGCCAATCTCCCTGCATGAGGTAAGGCAGCAAGGTTCCAAGGGATACCATTTTGAACTTTTCCTTGACCAGGACGTGATTGAAGTCCCATAGATCCAGGATGGGCCGGAAAACCCGTTTTGTTGGGGACAAGGAAGTAGCAGGAGTAGAACTCCCAGTCCAGTAGAGGCTGGGGGACAGGCTCCACCGTCCAATCCTTGAGCAAGACCTCTAGCTCCCTCTGCATGAGCGCCCTGTGCAAGGGGGCCATAGGCAATTCTCCTGGGAAGAAGGGAGGCAGCAGCTGGGAGAAGTGGATGAGATAACCCCTTCCTGACCACTTGCAGAGCCCAGACATCTGTGTTGATGGTCGACCACAGGTGTGCAAAATGGACTAAACTACCTCCGGTAGGCTCTTGGAAGGGTAGGCTTTTGGGGGAGGGAGACTATGCCCAAGGAGTCAAAATCTCCCCCCAGGCTGCGATTGGGGCGCTGTTTGGGTTTGGGGGCCTTTTGCTTACGGGGGACATGCCCCTGGCCCTTGGCCTGCTGCTCCTGGGGGGGGGGGAGCGTGTGAGGCCTGAAACTTGGGGTAGTTCCTGTAAGCTTTCATGGCCTTCAGGTGGGAGGACTTTTTTCACTGAAGTCTTCCTGCGGGAACGTTCAACACTTTCTTGGACAGTCTGGTTCTGGGTCATGAATTCCTTCTCTAGCTCGTCGGCCTTCTCATTCATGGGCCTGCCGAAGAAGTTCTCTCTCTGGCAAAGGATGTCAGTCAACTTGTCCTGAACCCACCGCTCCAAGTTTGAGGACTGTAGCCAGGCAAGGTGGCTGGCACTAATACACACCGCAGCTACCCGAACTACTGACTCAAAGCCGTCAAAGGCCTCCCAAGTTTGAAACTCAGAGCACTTTTTGACCGATGACACCAGGGTCCTGAAGCACTCAAGAGGTTTGCCTGATAAACCAGCCGAGAACCCAGCAAGTTCATTCGCCAGGTCTCTCAGGTACAAGCCTATATACAGCTGGTATGCATGGATTTGGGCTGTGAGCATGGAGCCCTGGAAACACTTTCTGCCAAAAGCATCCATGGTGCGGACCTCCCTGCCAAGGGACACCAAGGAATATGTCTTTTAGCTTTTAATGTGAAGCATGGCCGACTCCACCACAATGGAGTTGTGTGGCAGTTCTGTCTTCTGGAAGTTGGGGCTCCAGCCAACTCAATACTGCAAATCAGGTCAATGGTTCACAATAGACATCATCGGGGTCTCCCACATCCTGAACAGCAGCTGCTCCAGGATGGGGGGGGGGGGTATGGGCATCATCAGTGCCTCCCTAGGAGGAGCCTTATATTGGAGAATCTCTAGATCCTCAGTACACAGCTCGTCCTTGGGCACCGCCACGAAGATGAGAGCCTGGGACATCTCCCTCACAAACTCCAGGAAGGCTAGATCCTCCGGAGGTGACCGCCACTGATGGTGTGGAAAAGATGGGTCGGAGGTAATGCCCCATTGGAGGATGGTGTTGGGAGACTCTTCATCTGTTTCCCATGCTGACCGAGTTGGAGGAATCGGCAAGCGCCCTGCGATCGTTGGACCAACTCGGCATCAACAACTCCTGGTGTCTGAGCTACTGCACTGTCATGCCTGACACCGCGTAAAGCCTCAAGGCAGTCACTGACAGAGTTGGCACCAATGGAGCCAACCTATTGAGGGTGGGTGGAACATCCTCTGGGGAGGACCTAGTCGAGGACGGCCTCATGGCTGGAGTCAGGCCCCACTGTGCTTTGATACCAGATGGCTCTACAGCAGTATGCGCTGGCCTCGAGGATGTTAAGGCCGTCATCAGGTCCCTGATAGGGGAATCCCTGATGGTAATCGCATCGGGGGACCCAATCCAATCCCCCGACTCCATGGAACACTCCTCCCACTGGGGCTGCTTAGAGGGGTGCTCCAAGCTGTCATCATCGGCATCAGGTCGAGGGCTTTGTGCCCAGGCACCAAAGGTTTTACCCACCAGGCTGGGGTCGAACCTCAACTTTGGCTTCGACGAAGTCCATGACACAGGGGGAAAGTCCTCCGAGAATGACTCAGACACCTGATGACCTCGCTGCTCCAACCAAGCCTGGGCGAGTCACCTGATGCTGCTATTGAAGGCAGAGATTCCACCCCCAATGCTGATCCTGAAGCGGACTTACCATACAGCTCCCCCTGCCGCCATTCACTTTCTTTCCGGGTCTTAGCTGACATCAAAAGGCAGAGCAGGCGGAAGACACAGAAGTCCGCCCTGAGACAATTAATGCAAGTACTGTGGTGGTCCGTACGGACATAGTGCAGTTGCACTTGCCACACTGCTTAAATCTGCTGGTCGAAGACATAGCGTGAAAAACAACCCCCGCAAGATCATACTCCGATATCTCCACCAGCTTGACCATGAGCAAAAAACCCGTGCATCAAAAAATAAAGGAAAATATATGGGCACCCGAAGGAAAAGCACAACGCCAAGGAGGTGGATTCTGGCAGCGGAAAGGTGATCAAACCCATCCCAATGGAAAAAAAGGAAGATACCAAAGGACAGTGGAAAAATCAACCTTATCCAGGATGCACAGACAGCATGTCTGCAGGGCTCCGTGGATAAAAGACGAATGAGGTACGATGGCACTTCTTTGGGCGGGAAGGTGACCACGCATGTACGGTGTGTAACTCCCAAAGGCTTTTTTTGAAAGCTGGGGAGTGGATCTGCGCAGGCTCCGTCGGCACCAACATCACCCATATGTGAGGACTGATTCCTGCTGTCCCCAAAGAACACCTATTACAGGTGAGGCCACGTATATCAAAGCGGGGTCAAGGGGGAGGGAGCGCGGAGCAGCAGCAGGCCATGTGCTTCGGCATACAAAGCCTGCCGCTTCTGACCCCCTTCCAAAATAACTCTGGGGGTTCCGAAGCGGAAGGCCTTATGTGCCGAAACACATAACCTGCCGCGAGCCTAACCACCCCCCATGCCACCAGGGGTGGCAGTGCAGCTCAGCACGGGGGGTGGGGGGAGGCAGTATGGCAGGCCATGGGTGCCAAAGCAAGTGGCCTGCTGCCCACAGAGATCTTCCGACCTAGGCAGCCACCCAGTCTGCCTAGGGGACGGGCCAGCCCAGCTTGGAAACCCTCTCTCTGGCTACTTCAAGCTCTCTGATACCTAGCCTGGACCAATCATCCTGGAGCAACACCTGCAATCAGCTAGCCATATGGCAACTAAGGTGACATTTTACTTACCAGTTAATGTCCTTTCCTCGAGTACTGCTAGACCATTCAAGACAAGTGGGTTGGGTTCCCCTACCAGCAGATTGGTGGAGACAAAGAACAATTGAAAAGCCCAGGTTTCAATATCACTCCTATGCCTCTATTCACCTCAGCCACCAGAGGTCCCTCCAATATTCATCCCAAAGCATATGGGAGAAACATGACAAGCCTCACAAACTCTATCATAGGCAACAATGAGTAATAACAGTAGAGAACTATGTACAGGAAAGCGTAGTTACTCACCTATAACAGGTGATCTCTGGGAACAGCAGGAATCAGTCTTCACATATGGTGACATTGGCATTGATGGAGCCTACACAGGAACGCTCCCCTGCATCCAAAGGGAAAACCTTTGGGAGCACCCCACTGCGCCTTCGTGCCTACCTTCCCAACTCCTCTCCTCAGTTGAGTTTGTAGCTGAGAGGAAGAGAGAAAGTAAAAAAAACACTCTCTACAGCTCCTAGGGGAGGAGATCAGGTTGTGAAGACTGATTCCTGCTGTTTCTGGAGATCACCTGCTACAGGTGAGTGACTAGATTATCTCCAGGAACAAGCAGGAATGCAGTCTTCACATATGGGACTCACTAGCTCCCAGAAACCAGACTGGTATGGGGTGGAAGGAGTGTGATCCTTGAGTTGTAGCGGAAGAGTCTGGAGAGTTGTTGGACTCTATTCCAATAGATGGTACTTCCTCTAATGATAGTCTAGTCTGTTGAAGACGTCCAGGACGGAGGGTAGGAGTTTAGTTTAAGTCCTAAAGAGGTGATGAAGTACAGCTTGGCCAAAAACAGCATCCCAACAGGCGTCTCTGTCTAGACAATAGAGTGCAGCAAAAGTATAAATGGAGGACCAGATAGCTGCCAGACAAACCTTGTCAAAAGATACTGAGCAGAGATTGGCTACGGAGGTTGCCATAGCCCACACATTGTGAGCAGTGACATCACCCTTCAAAGAGAGGTCCTGCCTGTGCATAAGCAAAAGAAATGCCATCTGCTATCCATCTTGACAGAGTACATTTTGTCACCGGTAGGCCTAGATGACTAGGATCAAATGAGATGAATAATTGAGAGGATCGTCTGTGATCCTTAGTTCTACTCAGATAGTAAGCCAGTGCTCGCTTGCAGTCTAATGTGTGTAGCACTGCTTCAGCAAGATGCATGTGGTCTAGGGAAGAAAGTCAGGAGGATCACAGACTGTTTAGATGGAAGGAGGAGACTACCTTCGGAAGGGAATGTGGATGGGGTATGCAGAACCACCTTGTCATGGTGGAACGGGGTATAAAGTGGATCTGCCACTAGAGCCTGCATTTTACTGATGCAGTGAGCTGACATGAGGACAATGAGGAAGATTACCTTCCAAGATAGGAACTTCAGTGACATGGTGGCTAAAGGCTTGAAGGGAGGCTTTAGAAGTTGAGTGAGAAGCACATTGAGATCCCAGGTCACTGAAGGCAGCTTAATGGATGGCTTGGACAGCAGGAAACCCTGCAGGAAGCATGCTACTAAGGGGTGTGAGGAGATAGGCTGTCCATCCTGTGGATTGTGAGAGGCCGCAATGGCACTAAGGTGAAGTCTCACTGAGTTAGTTTTCAGGCCTGTTAAGTGTAGGTGATATTATAGAAGGGATTCCACCAGGCAAGAAAAGGGGGTCAATGTCCTTTGGGAAACACCAGAGGGCAAACCTATGCCACTTGAAGGCATAAGATCGCCTGGTGGAATCTTTGCATGATGCAAGGACATCTTTTGACCACCTGTGGCAGGTCGAGGCCAGCGAGCACTATCCCTTCAGTAGCAATGCTGTGAGGTGTAGGAAGACTGGGGTGGAGGAGCATCCTGTGGTCCTGAAAGAGGAGCTTGGGTGCAATCCCAGGCTGAGAAGTTGAGCATATGCTAGGCAAAGAAGCGAGGCCAAAAGGGAGCTATCAGAATCACTGAGCCCTTGTCGACCTATAACTTGAAGAGTATCTTGGGTATCATGGGGATGGTTGGGAATGCGTAGAGCAGTCCCTGTCCCCAATGTAGGGGGAAGGCATCCGGAGCCTGTCGGTGCAGTGACCGAACTCTGTAATAGAAGAGTGGAAGTTGTGTGTTTTGCAAAGTGGCAAAGAGATCTATAAGCAGGGTTCCCTATGTTCAGAAGATCAAAGCAACCATCTCCCAATGCAGGGTCCATTCGTATCCACAAGGACATAGAGTTCGCCTGGGAAGTACACCGCTCTGAGGTGAATGCAGTGTGAGATGACAAAAGACGGTAGGCAACGTGCATCCTCGCAGAGGGGATGGGACCCCATCCCCTCCTGTTTGTTCACGTATAATGTGGCGACCTGGTTATCCGTTCTGACTAGAACCGGTTACCCTGAAAGATGGGGCTGAAAAACCCTTAAGAGCATTTGTAGTGCCCGCAATTCTAGGAGATTGATCTGCAGGACAGATTCTTGTTGTGTCTACAATCCTTGTGTGTTCATGTCATTGAGATGAGCTTCCCAACCCAGCTTAGAAGCATCCGTTGTGAGGGTACATCGAGGTGGAGGCATCTGAAAAGGTGACCCAAAGAGTAGGTTTCGTGGAAACCACCACCAATGAAGGGACTTGATCAGTTGAAGGATGTATGGATCTTGCCTCAGACACACTGTTTATTGTGTCCATTGAGAAGACTGTCCATTGTGCTTGATGCATGTGTAATAGAGCATAGGGGATGACAGAGACCATGTGTCCTAATAGCCATAGCATTTCTCAAGCTGTTATCCGGCTTTGTTCTTGCATGCCCTTTGCCAGCTTTAAGAGGCGGGCACAGTGATCCTTTGGAAGGAAAGCTCGGGCCTGTTGAGTGTCTAAGATCGCTCCGATGAATTCCAGTTGTTGAGATGGAGCAAGGTGAGACTTGGAGCACTGTGATGGTGCGATGAAGGCAGAGTCTTACCTCTTGAGGGAAGACTCCCCTGATCATCCAGTCATCTAAGTAAGGGAAGATTTGGAAAAGGTGAGTAATTAAATCACAAATCCAAATCCAAGAAGTGCTAAATATTACAGCTACTGCAGAATACTCCAGCCAGATTGATGGGCTGACATATATGGACCAAGTATTTCCTGCTCTACAAGGGGTTTTACTTGCAAGAAATCATTATGAATTTAAAGATGTTAATATGAATTTTTTAGTCTTTACAGGGAAAAGAACCTTTCTACTCAAAAAACTGTTTTCAAACATAGTGTATATATTTTTAATCTGAGCATAGTCCGTAGTTGTCTCAAGAATTGGCACTGAAGAGTGATTAAACTATAAACTAGGGAGTATGTGTTTTCAGTCTTAGCTCCAAAACTGCAACATGCTTCCACAGAAGGTAATTTGATTTTTAAATTTGATATATCACCTTCCAGCATAAACATAAATTTCCAATATAGGTTTTAAAAAAATATTGTAAAAGCCTAGTATTTTCCTAGGCTGTTTCCTCAAATTTCATTTCCTACGATATTACTCACTGTTTTGCTTGATATTTATGTAAGAAGCAGCAGTAGGGCGTGGGCTGGGGATATGTATAAGATTTTAAGTGGTTTTGTGTTATGCTGTAAAGCGTAGTTACTCACCTGTAACAGGTGTTCTCCAGGAGCAGCAGGAATCAGTCCTCACATATGGGTGACGTCGGCGCCGACGGAGCCCTCGCGGAGCAATTTTCCCCAGCTTTCAAAGAAAGCCTTTGGGAATTGCAGCGCGCATGCGCGGTCGCCTTCCCGCCCAAGGGTGCCATCTTAGCCAGTCTGATGACATAGCTAAAAGACAGCATAAAAATTTGCAAAAAAACTTAAGCAGATGATTGCAACTCCACGGGGAGGAGGGAGGGTTGTGAGGACTGATTCCTGCTGCTCCTGGAGAACACCTGTTACAGGTGAGTAACTACGCTTTCTCCAGGACCAAGCAGGAAGTCAGTCCTCACATATGGGACTCCCAAGCTTAAGGCTACCGGAGACCCTAAGCACAAAAAGGAGCTCCCTCTAGCTCAGCGGCACAGAAGGAAGGAATCTTCACTGAATTATCACCCACCGGTAGCCCCCATCCGGGATGGAGGGTAGGAGTTGCTCAAACCTCGAAGAGATTTCGGAGGACTGCCTGTCCGAAAGCACTGTCCCTGCGGGACTCCCTCTCGAGACAGTAATGGACCGCAAAAGTCTGGCTCGAAGACCAAGTAGCGGCCCGGCAGATGTCTGCCAGCGGAACAGAGCGGAGGTAAGCCACTGACGCAGCCTTCGCCCGAACACAATGAGCCGTGACTCGACTTTCTAAGGAGAGTCCGGCTGCCCCATAAGCCCAAGCGATACAGTCAGCAACCCAGATGGACAGAGTACGCTTGGAGACCGGGAGCCCCAATTTATTGGGGTCAAAAGACACAAAAAGCTGAGCAGCTTTACGGTGCTCCCGCGTACGGTCAAGGTAGAAGTTCAATGCCCTTCTACAGTCCAGGGTATGCAGGACCCGTTCAGCTCGGCTGGAGTGAGGCCTGGGAAAGAAGGTTGGAAGTACCACCTCCTGATTGATGTGAAAAGGGGAGACAACTTTTGGAAGAAATTTCGGGTGAGTCCGTAGGACTACCCTATTTTTGTAGAACCGAGTGAAGGGGGGATCAGACACGAGGGCCTGCAATTCACTTACGCGTCTAGCGGAAGTGAGGGCTATCAGGAATAAGGTTTTCCACGAAAGAAAACGCAGAGAACAGGTAGCCATCGGTTCAAAAGGCGGACAGGTGATCCGCTGTAAAACCACATTCAGATCCCAGTCAGGTGCTGGCGGGCGCAGAGGTGGTTTAAGTAGAAGGAGACCTCGGAGAAACCGTGCTACGAGAGGGTCGCTGGAAAGAGGTCTGCCGTCCACCGGCACATGGTGTGCTGAAAGAGCACTGAGGTGGACTTTGACGGAGTTGGACTTAAGTCCCAGATTAGAGAGGTAGAGCAGGTACTGCAAGATCACCGACACCGAGCAGGAGAAGGGATCCTGAGACTGCTGTACACACCAAACGGAAAAGCGACGCCATTTAAGGGCGTAGCATTTGCGGGTAGAAGGTCGCCGAAAAGCTAGGACGACCTCTTCCACCTCTGCCGGCAGGAGAAGGGGAGCGAGGACTACCCTTTCAGCCGCCAGGCCATTAGGTTGAGAGATCTGAGGTTGGGGTGTAGCAGAGACCCCTGATCCTGTGTTAGGAGATCCGGTTGAAACCCCAGAGGGAACGGATCCTCTACCGCTAATTGCAACAGGAGTGGAAACCACGGCTGTCTGGGCCAGCGAGGAGCCACCAGGATCATGGAAGCTTTGTCCCGGAGAACCTTGAATAGAGTTCGAGAGACTAGCGGGATGGGGGGAAAAGCATAGAGAAGGCTTTCCGACCATGAGAGTAGAAAAGCATCTGCCGCTACCCGAAGGGGATGCGGCTGACGAGAGCAGAAGCGAGGAAGTTGCCGGTTGAGAGGACTGGCAAAGAGATCCATCGTGGGGAGGCCCCACTTCAGAAAAAGTTTCTGAACTACCAAGGGATCCAGACGCCACTCGTGCGGCTGGAGGATCCTGCTGAGTTTGTCCGCCAGGCAATTTTCTTGGCCTGGGAGATAAACTGCCTTGAGAAGAATGCCGTGACTGACGGCCCAAGAGCAGAGCTTCTGAGCTTCTCGGCAGAGAAGGAAGGAGCCCGTGCCCCCCTGCTTGTTCACGTAGAACATGGCAACTTGATTGTCCGTCTGGACAAGGACGGACTGGTGAGAAGTCAGGTGGGAGAAAGCCTTGAGCGCCAGACGAATTGCTCTGAGCTCCAGGAAGTTGATCTGTTGAGCAAACTCCCACGCGGTCCAGAGACCTTGAGTACATGCCCCTTGGCAATGTGCCCCCAAACCCAGGAGGGAAGCATCGGTCGTCAGCACTTGAGCCGGCTGAGGCGACTGAAACGGCATTCCGAGCACCAGGTTTGGCCGATGAAGCCACCACGGTAGGGAAGAGGCCAGCGGCCCGGAGATGCGTACTAAGTCGGCCAGTCCGCCGGTGGCTTGTTGCCACTGCTTGCAAAGGCACCATTGAGCAGGTCGCATATTCAGGCGAGCATTGGGGGTCACGTGGATGGTGGAAGCCATATGGCCGAGTAGTTTCAGGAAGCGCCTGGCAGAGACCAGGGACTGGCTGCGAAAACGGCCGGCTAGGTCCATGAGCCGTTGAGCCCTGTCGAGAGGCAGGAAAGCTCGTGCCTGAGGAGTGTGCAGTCTTGCGCCGATGAACTCGAGATCCTGTGAGGGGAGCAAAGTGGACTTTGCGAAGTTTATGACAAAGCCCAAGTACTGCAGAAGAGTCACCGTGCAGTGTGTGGCATTGGTGACTGCCGGAGAGGACGACGCTCTGATGAGCCAGTCGTCGAGGTACGGAAAGACAGAGGCCGTGAAGCCGGAGATAGGCCGCCACCACCGCGAGACATTTTGTGAAGACTCGCGGTGCGGAGGATAGGCCAAAGGGCAGTACTCTGTACTGGTAGTGATTTCCTGCCACCACAAACCTTAGGTATTGGCGGTGGCTTGGGTGGATGAGGATGTGCGTGTAGGCATCCTTTAGATCTAAGGAGCATAGCCAATCTCCCTGCTGGAGGTAGGGCAGAAGGATTCCAAGGGTAAGCATCTTGAACTTTTCCCGCACGAGGAACTTGTTGAGGTTGCGCAAGTCCAGGATGGGTCTGAGGCCTCCTGTCCTTTTTGGTATCAGGAAATACCTGGAATAAAAGCCTTGACCTCTCAGGTGGTGGGGCACCGGTTCCACAGCCTGTTCCTGAAGAAGACTTGCTAACTCCTGAAGGAGTAAGTCCCTGTGCAGAGGGAGTCGAGGAGGTTCTCCCGGAAAATAAGAGGGAGGGACCTGATGGAAGTGGAGAAGATATCCTTCTCGCACGACTTGAAGCACCCAGGCATCTGAAGTGATGTTGGACCACCTGTGGGCGAAGTGAACCAGCCGGCCTCCGGTGCTGGGAGGAGCCAGCTGAGGGGGAGAGGCTATGCTGAGGAAGTCAAAAACCCCCACCCTGCTGAGCAGGGGCTGGTGGTGCAGGCTTGGGGGCTTGCTGCCTACGGGACCCGTTACCCCGTCCCTTGGCCTGCTGGCCCTGTTGGGGAGCTGCGGAGGCCTGATATTGAGGGTAGTGTTTATAGGCAGCCGCCTTTCTCGGGTAAAAGGACTTCTTTCCCGAGCCCTTCTTTTTCTGGGAAGGGGCGGAGGTCTTCCTAGAAAGCCTAGTCCTGGTGAGAGTCTCCGTCTCGATTTGTGCAGCCTTTTCAGCCATGGGCTTGCCAAAGAGGTTCTCACCTCTGCAGGGGACATCGACCAACTTGTCCTGCACCCAAGGTTCAAGGTCAGACGACTGAAGCCAAGCCTGTCGGCGGGCACCAATGCCAGCTGCGGCTACTCGAGCCGATGCTTCAAAGCCATCATAGACTGCTTGGGACATGAATTTGGAGCATTCCCGAATACCAGTTGTCAAGGCCAGGAACCTCCGCAAAGGTTCCTCGGACAGTCCAGCGGAGAATCCGGCTATCTCTTTAGCCAGGTCTCGGAGATACATGCCCATGTATAGCTGGTAGGTCTGGACACGACAAGCCAGCATAGAGCCCTGGAAACACTTCTTACCAAGGCCATCCAGGTTACGGGCCTCCCTGCCAGGAGGCACCGAGGAGTGCATCTTTTGGCTCTTAAGCCTATGCATGGCCGATTCCACTACCATGGAATGGTGTGGCAGCTGTGCTTTTTGGAAGCCAGGACTCTTGCGGACTCAATAGATGGAATCGACCCGCTTGCTTAATACCGGCGACGAGGCCGGACTCTCCCACATGCGGAAGAGTAGTCGTTCCAGCATGGGAGGAACCGGTACAGTAAAGTGCTCCCGGGCGGGAGAGTCGTACTGAAGGGCGTCGAGCTCTTCGGCTCGAGGCTCCTCCTCGGGATCCGCAGGGAAGGCCAAAGCCTTGGCCATATCCCTGACGAAGTCCGAGAACCGGGCATCCTCCGGAGGGGACTGTTTCCGAGGTTCGGACTCAGGTGAGTCCGAGGGGACACACCGAGTCCGAAAGGAATCAGGTGACTCCTCCTCTTCAGACTCCCAGGCCGACTCCGAGGAGGAATCGGTGGGGTCGGCTCGGGCAGGCGGAGGCGTCGGCCGCCCCGACGCCGAGGGAGTCGGCGGCGACGACCTCGGTCCCGAACGGGAGGCCGAGGGTGACCTCGACCGAGGATCGACTCGAGTTCGCATGGACTCGAGGATCGGCTCGGTCTCCGGGGTCGACTTAGACGTCGACGTCCCGGCGGTCGGGGCAGCGGCGCCAGCGAGGCTAGCGATCAGTGCCCGCTGCTGGTCCATGAAGGCAGATAGTCTGCTCTCCAAGGCCGTCAACCTGAGTCCGACCTCAGGTGACCCAGCAGCCCCCGACTCGGGCCCCGACGGCGTCGGGCCCGACATCGGACCTCTCGGAGGCGAGTCCAGAAGGACTACAGGACTTACCCGAGCAGGCAACTCCGACTCCAGGCGAGGTCGCTTCGGGAGGTGCTCCTTCTCCAAAGACCCGGGACGGCTATCGGGGCTATGCGACCTGGCCCTCGCGGAGCCAGGAGCGTCCACCGACGCCGCCCTCGCGGGTTTTGCCTTCCGTCGATGGTCTCCGGAGGGAGAACCCCTGTCGGAGGAGCTTCGGCGATGGTCAGAGCTGGAGCCTCTGGATGCCGAGGCCTCCGACGAGGTCCGGGTACGGCTGGGGTCAGCGAAGATTCTATCCCGCTGGTGCCGCCGACTCCTCAACGCTTTGGAGGACATTTTGCCACAGGCTCCACAGATCATTTCTTCATGATCCGGGCCTAGGCAGCGGAGGCAATTATCGTGTGTGTCAGTGAGTGACATATTTCTGTCACACTGACCACACCGCTTGAAACCACTGGCAGCCATCGGGGGAAAAAGGGCCCCTGCAAGGTCAAAGGACTGGGCTGCCAGCGAAAAACCGAAAACGAAACTGACCAAAAATCAGAAAAACCGAAAAATAAGAGAAGGACTCGCAACGGCGTCGCGAGTCCGGGCAGGAAAACGACCGGCGTCGAACCGAAGTGAAAAAAGAGAAAAACTCACGAAAATCAACTTTTTTAGCGGGGACACGACGGGTACGTCTGTAGGGCTCCGCGGAAAAAAAGAAGACTGGCTAAGATGGCACCCTTGGGCGGGAAGGCGACCGCGCATGCGCGCTGCAATTCCCAAAGGCTTTCTTTGAAAGCTGGGGAAAATTGCTCCGCGAGGGCTCCGTCGGCGCCGACGTCACCCATATGTGAGGACTGACTTCCTGCTTGGTCCTGGAGAATTCATCGTATTTAAACTGTGACTGTTTCTCAGTGTGCATCTTCAAGTGGTGGTGCATTCTAAATTGTAATAAGTGAAATGAAATAAGAATGAATGAAACTGTTCACACATCTGAGGGCTAAGCTGAAGGCAGAGAGAAGAAATTCCTCAAATCAGAAAGGGGCCCTCGAGAAAACATAGCAACACCATCTAACAGAAGATAACACTGTAGTAGTTGACAATCAATTTCTTTTAGAAGACGACATAGATTCCTTCGGGAGATAGAAAGGTCAGTTGGAAAGAGTTTGAGGATATGCAGGCAGCAAAGAATGTATGAAAAAATGAAATCGTTTTCAGCACCAAACAGGCAAATTAATCACGTTATTGCTCAAAAATACATGCAAGAACAAGTGGCATATTTAAAATGTACCTGCCATTTCCTCAAAATGTTAATTCAATTTGTACACTGAAATCAGTTTGTGAAACAAATTGCTCTTAAGTTAAAGAGATAGCCTGATATAAACGTTCATTGCAGAAAAATCTTTCCCTCTAAAGAAACTGATCTATAGAAGTTAAAAACAGTAATTTGAGAACCAGAGAAAGAAATCATGGTTCAAATTCTGCTGATACTCCTTGAGACCTTGGGAAAGTCACTTGATCCTCTGTTGCCTCAGGTAAGCTCTCTGAGGACCATAAAATACTATACCCAAGAACAATCCTCCCTGAGATACTAGTGAAAAGGTATAAGTAACTCCAAATATATACATCAATAAAATCTTTTATACAGTACCTGATTAGAGGTAGAAGGTGGATGTTGACTAGGCCCCTGAATCCTAGCATTTGGAAGTCCCACAGGATGTGGGGGAACCAATGGACCTGGTCTTCGCTGAACCTGCTGTCTCTGAGCCAGAATTTGTTGCTGCATGTGTTGAATGCGGAGTTGAGCTAGGCTGATTTGAGTAGGGAACTTGGAGTGTTGGTTGGTAGACAAAGTTCCTTGTGTTTGCACATTCTGTGTATCCACCAAGGAATTAGGGGTAACATGTGGTATAGTTTCATTTTCTTCAATAGCTAGAGAACCTGATTTCAAACAAAGAAAAAGACTAGTGTTCACTTAGGACAACTATTTTTCATCTAATCTTAACTGTGAGCAGTTTCTTCACATCTGACTTTCGTGTGTATGTAACTTGTGCACCCCCATCTTAAGCCAGAGTGAATAGACTAAAAATCTCTAGCACAATTAAATTGAAACCATTTTCCTATCACATTCATCTCAGACGACAGCAGCTCACTAGAGTCAAATACAGGTTACACAACCTGATACATGTTAGAGAGCATCTAGATTTCCATGAAACCTTCCAAGCATGTGAGACAGGGACCTGAGAGATACCAAACTAACTACTCAAACTGACAAATACCAAAGAGAAACCGGGTAGATAAATCCTAAAAATGGAAGGAAGGTGGGTTCTGCAAAGATACTGTGCTGCAGTCCTGCTATCAAACCACAAATATCATGAGAGAAATTTCATTTCCATGTATAAGCAGCAGCAGCCTCAATACACACCACACATGGGACTAGCCTGAAGGACAAAACTGTGATTACAGAATTCAAAGTGGAACCCAAAGGTTCAAAAATATAGTGCCAATTAATTCATCCAGCATTAAATTTAAGGTTTTAAGAAAACAGAAACCTGAAGTCTCAGATGTTTAAATGCTTTAAAACGTTTTAATAAAACAAAATGATAGCGATGTGATCATTGAATGCACCTCTGGCAAAGGAAATAGCCACAATGTACTTATGTTCAGACCAACATCTACACTTTGTAACAATTTCCAAAATGAATGGACTCTATTTCACTAATCTGCACAAATGTTTCTACACCAGAGATTATATTCTGAAGCTTTCTTTGCTCTAACATGTCTAAAATCATTTTCTGAGCAGCTTTTGGCTTTTCAACTTCCATGCCATTTATTTCAGAGTTAACAGGTTTGGGTATCTTACTACTGCCTGCATAATGAGGTCTGCCATTTCCAGCGGTCTTAATATCTCTGACTTGGTCAATTAACAATTCTGTAAACAGCAGCCTTATTGGTCAGAAAGATGCCACCAGAGTAACTTCTCCTTTACTCACTCTGCCTTAGCACAACTCTCCCAAACATGGGAGAGCGCTATAAGTGTCATTTCTGCAACTGAAGAATTGTAGGTATCAGGGTGTCAGATGATGTACATTTCCTCCCTAAGAGGTATACTATCGCAGACACCTCTTAGCCCTCATTCTGGTATCAGGGCCATCACACAAGTCTCTTTATACATTACCTGCTGACTTACCACATTGGTATTTTAGGCCAACACCTCAAAAGTCTCCTGCAACCCCATACTTATCCTGGTAACCAAACATTTTAATCTACTCAACAAATGATTGCTTTGAATCAAGTTTATGTTTATTATATACCACCTTTCACAATAGCGTCAGAGGTTCATAATCTAATCAAATCAAAAAAGTGGAGGAATAGAATACTAATATAATGAAATCAGTCAAAACTATAAAAAGATAATAGACAGACAATATGTCAAAACCCAAATGGTACCGTTTACAATATGCTGTGTGCAAAGAGAAGGGAAAAAACAACCCAAAAACAATTTCTATTATGATAGAGTGGCCCGACTACTAGCAGGTGGTTGATGTCTGCAATACACGTCAATGAATGCTGACAAATTTAGAAGTACTGTTTTCATCTCTAGCAGGTTCATGTAGAGGAGTCCTGCCTCATGAGACAACAGTTCCAGTGCAGACTACTGCTTATCACTCTACTAGGCTTCCATCTGTAGAAATCTGTACTCACTAATGAATATTCAGACTCCCCCTTATCCATTTAATTTCCCTGAACATCCACCAATTCAGGTATTTTAGATCATCACTGGGCAGAATAAGTTGCAATTGCAGATCAGTCAGGGAATAAGCCAGCACCTCAAATTTCCTATGAATATCCCTTTCAAGAAAGGCTTACAGATCTCATGAAACTGTACACAAAGTATAAATGCAGATTAGGCATATCTCTTTCTATTGAGAGAGGTCATAGGATGAGGGGGAAAAAATGGGTAGAACTAGGAGTAATCTATGGAAATATTTCTTCATGGACATGGAAAGACTCTCAATGGAGATGGTGATGAAGATGGAATCTGAATTCAAGAAGGTACTGGACAAGTATAGAGGATCTCTGAGGAAGAGGATCTCTGAGGAAGAGGATCTCTGAGGAAGAGGAAGAGACTGTAGGGCTTAGTAGTTGCTGTAGAAGGTTAAAATTATATGTCCTTTCTGTGAAGACGCTCTCTGTGTTTCTATTGGGGAAATGGATGAAAGGCCAAAGGAAAATAGGGCACACAATAACTGTAATGAAGTCTTAGGAATGTAAAGCTGTACAGGAAGTCCTGTTAACTGCAAGTAGATACACACTAGAGCCATAGCAAATTGGAAGCAATCTGAAGAAAGCAGAGCTGCTTACCTTTAAAAAGTATTTTTCAAAGACAGCAGGATATTAGGCCTCACAAGTGAGGGCAACATTTGATAAGAGTCAAGGCTGGAGGTATGTAAAAGCATAGTCACACACCTGTAACAGGTGTTCTCCAGGGACAGCAGGAATCAGTCCTCACTTATGGGTGACATTGGCACCGACGGAGCCCACGCGGAGCAATTCCCCATCTTTCAAAGAAGCTTTCCCACCCAAAGGTGCCATCTTGCTCAGTCAGGTCCCAGAGCTAGAGCCCTACTAAGCAGATGGCAAGGGAAGGACAAAAAAAATTGCAACTCTTCAGGGGAAGTGGGAGGGTAGCGAGGACTGATTCCTGCTGTCCCTGTATTACACTCTGTTACAGGTGAGTAACTACGCTTTCTCCAGGAACAAGCAGGAAGTCAGTCCTCACTTATGGGACTCCCCAGCTACAGGCTACTGAATCTGTAAGCCAAAAACGCCTCCGCGAGGCCATGAGCAGAAGCCGATGTCCGAAGGAAGCCCGATTCCTCGGGCCTTCGGGGCAAGCTCTCGGTAGCTGCAGAAGGGTCGGAGGGCAGGAGTTGCTTAAACCGCAAACAAACTATGGAGTACAGCCTGGCCAAAGGCGCTGTCCCGACAGGACTCCCTCTCCAGGCAGTAGTGTGAAGCGACGATGTTCGCTGAAGACCAGATCTCAGCCCGGCAGATGTCCATCAGAGGCACTGAGCGCAGCGATGCCACTGACACCGCCTTGGTGCGGACGCTCTGTGCGGTGACCCAACGATCCAGCAGGGCGTCTGCCTTTGCCTGGGCGAAGGCGATGCAATCCACCACCCAGATGAAGAGGATGCACTTGGTGACCTGCCAGCCCCAGGCGGTTGGGATCGTAGGTGAGGAAAAGCTGGTCGGACCTGCGATGACCTTGGGTATGCTGCAGGTAGAAGGCGAGCACCATCTTGCAATCGAGCGTATGCAGGACCTCCGATACCCGGTCGGCGTGAGGTCTTGGGAAGAAAGTCTGTAAGAACACCTCCCGATTGAGGTGGAAATCTGAGACAACCTTCGGTAGGAACTTGGAATGGGTGTGAAGGACCATCCTGTTCCTGTAAAACCTGGTGTAGGGGGCCTCGACCATGAAGGCTTGATGTCCGCTGACTTGCCATGCTGAGGTCAGTGCCACCAGGAAAATCACCATCTAGGAGAGGTGCTGCAGCGAGCTCGTCGCCATCGGTTCGAAAGGCAGCCGTGTCAGCTGCATGAGCACTATGTTCAGGTCCCATTCCGCTGGGGGAGGGGACCAGATGGGGTGTGTGGCAAGCAGGAGGCCCTGTATGAAGCGGGAGACCAGAGGCTGACCCGAGAGGGGTTTGCCCTCGATGGGCAAGCAGTTGGCCAAGTTGGTGCTCAGGTGAACGCTGGCCGAGTTGGACTTCAGTCCCACCTGAGAAAGGTGGAGAAGGTACTGGAGAACCCAATGGATGGAGCAGGAGAATGGGCGATCTGGAGCTCAGAGCACCAGACCGAAAACCGCCACCACTTCAGGGCATAGGCCTACCTCGTCGAGTCCTTCCTCAATGGGAGGAGGACATCCTTGATCTCCATTGGAAGGTACAGCGAGGCTAAAGAGACCTGTTCAGCCACCAGGCTGTTAGGGATAGCGCGACCAAATTCGGGTGAAGCACCCGTCCATCCTCCTGCGTCAGCAGACCAGAGGGGCACTGCCCAGGGGAACTGGAGGATCCGACGAGAGCCGGAGTAAAAGCAGGACCAAGGTTGTCGAGGTCATAAAGGAGCCACGAGAATCACCGAGGCTCGGTCACACTGGATCTTGTGGAGGGTCCTCGCCAGAAGAGGAGAAGGAGGGAATGCATATAGAAGCCCGGAGGACCAGTTCAGGAGGAAGGCATCCAGGGCCACCCTGCTCGGGTGTGGTGTCGGCCCACAGAAGCAGGGGAGCTGCACGTTCGCCGGAAAACAGGTCCATGGGCGGAGTCCCCCAGTGGCGGAACAGGTTGAGGACCACTTCCGGAATCTGGCGCCACTCGTACGGGCGAAGAAACCTGCTGAGCCTGTCTGCGAGGACAATGTCTTGGCCCGGGAGGTAGACAGCTCTTAGGGTCATGCCCCGGTGCACAGCGAAGGAGCAGAGGAGGACTTCTTCCCAACAGAGGCAGCGGGAGGCCAGCCCCCCTCCTTGTTTATGAAGAACATCGCTACTCTGTTGTCGGTCTGCACGAGCACCGACCTGTCCTTCAGGTGGTACTTGAAGACCTTCAAGGCCAACTGGACCACTCAAAACATTAGCAGGTTGATCTGCTGTCGAGATTCCATGGGTGACCATCACCCCTGGGTGCAGAGGTGGCCGCAGTGGGCTCCCCACACAACAGCGAGGCATCCATCATCAAGATGAGTTTGTGTGGACAAGTCTGGATGGGCATGCCCCCAAGGAGGCTCTGAGGGTCCTGTCACCAGGCCAGGGACTCGACTAGGCTAAGAGACACCCGGACGGGGTCCATTGCGCCCTGAGGCACCATTGGGCCGCTCGCATGTGCATACGAGCATGGGGAACGACATATACAGTCGAGGCCATGTGCCCCAAGAGGCGCGGCATGGCCCATGCTGAGACTCTGGGCCGGCCTGGGAACTCGGCAGCTAGAGCACAAAGCCGATCCGCACACGCTCGAGAAAGGCCGTCGCACGTTCTGTTTCGAGAAGAGCGCCAATGAACTCCAGGGTCCGCACCAGTGTGAGATGGGATTTGGAGTAGTTGATCAGGAAACCGAGCCGCTCGAGGAGGACCGTGCGTGACGCCGAGAGATGAGCCTCCTCTGCCAAGGAGCCCAAGATGAGCCAATCGTCCAGGTAAGGGTAGACAGGTATGCCCTGCAGCTGGAGGTGGGCTGCAACCGCTGACAGGCACTTGGTGAAGACTCGCGGAGCAGATCTGAGCCCGAAGGGGAGCAATCTGTATTGGAAGTACTCTCCCTGCACCCTGAAATGCAGGTACTTCCTGTGCTTGGGGTGGACAGGAATGCGAGCATAAGCATCTGAGATCCAAGGAGCATAGCCAATCGCCCTGCCTGAGGTCAGGCAGCAGGACGCCAAGGGATAGCATTTTGAACTTCTCCCGCACTACAAACTTGTTCACGCTCCTGAGGTCGAGGATGGGGCGCAGGCTCCCCGTCCTCTTTGGAACGAGAAAGTACCGGGAATAAAATCCCTGACCTCGGAGATGCGACGGATCTGTTTCAACCGCCTGTTGACCAAGGAGATTGTTCAGCTCTTGCTGCAAGCAAGCCCGGTGTGAGGAAAGCAAGGTAGGCTCCGCTGGAGAGAAGGGAGTCTTGTCTAGACGAAACACAGAAACATAGAAATATGACAACAGAAAAAGACCACATGGCCTATCTAGTCTGTCCTTCCATATCAACAACTACAAATGGAAATTACACTAACCTGGTAATTGTAGTTCCTGGAGGGTCCAGTTTAGTCCTCCAACATCGGGTAGTGCCCCTCCTCCTGCAGCCTGGAGACTGGACCAATCAAGTCTTCTGTAGTATATATGCAGACGGAGCTCCCAGAAGCCCCCAGTGTACTAGTAACAAAGCATACTTAACAAAGCAACACATTAGATTAATATACAAAATGACATAATGAAAATGACATAATTAAAGAACAATTTGTTTCCCCCCCACAAAAATATCCAACTTTCTCCCCAAACGAGGAAGTCAGAACACTGTATTGCGCTGGAACCAACGCCCCAGAAATCAAAATACAGCTCCGTATCAGAAATCTCAGGAGCTGACTGAACACCTGAGAAAGGAAGAGCCATAGCCAAAAACGCGGCTGCAAAAAAGGTTCGAACGGCAAGAGGAACCGTCTTATAATCCACCGTTCGGAAAGCGCACCGCATTTTTATAACAGATAGTCGGGAGGGAAGGAGGACTAAACTGGACCCTCCAGGAACTACAATTACCAGGTTAGTGTAATTTCCATTTCCTGTTCGGTAATCCAGTTTAGTCCTCCAACATCGGGATGTAACAGAGCAGTTAAGACCGGGCGGGACCTTGCCATCCGGCGCGCAGAACCGCCGAACAAAAGAGGAATCCCGAGCCGCTGACACATCTAAACGATAGTGTGTACTGAAAGCATGCAGAGACGACCAGGTGGCCGCCTTACAGATATCTGCTGGCGGAACTAGGCTATACTCCGCCCAAGCGGTCGCCTGAGCCCTAGTGGAATGATCCAGTAGCCCCTCCGGAACAGACCGCTGCTGCAACAGATACGCAGACGCGAACGCTTCCTTGAGCCATCTTGCAACGGAGGCCTTAGCCGCCGCTTCCCCTTTACGTGCACCACCGAAGAGCACGAATAGCCGGTCAGTCTTCCGAAAAGATTCGGTAGCCGTCAAATAACGACGAAGTGCACGACCCACATCGAGACGGTGAAGACTTTTGTCCGCCGACCCGACAGAGTGGGAAGAAAGAACTGGAAGAAACACTGCCTGATTCACATGAATAGGGGAAACCACCTTCGGCCAAAAGGAAGGGACCGGGGAAAAAGACAAAAAGACAAAAAAGGTTCTCGGCAGGACAACGCATGTAGATCTGAAATACGCCGTGCCGAACAGATGGCTACAAGAAAAACCGTCTTCAGCGTAAAATCTTTCAGAAACGCCCTACTCAGGGGTTCAAAAGGTTCACGAACCAGGGCCCGCATCACTAGATTCAAGTCCCCCGGAGGAACGAAAATCCTGCGGGAGGGCCGCAAATGAAAAACAGTCGTAAGAAAACGACGTACGTCCGGATAAGAACCGCGGAGACGGCCTAAAACTTTGCCTCGATAACAAGAGATAGCCGCCAACTGGACTTTCAGGGAACTAGCCACAAGGCCCTTATCAAAAGCAACCTGAAGAAACTTAAAACGACGGAAACGGAAACCGTCGCCGCCCGGACTCCACGCCGGGAGCACCAGTCTTCAAAGATCCCCCAAATCCGAACGTAAGTAAGAGAAGTGGACGTTTTCCCCGCCCGCAGTAGGGAAGAAATCACCGCGGGGGGAGTAACCCTTCTTTTTCAGCCGAGCCAAACCGTAAGCGAGAATCGACCCACTTGGGGCATCCGCAAGGGTCCCTGAAAAAGAAGATTCGGCAGCGTGGATAGGAGCCAAGGAATGCCGTCGCTCAGCCGGACCAGATCGGCATACCAGGGCCACCCAGGCCAGTCCGGGGCCACCAGTAACACTCGACCCCGATGGCCCTTGATGTGCTGAACGACCCGGCCAATCAGAACCCACGGAGGAAAGACATAAAGAAGGCCGGACGTTGGCCACGGCTGAATGAGAGCGTCGAGCCCCTCGGACATGCGCTCCCTTTGCCTGCTGAAGAAGCGTCCTGTCTCGGCCGATTGAAATGTCGCCATGAGATCCATGAAGGGCGGCCCCCCCCCCGACGAACTATTTGCGCGTAAACTTGCGGGTTTAGCTCCCACTCTCCGGGGTCCACCCGCACTCTGCAGAGAAAATCGGCCTGAACATTGTCTGCGCCTGCAATAGGCGCTGCCGAGATGGCTGGAAGACGAGACTGCACCCAATTGACCAAGGCCATCGCTTCTGATTCCAGGGCCATGCTGCCGGTGCCCCCTTGGCGATTGATGTAAGCTACGGTGGTCGCAATGTCCGAGAGGACTCGCACCGGCCGGTCGAGAACTAGGGCTTTGAGGCCAAGAGGGCTAGCCGCACCGCCCGCAATTCGAGGCGGTTGATCGACCAAGAAGTCTCCAGGGGAGACCATTCCCCTTGAGCAAAGCGGGTCTCGCAGTGAGCCCCCCAGCCGGTTAGGCTGGCATCCGTTGTGAACGGAACCCAAAGTGGAGGCTCCAGGGAATCCCCCGCGCCAGGTTCTCGGAGGAGAGCCACCACCGGAGTGATCGGCGAACCGCCCTTGGGCAAGTCAATCTCCTGTTCAACGAGTCGAATTGGTTGGACCAACGGCGCAGCAGAGCACTCTGCAGCGGGCGCATGTGGAAGCGCGCCCAGGGCACCACCTCCAAGGTTGCTGCCATCGTACCGAGGAGCTGTAGCTATCACCATGCAGACGGAGCGGACATCCCCCTGAAGAGTCGGACAAGAGACCGAATGCGGCGCTCCGGCAGGCACACCAAGCCCCGTGCTGTGTCGAGGCTCACTCCCAGATACTCGAGATCCTGAGTCGGGCACAGACAACTCTTGCATTCTTTCACCACCCAGCCGAGGGACCGCAGCAGAGCCACCACCCTGCTCGTGACGTGCACACACTCCCGACTGGACTTTGCCCGAATCCACCAGTCGTCGAGATACGGATGGACCAGGATGCCCTCTTTGCCCAAGGCCGCCGCGACCACTACCATCACGTTTGTGAAGGTGCGGGGGGCCGTGGCGAGACCAAACGGCATGGCCGGAAATTGGAAGTGGCCCCACGGAAGAGCGAAGTGGAGAAACCGTTGATGAGACGGCCGGATGGGAATGTGTAATGTGGTCTGCAGCGGCTGTGGAAGATCCTGCAGCAGGGGCTCTGAGGAGGGGGGAGATAAGGTGCTGAGGGACCCAGCTAGCAACGCAGTGGGTATGGGGAAAGCCTCCGGGATGCAGCGTGCAGGTGTAACACAAGCAAGCTATTAATGTACCCTTCGGCTGATTACATTTCACATATAATACAGTCAGAGAAAAAAGCATTGTAGAGACTTAAACCACCTTTCCTCTTCTTGTGTGGGGTTTCATTTTTTTTTTTTTTTTGCATTTAAAACAAAAAGCAAGGAAGGCTCAGGGAAACCCAAGACTGTTTAAGAAAAGGATTTTGAAACTCCACGTGCCTCCACAGCATGATTAAGTGTGTGGAAACTGCTGTTTAGAGCTGTTTCCTCTAAAAAGAAACACTGAAGAGAAAAACAAAACAGCCGCTGGCACCGAAAAACTGTCAGGTATTCGCAGAACTGAGAAGGGAACTGTCAGTCATTCAACTGTGCTGGCATAGAGAAACTTTCAAGGTCAGGGTAAGGCAATTACAGTGACTGAAAGTAGGGAAATTAGAGTGGGATCCCTCCGCAGCCATTCAGACCTCCATGGTAGGGGCTGAAAGGTGTTTCTGGGGAGGGATGTAGAAGCTCAATCCAGCCATAGGAAAATTACAGTGAGCATGCTTAATTAGGCCGAGCCCAAAACAGTCAGGATCCAAAACACTGACTTAAAACCTCAACCAAATGGTATATTGAATAAGACAGGTACAATAATCAGTAGGACGTACAAAGTAACCCGGCTGCAGTTTGTGGACTAAAAAGTCAAAGTAGGCACTTCCAAACTCAGGGGCAGCCGGTCCGGATACAGCTGAAAGCATCCCAGAGCAGCTGAGGCAAGGAAGAAAAAACAAAACAAAAACAAAATACTCCCCAGAATCCTAGGGGTGCCCTGAGCAAAATCGCCAGCAAAAGAAACCCCCAAAATGCCAGGGGAACCCGTGCACAAGTGTTAAAAAGTGCCCTTAAAAAGCACACTTTAGAAATCCAAAATGGCCGCCGCATTTTTTCACCCACAATAAAAAAGGCGCGAAAATACAAAGGTAACCAAATAATATGGAAAAGAAAGAAAACGACCCTCTAATACAGGGCAAGCGAAAAAAAATCAGGAAAAAGTGCAATTCGGAAGCCAGGGGAGCCGACAGAGCCTCTGACAATGCAAAAAACAATAGAGCTGAAAAGTTAAAGCAAGGAAAATTCCTACCAGCTCAGGGAACAGCAAGGAACTCAGCCAACTTCTCCAAGTGACAGGCAATGCTGTAGCAGGTATGGCTCTTCCCCGAACAGTCTTGGGGAGAGCTCAACCAAGGTTTCAGATATTCCCAGGCAGGAAGGCAGGAGCCCAATGCAGGTCTGGCTTCCCCCAGGATGTCCCCTCTGGCAATGCTCCTTTTTTTTTTTTTTTTTTTTTTTTTTTTTTTTAAGATACAGCTACCTAGCAAAGAAATGGTAAATAAAGGACCCAAAATAAAACCCCAAAAGAACTAATTAACTAGTGTTGCTCCTTCAAGTGTCACTTAGTGTGCCCAGAAAGGGCACAACGTCTGCAAGCTGCAAGGAGACTGGACACACTGGGGGCTTCTGGGAGCTTCGTCTGCATATATACTACAGAAGACTTGATTGGTCCAGTCTCCAGGAGGAGGGGCACTACCCGATGTTGGAGGACTAAACTGGATTACCGAACAGGAACAGTCCCCTTTTTTCCTTTAGAGATCCTCTGTTTGTCCAATGCTTTTTTGAATTCAGTTACTGTCCTCATCTCTACCACCTCCACTGGGAGACTATTCCACAGATCCACCACTCTTTCCATAAAGAAATATTTCCGCATATCACTCCTGAATCTATCCCCCTTCACCCTCATCCCATATCCCCCCCCTGTAGAAGAACTTGCTTTCAATCGAAAAAGGCTCTTCCCCTGAACATTTATGCCATGGAGGTATTTAAACATCTCAATCATATCACCTCTATCCCGCCTTTCCTCTAAGGTGTACATATTAAGATCCCTAAGTCTGTCCTCATATGCTTTATAATGAAGACCACTAACCATTTTAGTAGCCACCTTCTGCACCAACTCTATCCTGTTCACATCCTTTTGAAGGTGCAGTCTCCAGAATTGCACACTATACTCCAAATGAGGTCGCACCAAAGACTTATACAGAGGCACTATCACCTCCTTTTTTCTGCTAGCCATTCCTCTCCGTATGCACCCAAGCATTCTTCTGGCTTTTGCCGTCGCCTTTTCTACCTGTTTAGCTACCTTAAGATCATCAGACACAACCACGCCTAGGTCCCGCTCTTCTTTAGTGGACAAAAGTACTTCACCCCCTATACTATATTTCTCCCTTGGATTGCTGCAGCCCAAATGCATGACCTTACATTTTTTAACAATAAATCCCAGCTGCCAAATTCTAGACCATTCTTCAAGCTTAGCTAGATCCTGGCCTCATGTTATCTACACCTTCCTGGGTGTCTACTCTATTGCAGATTTTGGTATCATCCGCAAAAAGGCAAACCTTATCCGACAGCCCTTCCACTATATCACTAACAAAGATGATACCTGTCCCGGATCACCTGTAAGACCCAGGTGTCCGATGTAATGGCCGCCCATTTGGGGGCAAAAAAAAGACAGGCATCCTCCCACGGGCGAAAGCGTCCCCAGGGGACGAGAGGCTATGCTTTCAGCGTCAAAATCCCGGGGCTGGCTGGGATGGTGCTGGTGTCTGAATCTTGGGCCCCTTGGGTTTCCAGTGGCCCTGAGCACCTCCTTTGCCCTGAGCGCTGCTTGTCCACCTTCACTCAATATTTGACAAAAGAATCCCTCAATGCCAGTACTGATGAAATAGAATACTTGCCTGGGAAGAAGACACGCTATGGGAAAGATGATGTGTTAAGAAAAAAATGAAAAAAATATAAAGGGAAGACAATCCATTAAGATAAGTACGTTTTTATACACACAATAACTAGATAAGCATTTTTAGAAAAAAGGACTGCACAATAATTCCACTGAATGGGTCTTTGATGAAAGCAGGCAGTGACTATTCTGACGAAGTTAAAGTCAGTAAAACGTCTGCCGATTAGTCTGAGACCCCGGCGCAAGTCCAAGCACTTTACAAGTTAAAGTGAAGTGAATTCAATACTCATAAATATAGGATTGTGGTTTTTATAGAGTGATTTTAACATCTAACTGACATTCTTCAAGCTTAGCTAGATCCCTCCTCATGCTATCTACTCCTTCCTGGGTGTCTACTCTATTGCAGATTTTGGTATTATCCACAATGAGGCAAACCTTACCAGACAGTGCTTCCGCAATATCACTAACAAAGTAGTTAAAAAGAATCGGACCAAGGACAGATCCCTGTGGCACACTACTGGTAACATCCTTCTCCTCAAGACTGAGCTCCATTTAGCTGTACACTTTGTCACCTCCCACCCAAACAATTTCTAACCCAGTCGCTTACTTTAGGGTGCATCCCAAGGGTGCTCAATTTATTTATAAGTCACCTGTGCAGAACGGTGTCAAAGGCTTTACTGAAATCTAAGCACATCTAGGGCTCTCCCTCAGTCCAGCTCTCTGGTCACCCAGTCAAAGAAATCAGATTTGTCTCACAGGACATACTGCCTCAGATCCTGTAATTCACTGGACTTCAGAAATGAGATGTTGGACTACTGGGGTTGGGGGAGATGGGAGGGAGTATATCTGAAGACTCACCTATGTTGTCAGATACCCTTGGCCCAACCCTGCCCTAGGTGTTTCTTTGCAAATGCTATGTAGTATACCATATGGCTTTTCTTCAGCAGCTGGAGAAATCCAAAAATGAACCACCAAAAATGAGATTTCTTGGATATATATTACAAATCACTGCGCCTACAAAAAATGTTCCAGCAATATAAGGGACCTCAAAACAGTTCTTGAGCTAACAATGGTCCAACAAGGGCCAACACTAGTTCACTCGAAAATTATCAGTCCATTTTTTCAAAAACATTTCTTTCAAAGTCATATTAATGAAGTGTGCACACAAAACTACATACGTGTATATCACAAACTCAAAAAATCCGAACACAATATTGTGTTTCATTAAGATATAACTTAAGAACAGAAAAACATAAGATATGCTGTGGATTCATCAAACAGGATTACCTGCATTACTTAAAAATCCCAGCTATATCATTCATTGTTTTACATATTCAGATGAGATCAATCACAATTTGTCCATCAAATACATACTATACAATTCACAAAGTTGAATCCAATCTCAGACATATTATCAAGTTTCAGACAAACAAGTCTTGCTTCAGGGAGAAATCCTATCAATACATAACTACATCAAAAGCTAGCTCAACGGCTAGTGTCTTACAAAACAGCCCCGACCCAATATAAAGCCCACAGCCTGTCATCAAACCACTCACACATCTGACCTTAATTATGAATCAGAGAGGTCCATTCAATCTGATTATTCAAACCTGTAGGTTCCAACGAATTCAGATCCATCTCTGTTAAAGGTAATTCAGACGTCTCTGATAATCCTCACCTCGCCAATCCAAAGAAACTTGATCTAGCACCTTCCATACAAACTTTTTAATGGGCCTTTTTGAAATAGTGCTCACTCTGAATTATTTTTATTTCAATGGGCATTTCTATTTGTAACATCATGGGGTTGCTATGGGGGCGGCTGTAGCACCCTCGTTTGCTACCTTATATATGGCAAATTTTGAGGATGTACACATATATGGTTCTTCCTTTTTCATGTCTGTCTCTTTATGGTATAGGTTCCTAGAAGATATAATTTTAATATGGCATGGTTCTTTTGAATATGTAAAGATATTTGAGCAGCAGATTAATGAATCTCATCCTTTTTTGAAGTTTAAGATGAAAGCTTCCACAGGGGAGACTGAATTTTTGGATGTTTCTGTTCGGCGGGGTTCAGAGGGCCTTATAATCTCCCTTTATCGTAAACTAGTGGAACGTAATACTTTACTGCGGTTTACTAGTGATCATCCTAAGCACCTTAGGCATAATTTGCCAATTGGGCAGTTTTTGCATCTACGGCTTATTTGTGCGTCCTTCACGGATATTTTGGCAAGGGCGGATGATCTTAAGATGCTCCTGTTGGAACGTGGTTATCCAACATTTGTGATTAATAAAGTTTTTAAGTATGCTCATAGAGATTGGTTGTTACTTCCTAAACAGAATTCTGTAGAACAAGTGGACCACCTAGTATGTGTTTTACCATATTCAAATATGGTGCCACGAATAGCTGGATTGATTAATCATTGGGGCACCTTGCGGGTTTTAGCAAGCATCCTTGAAAGTACTCCCTGCATGGCGTATAAACATGGCAGAAATATCCATCATTGGTTAGAGGAGAGGGGATCCCGCTGAAGGGAACCATACCATTTGTGGTCGCTGTCGGTGGTGTCACAATACTTTGGTGGGTCCTACCTGGGTTCATCCAATTACTTATGAGCGTTTTACAGCACGACATATTACAACATGTCTTTCAACAAATGTAATGTATGTGGTGATCTGCCCTTCTCCAAGGATCTATGTCGGCTGCACGATTCGCCCTGTTCGCAAACGTATTAGTGAGCACCATAGTAGTTTAGCTAATAAAGTATTGATGGATTTTGTCATTCGGTTGGTCAGTTTGTATGGATGGTGCTAGATCAAGTTTCTTTGGATTGGCAAGGTGGGGATTTATCAGAGCCATCAATTACCTTGAACAGAGATGGATCTATCATTTGAATTCGTTTGAACCTACAGGTTTGAATAATCAGATTGAATGGACCTCACTGATTCATGATTAAGGTCAGATGTGCGAGTGGTTTGATAACAAGCTGTGGGCTTTATACTGGATCGGGGCTGTTTTCTAAGTTACTAGCCATTGAGCTGCTTTTGATGCAGTTATGTATTGATAGGATTTCTCCCTGAAGCAAGACATGTTTGTCTAAAACATGATATCATGTCGGAGATTGGATTCAACTTTGTGAACTGTATAGTATGTATTTGATGGCCAAATTGTGAGTGTTCTACATGTTCACATCAAACCAATGAATGATATAGCTGGGATTTTTAAGTTATACAGGTAATCCTGTTTGATGAATCCACAGAATTTCTGATGATTTCTCTGTTCATGGTTTCTTTTGTCCAAGTTTGATTTAACTGTGTATTCATAATTTGTTGATGTTTTAAAAGCCTTTGATATATAAAAAATTGTTGTGGTACTTTTATACTTCTTAGGCAAGATACATTCATTGTTCTTATATTAATTTCTCTTGTTTTGTTTTACATTTGTATTTGGTCTTTGTCCATGTTTGGCTGCTATCTAGGTACGAAAAAGAGTGCATTTCATATGGGTTGAGTCAGTGCTTACTTGAAAGATACAGCGGCCAGGGAGCCGTGGATGTAATTCTTTGACATGTTTAGATTTTTTTGCTTGATTTTTCTGCATTTCTTTTGTATAATTGCATATTACCTACAGTTTTATGCTATGAGTTTATTTGAAGTTTGTCACTCCCCTTTTGTCCAATATAATTGTATACTTTGTCATTAACTACTAATTTAGTACAACAGATTTAATATTGATTTCCTTCATTTCTGGGATGTCCTTAGTAAAGTGTTTTAGGTCATGCTATGCTGTGACTAGTTCCCCTGTTTAGATAGTTATGTTGTGACTTGTGTCCTTTGCTCTCCCTTGTTCGCTTTGGGCTCTTTGAAGCTTGCATTGTTCTCCTTTCCCCCCTCTTCCTTACGGTTGAGCACAGTTACTTACCTGTAACAGGTGATCTCTGGGAACAGCAGGAATTAGTCCTCACATATGGGGTACGTCGGTACCGACGGAGCCTGCGTGGGAAAGCTTTTGGGGCCTCCCACAGTGCATGCGCGCTGCCTTCCCGCCTTCCTGACCAACTCTCCTCAGTTCGAGTTTAAAGCTGAGACAATAGAGAGAGGAAAGGAAAGAGAGAGAGAGATACAACTCCTAGGGGAGCTGGGTGGGTTGTGAGGACTAATTCCTGCTGTTCCCAGAGATCACCTGTTACAGTTAAGTAACTGTGCTATCTCCAGGAACAAGCAGGAATGAGTCCTCACATATGGGGACTCCCTAGCTAAGATGCCCAGGAGATCCCCCCAAGGGTATGAGACCCTAAAGGGTTCCTCATCTTCCTATGGATCTCAGGCATCCATTCAGGGAAGGTGGGCAGGAGTTGTTCAAGAATGGAACAGGTGTCTGAGGACAGCCTGACCAAACAAGGCATCCCGGCGGGAGTCCTTGTCCAAACAGTAATGGGCTGTAAAGGTATGAACCGAGGCCCAGGTGGCTGCTCGACAGATCTGATCGATGGACACAGAATGAAGATGAGCCATAGAGGTGGCCATGGCTCTCACATTGTGAGCTGTGACATGGCCCTCCAGAGAAAGGTTCTTACTTTGGTAAGCAAAAGAGATACACTGAGCAATCCAATTGGACAGTGGAAGTCCTAAATGGGAAGGATCAAAAGCAACAAAAAGCTGAGAAGACTTTCGATGTTGCTGTGTCCTGTGGAGGTAAAAGGCAAGAGCTCTTTTACAATCTAGAGTATGAAGGTTCCTCTCTGCACTGGATGCATGAGGAGCTGGAAAAAAGACAGGTAAATATACCTCTTGATTAAGATGAAAAGGGGAGACCACTTTAGGCATAAAGTGGGGATTGGTCCTAAGGACCACCTTATCATGATGGAACCTTGTATAAGGGGGATTAGCCACTAGGGCTTGCAGTTCACTGATACGGCGAGCTGAGGTGACTGCAGTGAGGAAAATAACCTTCCAGGAAAGAAATTTCAAGGAGGTAGTGGCTAAGGGTGGCTTCATAAGCTGACCAAGAACCAAGTTTAAATCCCATGCTACCGGAGGAGGTCGAATGGGAGGTTTAGTTAAAGTTAGGCCTCTCATGAATCTTGCAATAAGAGGATGAGAGGAAATAGGTTGTCCATTGAGAGGCTTAAGGGATGCTGCAATAGCACTCAAATGGACTCTTATTGAATTCGTTTTAAGGCCTGCATTGGAGAGATGCAGGAGATATTCCAATAGAGAATTTAAAGGAAGTGCTAGAGGGTCAAGACCCTTTTGAGCACACCAAATGGAAAATCTTTTCCATTTAAAAGCGTAAGAACGCCTAGTGGAAGGTTTCCTAGAAGCATGGAGGATATCTTTCACTTGCTGAGAAAGATTGAAGTCTTGAAGGTCTAGGCCTTCAGTAACCAAGCTCTGAGGTGAAGGGACTTGGTGTTTGGGTGCCACAAAGTCCCTTCCTCCTGAGACAGAAGGTCTGGAGCAGCTCCCAAGTCCAGGGAGGGGGCTTGGGAAAGATGCAGAAGTAGAGGGTACCACACTTGGCGTGGCCAGCGTGGAGCTATGAGGATCATAGATCCTTGATCCCTCTGAAGTTTGAACAGAGTCTTGGGAATCAAAGGAATGGGTGGAAAGGCATATAGGAAGCCCTGACCCCAATGAAGGAGGAAGGCATCCTTGGCCTGAGCTCCCTGACACGGAATTCTGGAAGAGAACCGGGGAAGTTTGGCATTCCACGGACTTGCAAAGAGGTCTATGTCTGGGGTTCGCCATTTCTGGAAGATTCTGAGTACCTGATCCATGTGCAGGGGACCATTCGTGTGGAAGCAGAACTCGGCTGAATCTGTCTGCCCAAGAGTATTGGATTCCTGGGAGATATACTGTCAGGAGATGGATTTGATGCTCTCTGGCGAAGGCCCATAATCTTAGAGCTTCGTTGCAAAGCGACAGAGAGCCAGTCCCTCCTTGTTTGTTTATGTAGAACATGGCTACTTGATTGTCCGTATGAATAAGGACTGTCATGTTGCTGAGGAGGGTATGAAAAACTTTGAGAGCTAGAAAAATCGCTCGAAGTTCCAAAAGATTGATATGAAGGGTGGTCTCCTGTGGAGACCAAGTGCCCTGAGTGGAGAGGTCTTGAAGATGAGCTCCCCAACCTGTTTGGGAGGCATCTGTTGTAAGGGTTGTTTGGGGCAACAGTGGTTGGAAGGGAGCCCCCAACAACAGATTTTGAGTGGACATCTACCATTGGAGAGACCAAAAGAGACGTTTGGAGGTTGCTATTTGGTCTGAGAAAGCTCCTGATGCTTGAGTCCACTGGGTGGACAAAGTCCATTGAGCTGCTCTCATATGTAGGCGAGCATAAGGCACCACATGTACTGTGGAGGCCATGTGGCCTAGTAGCTGTAGCATCTCCCTGGCAGTCAAGTGGCTTCTGGACTGAGTCTGGGAGGCTAAGTGCACCAGACGTTGGCAACGGGCCTGAGGAAGGTAGGCCCTTGCAGTGGTGGTATCTAACCAGGCCCCTATGAATTCCAGGGACTGAGTAGGGGTGAGTTGAGACTTTGGCAAATTGATCACAAGGCCCAGATACTGCAGAATGAGTCTGGTGCGGTCCAGGGAAATCTGAGCCTCGGACTGAGATGGAGCTCGGATGAGCCAGTCGTCCAGGTATGGGAAGACAAAGATTCCCAGGGCGCGTAGAAATGCAGCCACTATTGCCATGCATTTGGTAAACACTCTTGGAGCAGAGGCTAAACCGAAGGGAAGTACTCTGTATTGGTAATGTTTTCCCTGGAACAGAAACCGTAGGAATTTTCGGTGGGATGGATGGATGGATGAGTATATGTGTGTACGCATCCTTGAGATCTAGAGAACAAAGCCAATCCTGACTCTGCAGGTATGGAAGGAGAGTACCTAGAGAAAGCATCTTGAATTTCTCCTTGCATAGGAATTTCTTCAATTCTCTGAGATCTAGAATGGGTCTGTATCCCCCTGTTTTCTTTGGAATGAGAAAATAAGGGGAGTAAAACCCTGACCCCTGTTGAAGAAGAGGAACCTCTTCTATTGCCCTTTGGGCGAGAAGGGTGGTCACCTCCTGACCCAACAGGTCCAGGAGAGAAGGGGGAGAATTGAAACGTCTCACCATGGTATGGGGAGGAAGGCTGGAGAAATGTAGTTTGTAGCCCTCTCTGATGATAGAGAGGGTCCACTGTTCTGATGTGATTTGCTCCCATCTGGGAGCAAAATGAGTTAACCTTCCTGGAATGGTGAGAGGCTCTGGTTGTTGTAGAGCCAGAAAGGTTAAGATCTCTAGTATTAAGTCAAAAACCCTGAGGGGGTTGGGACTGCTGGGCTGTAGTAGTCCCTGCAGGTTTTGCCCTGGCTTGTTTAGATTGCTGACGCTTAGGAGCAAAGCGAACTGTAGAAGATTGTTGGCCAGTATTTGTAGAAAATCTGGCCTTCTTGTAGAAAGGCTTCTTAAAAGATTTTTTCTTGGCAGGGGTAGAGGTAGACTTAGAAAGTCTATCTAAGGCAGCATTTTCTGCGTCCATTTGAGTGGCTTTGATTTGCCACTCCTTTCCAAACAGATTTTCACCTGTACAGGGCAGATTTCCCAAACCATCCTGGACCCAGGGTTCTAGGTCAGAGGCCTGGAGCCAAGCAATTCTGCGAGCAGCTATAGCAATGCCTGAGGCTCTGCTAGCACCTTCAAAGGAGTCAAAAGCAGCTCTGTTGGAAAACTTTGAAACATCTTGCTTATGCTTTAGCAAAAGAAGGAACTCCTCCTTTCTATCCTCTGGGATAAAGGGGAGAAAATTGCGCAGCTTTAGTGCAATCTCCTTCAGAAACATGCCCATATAGAGGCTGTATGAATTGATTCTGGCAATAAGCATACTGGCTTGGAAGATTTTCCTACCAAAAGCATCCAAAGTCCTACATTCTCTTCCTGGAGGAGTAGAAGAGTGTCTTTTGGTACTCTTTATCCTTTTCATAGCTGACTGCACCACAATAGAGTGGTGAGGGAGCTGAGTTTTTGAAAACCAGGAGAAGGAGGGACACGATACATGGTGTCCAAACGACGAGAATGTGGAGATAGGGTGAGAGGAGTCTCCCATAAGTCCATCATTTCATGGATGGGCAAGGTGACTGCCTCTTTGGGAACCTTAGAGTATCCCAAAATATCTAACTTTTTTGCTCTAGGTTCTTTTTCAGAGGTTACTGAAATAGAGAGTCCTTTAGCTACTTCAATGATGAAGTCTTGAAAGGACAAATCCTCTGGAGGAGACATTCTCCTCTTTGGAGAAGAGGGCTCCTCAGGAAGAGTAAGAGATACTTCAGGAGAGTCATCTGATGAATCAGAATCATCAGAAGACTCGAAGTATCGTCTGTTGGCTTCCAGGGATCGATAAGCGTATCGACCGGTATCCACATCGGGCGTACCCGGAACCGGATCAGTATCGGGAAAAGCCCCGGAACCGGGAACCGGAACCGGTATCCTGGTCGATGTGGATGCCCTGGGTACCGGTATCGGATGTGTTACCGGAACCGGAGTCGGTACCGCTTGCTGCGGTACCGTGGGCGTCGCAGCCCTAATAAAAGCCATTATGGCCTGCTGCATGGATTGAACAGTATGATCCACAGACGCCACGACTGCCTGGATGTCGGTACCGGAAGATTGTGCCGGTACCCCAGAGCAGTCTAACAGGTGATCAGTCGAGGCCGTGCCATCGATGTCAACCTGTAACTCCATAGGAGGAGCTTTGGAAGCCGGAGCTTCCCGCCGGGGTTGTTTGGCTGGGGCAGGGTCCTCAGGGTCAAGCCCGGGGGCATCTCGATACTTAGAGGGAGATTTGCCCTTTGAGGACCTGCCGGAAAAATGTTTGGTTACCTGAGATCCATCAGGAGAGGAAGACCTGGATGATGTCGATGCTGGAGTATCTGTGGAAAACAGCATATGAAACTTGGCTGCTCGGTTCTATAAGCCACGTTTAGACATCAGAGAGCAGGACTGGCAATACGGGATGGAGTGGTCAGGCCCCAAACATTTAAGACACCATTCATGGGTGTCGGTGACTGAGATAGTACCGCTACACTTGGTGCATTTTTTAAAACCAGAGGCTGGTTTCTCCATGAGGGAGAATTTTCTCAAGGCCTAGAGGCCTGAGGAGGAAAATACACCAAGTGGGGAAAAAGAAGATTTTTTCTTTTTTTTTTAAAGAAAAGTAAAGAAAAAGACCGGCGGTACCGGTCCGCGCGGCCAAAGAAACAAATTAAAATAAGAACTTCTTCAGCGGTGACAGGAACACGACCTGCTGGCTCCGCGGAAAAAGAAGAACTGAGGAGAGTTGGTCAGGAAGGCGGAAAGGCAGCGCGCATGCGCTGTGGGAGGCCCCAAAAGCTTTCCTTCTGGGAAGCTGGGGAGCTTTCCCGCGCAGGCTCCGTCGGTACCAGCGTACCCCATATGTGAGGACTCATTCCTGTTTGTTCCTGGAGATTGCTTGTTACAATATACTTTTTCCATTAATGCTAGGTGACCATGGATATTTTGATATACCAGTATATATTTTATATTTTTGACATTTAATGTTCTCAATTTTAGTACCTGTGCTGGCACATCTTTTTAACGCTTTGCTCTATTATGTTATCCTTACAGAGGATTGTGCGTTAGTGATTGGCCATAATCACTCTAGTTTGACGAGTCCAAATAATTATCAGTAAGTACATGCGTTTCCCCTCCCTCTTTACATATCAGAACACTAGTGGTTCCTTTGTGTCTTACATATCTGCATGTATTATAGTGTACTTTTACCCCCTTCCATTTTGATATGCTTTTTTGTTGCTTACCTGTCCTGTTTTTCATTCAGTATACTATAGGTTTAGCATTCTTACCAAATAACAGTTATGTATGTTTCTTATGATGATATGTACTGATTACTCACTGATATTTTTATGTGATGTTTTCATCCTCTTTTTACTTTGATGCAATTGTTTTAAAGCATTTGTCTTTTTACTAGTTTATCACGTTATATGTTTTTTTTATTCCTGTATATAGAAACATGACGACAGAAAAAGACCACATGGCCTATCTAGTCTGTCCTTCCATAACAACAACTACAACAGTCCACTTTTTACCTTTAGAGATCCTCTGTGTTGGTCCCATGCTTTTTTGAATTCATATGAATATGATGTATTGATTAGCATATTTATTAGCATATTGTTGTTCTCTTTGAGGTGCCCCCTGATGAATGCTATGCCTTTGTGTATTAGGCTGTTGCTCTAACCACTAGGCTATTTATTTTTGAATATTTCCATAAGTCTTCTACATTGGAAAGTGTAGAGTATGTTGAGTAGATCAGTGAAACAAATGCATTTTAAATCAATGTTTTTCCTAGACATCAGAAATGCGGAAAATGTAGACGGGTGGGAAGATTTTTGAAAGGCCCTAATCTTTCCCTTCTTATCCAAGCATCTTGAGTGTGAAGGGAGAAAGAGTAGTTACTCACCTGTAACAGGTGTTCTCCAGGAGCAGCAGGAATCAGTCCTCACTTATGGGTGACGTCGGCGCCGACGGAGCCCTCGCGGAGCAATTTTCCCCAGCTTTCGAAGAAAGCTTTTGGGAATTGCAGCGCGCATGCGCGGTCCCCTTCCCGCCCAAGGGTGCCATCTTGCTCAGTCTGATGACATAGCGAAAAGACAGCAAAAAAAGTTAGCAAAAAACATATACTAAGAATGACTGCAACTCCAAGGGGAGGAGGGAGGGTAGTGAGGACTGATTCCTGCTGCTCCTGGAGAACACCTGGTTACAGGTGAGTAACTACTCTTTCTCCAGGACCAAGCAGGAAGTCAGTCCTCACTTATGGGACTCCCAAGCTTAAGGCTACCGGAGACCTCAAGCCTAAAAGAGCTCCCTCAAGCTCAACAGTACAGAAGGAAGGAATCTTCTCTGAATACGAATGCGGCCGGTAGCCCAACACCTGGGCCGGAGAGCAGGAGTTGCCTAAACCTCAAAGAGATTGTGGAGGACTGCCTGTCCGAAAGCACTGTCCCTGCGGGACTCCCTCGCCAGGCAGTAATGAGCCGCAAAAGTCTGGCTTGAAGACCAAGTAGCGGCCCGGCAGATGTCTGCCAACGGAACAGAGTGGAGATGAGCCACAGACGCAGCCTTCGCCCTGACACGGTGAGCCGTAACGCGACTCTCTAATGAGAGGCCGGCTGCCCCATAAGCCCAGGCGATACAGTCGGCTACCCAGATGGACAGAGTACGCTTAGAGACAGGTACCCCCAACCGATTAGGGTCAAAAGATACGAAAAGCTGGATGGCTTTTCTATGCTCTCGCGTACAGTCAAGGTAGAAGGATAAGGCTCTTCTACAGTCCAGGGTATGCAGAACAGTTTCAGCTCGGCTGGTATGCGGCCTGGGAAAGAAGGTCGGAAGAACCACCTCCTGGTTGATGTGAAAATGGGAGACCACCTTTGGAAGAAACTTAGGGTGGGTCCGTAGGACTACCCTATTCTTGTAGAACCTAGTGTATGGGGGCTCCGATACTAGGGCCTGTAGTTCACTTACGTGCCTGGTGGAGGTAAGGGCTACCAAGAAGAGAGTTTTCCAGGAGAGGAAACGAAGAGGGCAGGTAGCCATGGGTTCAAAAGGCGGACAGGTAAGCCTTTGCAGAACCACATTGAGGTCCCAGTCAGGAGCTGGAGGGCGCAAAGGAGGCTTAAGCAGAAGGCGGCCTCTGAGAAAACGTGCCACCAAGGGGTGCGAGGAAAGAGGCTGGCCTTCCACCGGCGAATGATGTGCGGAGAGGGCACTGAGGTGGACTCTGACAGAGTTGGATTTGAGGCCTAGATCGGAGAGGTGAAGCAAGTACTGCAGTACCACCAACACCAAACAGGCGAAGGGGTCCTCAGAGCGCTGAGAACACCAGACCGAGAAGAGACGCCATTTAAGGGCGTAAGATTTCCGGGTGGAAGGTCGCCGAGACGCTAGGACGACGGCTTCCACTTCCGGAGGTAGCAGAAGCGGAGCTAGGACTACCCTTTCAGCAGCCAGGCCATCAGGTGCAGGGCCCGGAGGTTGGGGTGCAGAAGAGTACCCTGATCCTGGGTCAGGAGATCGGGCTGAAACCCCAGAGGAAGAGGGGTGTCCACCGCTAGCTGTAGAAGTAGAGGAAGCCACGGTTGTCTCGGCCACCGGGGCGCTACCAGGATCACGGAGGCCCTGTCCTGGACAACTTTGAACAATGTCCGGGACACCAGTGGCGTGGGAGGGAAGGCATACAGTAGGCCCGTGGACCACGATATGAGGAAAGCATCCGGCTCTACTCTGAGAGGATGCGGGTGCCGGGAGCAGAACCTGGGAAGCTGCCGGTTCAGGGGACTGGCAAAGAGATCCACAGTGGGGAAGCCCCACAGGCGGAAGATCTGCTGGACCACTGCGGGGTTCAGCCTCCATTCGTGCGGCTGCAGAATCCGGCTCAGTTTGTCCATCAGGCAATTGTCCTGTCCGGGAAGGTAAACAGCCTTGAGGAGGATGTCGTGACCGACTGCCCAAGAGCACAGTCTCCGAGCCTCTTGACATAGAAGGAGGGAGCCCGTGCCCCCCTGTTTGTTCACGTAGAACATGGCAACCTGATTGTCCGTCTGCACCAGCACAGACTGACAAGACGTGAGGTGAGAGAAGGCCTGCAGAGCTAGGCGGATCGCCCGCAGCTCCAGGACGTTTATCTGCTGGGCGGCTTCCCAAGGTGTCCAAAGGCCTTGAGTGCATGTCCCTTGACAATGCGCTCCCCATCCCAGGAGAGAGGCATCTGTCGTGAGCACCTGGGACGGTGGAGGAGACTGAAAGGTCATGCCGAGTACCAGATTGGGCAGGTGAAGCCACCATTGCAGAGAGGAGACCAGGCGGTCGGAAATCTGTATTAAGTCCGTCAGCCTCCCTGTGGCCTGATGCCATTGAGTGCGAAGGCTGCACTGAGCAGGTCTCATATGTAAACGGGCATTCGGAGTGACATTGACCGTGGAGGCCATATGCCCGAGTGAGACCGGTGACGTGCTGCGGACCCTGCCAGCCAGAGCTATGAGCCTGTTGGCCCGTTCCCGAGGCAAGAAGGCACGAGCCTGCAGAGTGTCCAGCCGTGCTCCTATGAACTCGAGAACCCGAGAGGAGAGCAAAGTGGACTTTTCGAAGTTTATGACGAAGCCCAAGTGCTGAAGCAGAGCCACTGTGCGTTGAGTGGCCAGAGTGACCTCTGGAGCAGACGGTGCCCGGATGAGCCAGTCGTCCAGATAGGGGAAGACGAAGAGGCCTTGAAGCCTCAGGAAGGCGGCCACCACTGCCAGGCATTTCGTGAACACCCTGGGAGCGGAGGACAGGCCAAAGGGCAGTACTCGGTACTGATAATGATTCCCTGCCACAACAAATCTTAGATATTGCCGGTGGTCTGGGTGAATAAGGATGTGAGTATAAGCATCCTTTAGACCCAAGGAGCAGAGCCAATCTCCCTGCTGGAGGTGGGGCAGTAGGATTCCAAGGGTAAGCATCTTGAACTTTTCCCGCTGCAGGAACTTGTTGAGGTTGCGCAAGTCCAGAATGGGTCTGAGGCCTCCTGTTCTCTTTGGAATCAGGAAGTACCTCGAGTAAAACCCGTGACCCCCACAGGTGTTGGGGCACTGGCTCCACGGCTTGTTCTTGAAGCAGACTTTGCAGCTCCTGAAGGAGTAAGTCCCTGTGCAGAGGGGGTCTTGGAGGCTCCCCCGGAAAGTAGGGGGAGGCACCTGGTGAAAATGTAGAAGGTAGCCCTTTTGAACCACCTGCAGCACCCAGGAATCGGATGTTATGGCAGACCACCTGTGGGCAAAGTGGGTCAGCCGGCCCCCAGTGCTGAGCGCAGGCCTCTGAGGGGGAGAGTCTATGCTGGCATAGTCAAAAACCCCCACCCTGCTGAGCCGGGGCCTGCGTAGTGGGCTTGGGGGCCTTCTGCCTACGGGATCCGTTACCCTGTCCCTTAGGCTGCTGTCCCTGATGGGGGGCTGCTGAGGCCTGATATTGTGGGTGGTGTTGTTTATAAGCAAACACCTTCCTCGGGTAAAAGGGCTTTTTCCCCGAGCCCTTCCTCTTCTGTGAAGGGGCAGAGGTCTTCCTGGATAGGCGAGTCCTGGTGAGAGCCTCGGACTCGAGTTCCGCCGCCTTTTCAGCCATGGGTTTGCCAAAGAGGTTTTCACCTCTGCAAGGAACATCGACCAACTTGTCCTGCACCCATGGCTCGAGGTCGGATGACTGAAGCCAAGCCTGACGGCGAGCCCCGATGCCGGCTCCGGCTACTCGAGCCGATGCTTCGAAGTCATCGTAGGCTGCTCAAGAAATGAACTTCGAGCACTCTCGAATCCCCGTGGACAAGGCCTGGAACCGCTGCAATGGTTCCTCGGAGAGACCAGCAGAGAACCCAGCAATTTATTTTGCCAGGTCTCGGAGATACATGCCCATATATAGCTGGGATGTCTGGACTCGGCAAGCAAGCATAGAGCCCTGGAAACACTTTCTACCGAGGGCATCCAGGTTCCGGGCCTCCTTACCCGGAGGCACCGAGGAGTGCATCTTTTGACTCTTAAGTCGATGCATGGCCGATTCCACCACCATGGAATGGTGCGGTAGTTGTGCCTTCTGGAACACGGGGCTCTTGCGGACTCGATACATGGAATCGACCCGCTTGCTCAGCACCGGCATCGAGGCCGGGCTCTCCCACATGCGGAAAAGTAGCCGCTCCAGCATCGGAGGAACCGGTACAGTAAAGGCCTCCTTTGGGGGAGAGTCGTATTGGAGGGCCTCGAGCGCTTCGGCTCGAGGCTCCTCCTCCGGATCCGCGGGGAAGGCCAAAGCCTTGGCCATATCCCTCACGAAATCGGAGAACCGGGTATCCTCCGGGGGGGACCGCCTCCGAGGCTCCGACTCGGGCGAGTCGGAGGGAACGCACCGAGTCTGAAAAGAACCGGGTGACTCGTCCTCCTCCGTGTCCCAGCCCGACTCCTCCGTGGAGGAATCGAGTGGCTCCGTGTGGGCGAGAGCCGAGGATCTCTGCCCCGATGCCGAGGCCGGCGTCAAGGACCTCGGTCCCAAACGGGAGGCCGAGGGAGATCTTGGCCGAGGATCGACTCGAGCTCGTATGGACTCGAGGATAGACTCGGCCTCCGGTGTCGACTTGGACGTCGACGTCCCGGTGGTCGGGGCATATGCACTGGCGAGGCCGGTGATCAATGCCCGCTGCTGGTCCATGAAGGCAGCGATACTGCGCTCCAAGGTCGTCAATCTGAGACCAAACTCAGAAGACCCAGCAGCCCCCGACTCGGGCCCCGACGGCGTCGGGCCCGACGTCGGCTCTCCCGGAGGAGAGTCCAGGAGGACTACAGAACTCACGTGTCCAGGCGACTCCACTTCGAGACGAGGAAGCTTCGAAGGCCGCTCCGCCTCCGAGGACCCGGGGCGGCCAACGGGGCTATGCGACCTGTCCCTCGAGGGACCAGGAGCGTCCTCCGATGACGCCCTTGCGGGTTTCTTCTTCCGACGGTGTTCACGGCCGGGGGACCCCCGCTCAGAGGAACTCCGACGATGCTCGGAGCCGGAGCCACGAGACGTGGAGGCCTCTGACGAGGTCCGGGCCCGACCGGACGCGGGGTCAGAGAAGATTCGTTCCTTTTGTGAATGCCGACTCCTCAACGCCTTCGAGGACATTTTGTTGCACGGACCACAACTCATCGAGTCATGGTCGGGTCCGAGGCAACGGAGGCAGCAGTCATGCGTGTCGGTAAGAGACATAAGTTTGATACAACGATCACACTTTTTAAACCCGCTGGCAGCCATCGGGAGAAAAAGGGCCCCTGCAAGGTCGAAAGACCGTGCTGCCAGGGAAGAAGGAAAAAAGTGGAGGGAACGCCAGTTAGGAAGGACAAAAACAGAAAAATATGTGAATGGACTCGATAGGGGATATCGAGGCCGGGCGGTAAAGAGGACACACGACGAACCGAGAAAAAACAACAAGAAAAAAACAAACTTTTTCAGCGGTGATAACAAACTACGTCTGTAGGGCTCCGTGGAAAAAAGAAGACTGAGCAAGATGGCACCCTTGGGCGGGAAGGGGACCACGCATGCGGCTGCAATTCCCAAAAGCTTTCTTCGAAAACTGGGGAAAATTGCTCCACGAGGGCTCCGTCGGCGCCGACGTCACCCATAAGTGAGGACTGACTTCCTGCTTGGTTCTGGAGAATATACAAACTCACTATCCCACATTTGATATATCCATCATTAATACTACCTGGTACTGTGACTACTGCACCATTCATCACTGTACAGATTGAACCACTCAGTTCACGGTTTTGATATAACAATAGCTGGGTCATTTGGTTCCAATGAGATTTCAGCATTCTACTGTAGTTAATCCATGAAAAGATGTGCATGTGTCACGTGGCAGTAGCTGCCATGAAGGTATACTTTTTCTGATGGAATTCTCTCACAGTTCCAATTAGCTGAACATTTTAAGAAAGGTTTAAAGCTGACTTGGGTTACATTTTAGGATGAAACCCAGAACTTCTAGAACTTGGAATGGTCATTTGAAAAGATTATCATGTATTCTCCACACATACAGGGCTAGGACTCAGATTGATTACACATACAAAGCTACTATCATAGGCCTTTAGGCCTACTTAAACTGCATCCTTGGATCCAAATACGCAGAAAGTGCTGAAATATGAGAGTAAATGTCCAGAATCTGTCTGCAACATCAAACTTGGACAAGCGTTCCAACATTTAGAAGGAATGCATGAAAATCCACGAGCATGCACAGGGAAGGCAGTTACAGAATTTGCAAAACAAGAGAAAAAACTCTTCAAGGAATTAGATAAACAAGGAAGAACAAAAGGCAGATGCAAAAATACAGTGGGAAATAGAGTGTTTCTCTAGGATCCCTTTGTCGATCAAGAATGGACATGAATAGTTAAGGAGGGGTGAAATTAAACCAAAGGATGAGAGGTTGATAGTTGCAGCCCAGCACAGCGGCTTACGGACAAGATGGTTTACAGCAAGCTTTGAAAAAATTGGCAACATAGACATATGTCGATTCTGTAAGACAGACCTGGAAACAGTGAAGGCTGTGAAGTTCTGATGGCGGAAAATTACTATACAGAAAGGCATAATAAAGTAGCACGCCTCCTTCACTGGAAACTCTGTAAACACTACAACATCACTGTCCCTGAAAAGCACTGAGATCATGACTCTAACAGAACAATAGAGAACGAAGAGGTTATGATCACCTGGGACATTCCCATTCCGACAGATAAGAAACTGGAGGCCAGGAAACTTGACATAGTGGTAAAGGAGAACACCACCAGAACGGCACTGATAATAGAAGTGTCGGTAAGAGTGATTATTCTGTGAATTGTGAGGAGAGATATTAGATCTTGAAGTATCAAGAAATGTAGTCAGAGACAAAGAAAATGTGGCAGAAAGATACAGAAATCTTTCCCATTGTACTGGGAGCGACAGGCTTGATAAAGAAGAATTTCCAAGCACATCTTGACAAACTTCCCATATATGTTACATCTTTTGAACTCCAGAAGGAAACTCTCTTTGGCAGATGCAAGTACTACACCGAGCATTAGCAGTAAATTTGAGAGACTGAGATCATATGCCACATACCCTGGCATAGAAGTGAGGTCCACGACTGTCATGGTATCCACAGAATTCACCCAGCTGGAGAAAATGCCCGGAATAAAACTATCACTAATCAATCATCCAGGTAAGGAAATACTTATCACTTTTGAATATTAACAGCTAGCATTGATAAATACTTTGAGTACTCTTGCTATGGCTTCCTCTAGGATCCAGTCTTGAGTCTAGAAAAGGGAGAAAAGTTAGTTCATTCATACATTAAAGTTTTGCCATATCAAGAATTTGTTCAGGTCTCTCAGGAGGCCTAAGATCAAATCTCAGTCCTCTCAATTTATTTGAAATTAAGAAATATCTGGAGTACAGGCCCTTATCTATTTCCATTTACAGAACTTATTCCACTGCAGTTTAGGGAAAAGTCCATTTTAGAGACTTGCATGAGTTTATCTGATGGTACCCAAGAGAAATGTAGTCATCAACAATGGCTCGCTTTTCTTTTCTTTTTTAAAACTTTTTAGCAGCCATTTTGTCTTTTGTTATCAATTGCTAAGACTTGCTGACATTTTCTGATTCTCCCTTCAACTGGAAATTGTACTTGATGGGAGACCACCTTGGAACACCAGATGCTATAGACTTAGGGGGTCATTCTGTCCCACGAATAGCGTGGATGTACATCCTGTCGGGACGTACATCTCCGCTATCTTTCCCCTCTACTGCCCCGGTGCACAGGCTCCCGTACGTACAGCTGTGTTGTACGGGGAGGCGTAGGCAGGGGCAGGAGGCGAGACCCCGGATGTAAAGAATCGAATCAGAGGTCGGTTCTGTACATCTGGGATCGGCCGGGTAGAAGGGGGACTTATTCCACCTCTGAGATGGAATAAGTCCTCCTGGACATCGGGAGCGGCGGCAGAGACAGACAGGTGTGGGACATAGGGGATTCCCCTTAGCCCAACCCTGGTCATGGGAGGCTGCAGGGAAAGCACAGTTACTTACCTGTAACAGGTGATCTCTGGGAACAGCAGGAATTAGTCCTCACATATGGGTACGTCGGAACCGACGGAGCCTGCGCGGGAAAGATCCCCAGCTTCCCAGAAAGGAAGCTTTTGGGGCCTCCCACTGCACATGCACGCTGCCTTCCCGCCTTCCTGACCAGCTCTCCTCAGTTCGAGTTAATAGCTGAGACAATAGAGAGAGGAAAGGAAGATAGATAGAAGATACAACTCCTAGGGGAGGGGGGTGGGTTGTGAGGACTAATTCCTGCTGTTCCCAGAGATCACCTGTTACAGGTAAGTAACTGTGCTATCTCCAGGAACAAGCAAGAATAAGTCCTCACATATGGGGACTCCCTAGCTAAGATGCCTGGGAGATCCCCTTCCAAGGGTTCGCCATCTTCGTATGGATCTCAGGCATCCATCCTGGGAAGGTGGGCAGGAGTTGTTCAAGTATGGAACAGGTGTTTGAGGACAGCCTGACCAAACAAGGCATCCCGGCAGGAGTCCTTGTCCAAACAGTAATGGGCTGTGAAGGTATGAACCGAGGCCCAGGTGGCGGCTCGACAGATCTGATCTATGGATACAGAGTGAAGATGAGCCATAGAAGTGGCCATGGCTCTCACATTGTGAGCTGTGACATGGCCTTCCAGAGAAATGTTTTTACTCTGGTAAGCAAAGGAAATACACTGAGCAATCCAATTGGAAAGTGTACGTTTGGAGACTGGAAGTCCCAAATGAGAAGGATCAAAAGCCACAAAAAGCTGGGAAGACTTTCGATGTGGCTGAGTCCTGTTGAGGTAAAAGGCAAGAGCTCTTTTACAATCCAGAGTATGAAGGTTCCTCTCTGCACTGGATGCATGAGGAGCCGGGAAAAAGACAGGTAGATATACCTCTTGATTAAGATGAAACGGCGAGACCACTTTGGGCATAAAGTGGAGATTCGTCCTAAGGACCACCTTATCATGATGGAACCTAGTATAAGGTGGATGAGCCACTAAGGCCTGTAGTTCACTGATGCGGCAAGCCGAAGTGACTGCAATAAGGAAAAGGACCTTCCAAGAAAGAAATTTCAAGGAGGTAGAAACCAACGGTTCAAAAGGTGGCTTCATAAGCTGACCTAGAACTAGGTTCAAATCCCATGCTACCGGAGGAGGCCGGATGGGAGGCTTAGTTAGAGTCAGGCCTCTCATGAACCTTGCAATAAGAGGATGAGAGGAGACAGGTTGTCCATTTATAGGTTTTAAGGATGCTGCAATAGCACTCAAATGGACTCTTACTGAATTCGTCTTAAGGCCTGCATTAGAAAGATGCAGGAGATAGTCTAGTAGAGAATTTAAAGGAAGTGCTAGAGGGTCAAGACCCTGTTGAGCACACCAAATGAAAAAGCGTTTCCATTTGAAAGCATAGGAACGCCTCGTGGAGGGTTTCCTAGAGGCCTGAAGGATATCTTTCACTGGTTGAGAAAGATTGAAGTCATGAAGGCTTAGGCCTTCAGTAACCAAGCTCTGAGGTGTAGGGACTTGGGGTTTGGGTGCCACAAAGTCCCGTCCTCCTGAGACAGAAGGTCTGGCGCAGCTCCCAGGTCCAGGGATGGTCCCTGGGAGAGATGCAAAAGTAGAGGGAACCACACTTGGCGTGGCCAGCGTGGAGCTATGAGGATCATCGATCCGTGATCCCTCTGGAGTTTGAACAGAGTCTTGGGAATCAAAGGAATGGGTGGAAAGGCATATAGGAATTCCTGACCCCAATGCAGGAGAAAGGCGTCGTTCGCCTGAGCTCCCTGACACGGAGTCCTGGAACAGAACCGGAGAAGTTTGGCATTCCACGGACTTGCAAAGAGGTCTATGTCCAGGGTTCCCCATTCCTGAAAGATTCTGCCTATCTGGTCCATATGTAGAGTTTGCTTTTCTCTGATCAGAGAAAGGCTGAACTTTTACAGAGCTCTGCTAGTGAGTGGATTTTTGCCTCCTGGGACATCTTACTGTGAGTTCTAGCTGTTTATTTAATTATTTACTGTTTGTCTAACTGTTGTTTGTTTAATTATTTAGTGTTTGTCTTAGTGGTGTGCAAGTTTCAGCCTTCTCAGCTGTACTTACCTTGCCTCTCTCAATTAACTGGGCCTTGTGTGGTAGCCATTTTGAATTAATCTCTCTCCCCAGAGCCTGCTGTTTGTTAAGCTTTTCCTGTCCTTGCCTGCCTGAGTGACTCCTCCCCCTGTGTGTGTGGTAGCCATTTTGAATTAATCTCTCTCCCCAGAGCCTGCTGTTGTTAAGCTTTTTCCTGTCCTTGCCTGCCTGAGTGACTCCTCCCCCTGACCCCCTCCCCCTGAGGTATCCTGTAACCTTGTTCCTGTTTTCTCCACGTGTGCATAGGCTGTTTTAGTTTGCTTTTCTCTGATCAGAGAAAGGCTGAACTTTTACAGAGCTCTGCTAGTGAGTGGATTTTTGCCTCCTGGGAAATCTTACTGTGAGTTCTAGCTGTTTATTTAATTATTTACTGTTTGTCTAACTGTTGTTTGTTTAATTATTTAGTGTTTGTCTTAGTGGTGTGCAAGTTTCAGCCTTCTCAGCTGTACTTACCTTGCCTCTCTCAACTAACTGGGCTTTGTGTGGTACCCCCATCCCCCTGCTGAGGGTTCAGGACAGGGTACCTTGTAACTGCCCTCTTTAATAGGACTTATCTCCCCCCTCCCTCCCCAGCACCCACCCATCCCTGGGGAAATTGTAGTTTTATAGGTACTTGCACATCTTAGAGGAAAGGGGCTGCTCTCAGGTGCAGCTCTTAATCCAAATCAGTCATACACAGAGGACCTGTGATTAATTAGCTTCAGGTACACAGGGTGTATTAGGGGTATTAGATACACTTTTATTAGTATAAGCATCTACACCAATCCTTATTATATACCGATTTAAAAGACCTAAACACAAGCTTTAAACTAAGATGCAGTCAGAGGTCCAGCAACGAGATGGGGGTTCTCCAGTCTTTTGCATCGAGTGTCACATGTATGATTATCTCCCAGTTGGTGAGAGGTCCTACATATGCACTAAGTGCAGGGAGCTCTTTGCTCTCAGGGAACGAGTCCGTTCTCTAGAGGCTAGAGTAGCAGACCTGGAAGACATAAGAAAGACAGAGAAGTACATGGACGAGACCTACAGGGATATAGTCCTGAAGTCCCACCTCCAGTCTGGCAGCATCCCTGTTGCCATGGAGGAGAGAGGTCACGTGACAGGAGAGCATCCCCCTGGTGTGGCAGGAAGTGATCCTGTAACTAGGACCTGTCCTCCAGGTGATGTAAAACCCTCTCGCACCGAGGACGTTTCTCCAGGGCCATGTCCCCATGAGGGGAGGGTCAGGACAGCTGTTATAGTTGGTGATTCAATCATTAGGAATGTAGATAGCTGGGTGGCTGGTGGACGTGAGGATCGCCTGGTAACATGCCTGCCTGGTGCGAAGGTAGCAGATCTCACGCACCGCCTAGATAGGATCATAGATAGTGCTGGGGGGGAGTCTGCTGTCTTGGTACATGTTGGTACCAATGACATAGGAAAATGTGGTAGGGAAGTTCTGGAGGCTAAATTTAAGCTTTTAGGTAGGAAGTTGAAATCCAGAACTTCCAGGATAGCGTTCTCCGAAATGCTTCCTGTTCCACGTGCAGGACCCAAAAGACAGGCAGAGCTCCGGAGTCTCAATGCGTGGATGAGACAATGGTGCAAGGATGAGGGTTTTGGATTTGTTAGGAACTGGGGAACATTCTGGGGAAAGGGGGGGCTCTTCCGAAGGGATGGGCTTCACCTTAATCAGGATGGGACCAGACTGCTGGCATTAACCTTTAAAAAAGAGATAGAGAAGCTTTTAAACTAGAAAATAGGGGAAAGCCGACAGTCACCCAGGAGCGCACGGTTCGGACAAAGGTATCCTTGAAGGATACTACCAAAAGCAGTGAGGTTCCAAAAGGGAGTATAGTAGCCCAAATGCCCTTGAGTAAGGAGCAGACAGAGCATAAAGATTCCCAATTACCCATGCCTACCAATAGCCAGATTAATATTAATAAAATACAGTCTCTAAAATGCTTGTATGCCAATGCTAGAAGTCTAAACAATAAGATGGGAGAATTAGAATATATAGCATTAAATGAGAGGTTAGATATGATTGCACTCTCAGAGACATGGTGGAAGGAGGATAACCAGTGGGACACTGTGATACCTGGATACAAACTATATCGTAATGATAGAGCTGAACAAATTGGTGGAGGGGTTGCGCTCTATGTTAGAGAGGGCATTGAGTCAGAAAGGATTAAAGTTTTGCAGGGAACAAAATATGCTGTAGAATCTCTATGGATTGAAATTCCATTTATGAAGGGGAAGGTGATGGCAGTGGGAGTATACTATCGACCACCTGGCCAGAATGAACAAATGGATGATGAAATGCTCAAAGAAATCAAGGAAGCTAACAAAAGCCACAACAGAGTAGTAATAATGGGTGATTTCAATTACCCCGGTATCGACTGGGACAGTGTCACAGCAGGACAAGCTAAAGAGATAAAGTTTCTAGATGAAATAAATGACTGCTTCTTGGAGCAGCTGGTTCATGAACCGACCAGAGGGGAAGCCATACTGGACCTAGTCCTTAGTGGAACGCCAGATCTGGTGCAAGAAATAAGGGTGTTGGGACCACTTGGCAATAGTGATCATAGTATGATCATGTTTGATTTAATCAGTGGAGGACAGATAGTAAAGGAATCCACAGTACTACCTTTTAACTTTCAAAAGGGTGACTATGATAGAATGAGGAATATAGTTCGGAAAAAACTAAAAGGAGCGGTTCCAAAGGTTAAAGACTTACAGCAAGCTTGGGTGTTATTTAAAAATACTATCCTCGAAGCCCAGACCAGCTGTATTCCACGCATTAAGAAAAGTGGAAGAAAGTCCAAAAAACTGCCAGCATGGTTTAAAGGTGAGGTCAGAGAGGCTGTTGCTGCCAAAAGAGCAACCTTCAGAAAATGGAAAAAAGAGCCAAATGATGAAAACTGGAAACAGCACAAGCACTGGCAAGTTAAATGCAAAGCATTGATAAGGCAGGCAAAGCGGGAATTTGAGAAGAAACTTGCTACGGAAGCAAAAACACGAAATAAAGACTTTTTCAAGTACATTCGTAGCAAAAGGCCTGTGAGAGAGTCAATTGGACCATTAGATGATAGAGGGGTAAAAGGGGCAGTAAGAGGAGACAAGGCTATAGCAGAGAGACTGAATGAATTCTTTGCTTCGGTCTTTACTGAGGAAGATGTAGGGGTGTTACCCAAGACTGAAGTGGTATTTAAAGGTGATACTGCAGAGGAATTGAGAGAAATATCGCTACACCGGGAAGATATATTACAACTATTTGATAAACTGAATAGTAGCAAATCACCTGGACCGGATGGTATACATCCCAGAGTGTTGAAAGAACTGAAATATGAGATTGCAGACCTGTTATTGGTAATCTGTGAACTTTCATTAAAATCATCTGTAATACCTGAAGATTGGAGGGTCGCCAACGTAACACCAATTTTTAAAAAGGGTTCCAGGGGTGACCCGGGAAATTACAGACCGGTGAGCCTGACGTCAGTACCAGGGAAAATGGTAGAAGCCATCATAAAGAACAAAATTACACAGCATGTAGATAGTCATGGCCTAATGGGAGACAGCCAACATGGCTTTAGACAAGGAAGATCTTGTCTTACTAATCTGATCTGTTTTTTTGAAGGTGTGCATAAACAGGTAGACAAAGGTGAGTCGGTTGATATAGTGTATCTGGACTTTCAGAAAGCTTTTGACAAGGTCCCCATCAGAGACTTTTGGCGAAGCTAAAAAGTCATGGGATAGGAGGCAGTGTACTATTGTGGATCGGGAACTGGTTAAAAGATAGAAAGCAGAGGGTAGGGCTAAATGGCCAATATTCCCAATGGAAAAAGGTGAATAGTGGAGTACCCCAGGGATCTGTACTGGGTCCGCTACTTTTTGACATATTCATAAATGACCTGGAAAAGGGAATAACTAGTGAGGTAATCAAATTTGCAGATGACACAAAACTGTTTAAAGTTGTTAAAACCCAAGAGGATTGTGGAAAACTGCAGGAGGATCTGGATAAATTGGAAGACTGGGCATCCAAATGGCAGATGAAATTTAATGTGGACAAGTGCAAAGTTATGCACCTAGGAAAGAACAACCCACACTATAGTTACAAGATGCAAGGCTCCACATTAGAAACCACCACCCAGGAAAAAGATTTAGGAGTCATCGTGGATAACATGTTAAAACCCTCCGCCCAGTGTGCAGCGGCGGCCAAGAAAGCAAATAGAATGCTAGGTATCATAAGGAAAGGGATGGAGAATAAAACAAAGGATATTATAATGCCTCTGTATCGCTCCATGGTACGACCGCACCTTGAATATTGTGTGCAATTCTGGTCACCGTATCTTAAAAAGGACATAGAGTTATTAGAAAAAGTACAGAGAAGAGCCACCAAATTGGTGAAGGGGATGGAAGGCTACTCCTATGAAGAGAGGCTAAAAAGGTTAGGGCTCTTTAACCTAGAAAAGAGGCGGCTGAGGGGAGATATGATAGAGGTGTATAAATTAATGAATGGAGTGGAACGGATAAACGTGGATAAATTGTTTACGCTATCAGAATATAGAAGGACTAGGGGGCATGTAATGAAGCTACAGGGTAAACTATTTAAGACAAATAGGAGAAAATATTTCTTCTCTCAACGTGTAATCAAACTCTGGAATCTGTTACCGGAGGATGTAGTAAGGGCTGTTAGTATAGCTGGGTTTAAAAAAGGTTTGGACAAGTTCCTGGAGGAAAGGTCCATAAACCACTATTAAAAAGGGACCCAGGATATCAATGCTTGGCCTAGTACAAGCACTGCAGAACCTGTGTCTTTTGGGGAAACTGCTAGGTACGTATGACCTAGATTGGCCACTGTTGGAAACAGGATACTGGGCTTGATGGACCTCGGTCTGACCCAGTATGGCATTTCTTATGTTCTTATGTTCTTATGACCATTCGTGTGGAAGCAGAACTCGACTGAGTCTGTCTGCCCGAGAGTTTTGAACCCCTGGAAGATATACTGCCAGAAGATGAATTTGATGCTCTCTGGCGAAGGCCCATAATCTGAGAGCTTCGTTGCAAAGCGACAGAGAGCCTGTCCCTCCTTGTTTGTTTACGTAGAACATGGCCACCTGATTGTCTGTCTGAACTAGGACGGTCAGGTTGACAAGGAGGGTATGGAAGACTTTGAGGGCAAAGCAGATTGCTCGCAGTTCCAGGAGGTTGATGTGAAGGGTGGTCTCCTGTGGAGACCAAGTACCCTGAGTGGAGAGGGATTGTAGATGGGCTCCCCACCCTGTTTGGGAGGCATCTGTTGTGAGGGTTGCTTGGGGCAACAAAGGTTGGAAGGGGGCCCCCAACAACAGATTCGTGGTGGACATCCACCATTGGAGGGACCAAAACAGACGCTTTGAGGTGAGGATTTGGTCGGAGAGCGCTCCTGATGCTTGAGTCCACTGGGTGGCCAAGGTCCATTGAGCTGCTCTCATATGAAGACGAGCGTAGGGCACCACGTGAACCGTGGAGGCCATGTGGCCCAGAAGTCGCAGCATTTCTCTGGCTGTCAAGTGACTGCTGGACTGAGCTTGGGAGGCCAAGCACACTAGACGTTGGCCCCGGACTTGAGGTAGGTAGGCCCTTGCAGTGGTGGTGTCCAACTGGGCCCCTATGAATTCCAAAGACTGAGTAGGGATAAGTTGAGACTTGGGAAGGTTTACCACCAGTCCCAGATACTGCAGAATGTGACTTGTGCGGTCCAGGGAAATCTGGGCCTCTGACTGAGATGGAGCTCGGATGAGCCAGTCGTCCAGATATGGGAATACAAAAATTCCCAGACCTCTTAGAAATGCGGCAACAACTGCCATGCATTTGGTGAACACTCTTGGAGCAGAGGCTAGACCGAAGGGAAGTACTCTGTACTGGAAATGTTTTCCCTGAAACAGAAATCTTAGATATTTTCTGTGGGATGGGTGGATGAGTATATGTGTGTACGCATCCTTGAGATCTAGAGAACAAAGCCAATCCTGACTCTGAAGGTATGGAAGGAGAATGCCTAGAGAAAGCATTTTGAATTTCTCCTTGTACAGAAATTTGTTCAATTCTCTCAGATCTAGGATAGGTCTGAATCCCCCTGTCTTCTTTGGTATGAGAAAATAAGGGGAGTAGAATCCTGTCCCTTGTTGAAGAAGAGGAACCTCTTCTATTGCCCCTTGGGCAAGGAGAGAAGAGACTTCCTGACCCAACAGGCTCAGGAGAGATGGGGGAGAATTGAAGTGCCTCACCATGGTATATGGAGGAAGGTTGGAAAAATGAAGTTTGTAGCCCTCTTTGATGATAGAGAGGGTCCATTGCTCTGATGTAGTTTGCCCCCATCTGGGAGCAAAGTGAGCTAACCTTCCGGGAATGGTGAGGGGCTCTGGTTGTTCTAGAGCCAGAAAGGTTAAGTTCTCTAGGGGCAAGTCAAAACCCCTGAGGGGGTTGAGCCTGCTGAGGAGTGGCAGACACTGCAGGCTTTGACCTTGCCTGTTTAGGCTGCTGACGTTTAGCAGCAAAGCGAGGCTGAGAAGATTGTTGGCCAGTATTTGTGGAAAATCTGGCCTTCTTGTAGTAAGGCCTCTTGAAAGACTTTTTCTTGGCAGGAGTAGAGGTAGACTTAGAAAGTCTATCTAAGGTAGCATTTTCTGCGTCCATTTGAGTGGCTTTAATTTGCCAGTCTTTACCAAATAAGTTCTCACCTGTACAGGGCAGATTCCGTAAGCCATCCAGGACCCAGGGCTCTAGGTCAGAGGCCTGGAGCCAAGCAAGTCGTCGGGCTGCAATGGCAATGCCCGAAGCTCTACCGGCACCTTCAAAGGAATCAAAGGCTGCTCTGTTGGAGAACTTAGAAACATCTAGAAGCTGTTTCACTATAGAAATGAACTCCTCCTTTTTATCCTCAGGGATAAAGGGGGCAAAATGCCGTACCTTTAGGGCAAGTTCCCTGAGAAACATGCCCATATACAGACTGTATGAATTAATCCTAGCTATAAGCATACTAGCCTGGAAGATTTTCCTACCAAAAGAGTCTAGGGTCTTACATTCTCGCCCTGGAGGGGTAGAAGAGTGCCTTTTGGTACTCTTAATCTTTTTCAGCGCAGACTTCACCACAATGGAATGGTGAGGCAGCTGAGTCTTTTGAAAACCAGGAGAAGGAGGGACCCGGTACATGGTGTCCAACCTACGAGAATAAGGAGACAACGTTAGAGGAGCCTCCCATAAGTCCATCAAGTGTTCTTGAAGGATTTCATGGATAGGCAGGGTGACTGCCTCTTTAGGAACCTTAGGGTATCCTAAAATATCCAGTTTCTTTGATCTAGGTTCTTTTTCAGAGGATGTGGTAATAGAAAGTCCTTTAGCTAGTTCTATAATGAAGTCTTGAAAGGACAAATCCTCTGGTGGAGACATTCTCCTCTTTGGGGAAGAAGGGTCTTCAGGAAGAACTAGAGACAGCTCATCAGAGTCCTCAAAGGAGTCAAAATCCTCAGAAGAATCAGAGTATCCTCTATTTGCTTCCAACGCACGATACGCATACCGTTCGGTATCGACATCGGGCGTACCGGGTATGGGATCGGTATCGGGTGAAAACCCGGATCCGGCATGCGGAACCGATCTGCGTTTGGAAGACGATGGTCTCGGTTCCGATATGGGAAACGATACCGGAACCGGAACCGGACCCAGAACCGCTGGATACGGTACCGAGGGCGTCGCAGCTTTAATGAAAGCCAGCATGGCCTGCTGCATGGTCTGAACAGTATTGCTCATAGACGCCACTGCTGCCTGGATGTCGGTACCGGTATGGGCCGGTACCCCAGAGCAGTCTAACAGGTGATCAGTCGAGGCCGTGCCATCGATGTCAACCTGTAACCCCATAGATGGAGCTTTGGAAGCCAGAGCTTCCCGCCGGGGTTGTTTGGCTGGGGCAGGATCCTCAGACTCAAAAGTGAGAGCCTCTCGATGCTTTGAAGGAGATTTGCTCTTTGAGGACCTGCCCGAAGAAGGTTTGGTTACCTGAGATCCATCCGGAGAGGAAGACCTGGATGACTGTGATGCTGGATTATCTGAAGCAAACAGCACATGGAATTTGTTGGCCCGGTTCTGCAAACCACGTTTAGACATCTGGGAGCAGGATGGGCAGTCCGGAATGGAGTGGTCAGGTCCCAAACATTTAAGATACCAGTCATGGGTGTCTGTGACAGAAATAACAGCACTACACTTGGTACACTTCTTGAAACCAGGGGCTGGTTTCTCCATGAGGAGAATTTGCGTAGGCCTGAGGCCTAACCGAAGTCACCAAGTTGTGCAAAAATAAAGATTTTTTTTTTTTTTTGAAAGAAAGAAAGAGAGAGACCGGCGGTACCGGTTTCGGTATGGGGAAGGCAGGTACGCGGTCTAAAGAAACAAACTAAAACAATAATTTCTTCAGCGGTGACAGGAACACGACCTGCTGGCTCCGCGGAAAAAGAGAAACTGAGGAGAGCTGGTCAGGAAGGCGGGAAGGCAGCGCGCATGTGCAGTGGGAGGCCCCAAAAGCTTCCTTTCTGGGAAGCTGGGGAGCTTTCCCGCGCAGGCTCCGTCGGTTCCGACGTACCCATATGTGAGGACTTATTCCTGCTTGTTCCTGGAGATAGTGTATTTTGGGTCAGCAGATGGGGATCGTGACTCCGTAATGGAGCAGTGGTGCCATGGTAACAAGACTGCGGCTCCATTACGTAGCCAGACTGAGTTAGCTGAGTATGTGTTTGGGCGTGCAGCTAGTCAAAATTGGGGCCCGGCCTACATGCCGGGCCATAAACCCAATTCTGATTCCATGGACATGTCTAGCTCCCACAGGATCAGATTCAGGTCTAACTCTGTACGGCTAAATTTAGATCGGTCAAACTGGGGCTGGACGGACACTACAGAATCGGTCTCTTACTGTGCAGAAGGCAGGCCTGGAAATCTACTTCCGGTTGCACGTTGCAAGAATGCCTAGGGCTGAGTCCCCAGGTGATGGGACTGATTCGACTGCACATCATATTCAGCATGTTTTGAATTTGTTTGTGACTTGTTGACTTCTCTCTTTATAAGAAATGTCAGTAAGATGTTTGAAATAAAAGAAAAAATTTGAGACAGCAAATATAGTTCAGACTAAGAAAGATTGAAGAGACTAGTGACAAAGCTGCAAAGTTATTCTAAACATATTTTAAAAATACTTCAAGGTTTTTCCGAGCTCTGAGGGTGCAAATCCATGTTGTCTGCATCAGATATCACTCACTTGCATGGCAGACTCATTCTGCTAGTCAAAGGAGAAAGCACAGTTACTTACCTATAACAGGTGATCTCTGGGAACAGCAGGAATAAGTCTTCACACATATGGGTACGTCGGTACCGACGGAGCCTGCGCGGGAACGCTCCCCAGCGTCCAATCAGAAAGCTTTTGGGAGCATCCCACAGCGCCTGCGTACTGCCTTCCTGCCTTTCCAACTGTCTCTCCTCAGTTGAGTTTTATAGCTGAGACAAAGAGAGAGAGAGGGAAAGGAAAGAGATAGAGAGAGACAACTCCTAGGGGAGGTGGGTGGGTTGAAGACTTATTCCTGCTGCTCCCAGAGATCACTTGTTACAGGTAAGTAACTGTGCTATCTCCAGGAACAAGCAGGAATGAGGCTTCACATATGGGTACTCCCTAGCTTTAGATGCCAGGGAGAGAGCCCATAAGTTGTGTGTCCCTGGGACAGGGCTGCACTTCCCCATCTGGAACTCTGGCATCCCATGAGGGATGGTGGGTAGTTGATTAAGTATGGAACAGGTGTTTGAGAACAGCCTGACCAAACAAGGCATCCCGGCGGGAGTCCTTGTCCAAGCAGTAATGGGCTGTGAAGGTATGAACGGAGGCCCAAGTGGCTGCTCGACAGATGTAATCAGACACAGAGTTCAGATGAGCCATTGAGGCTGCCATGGTTCTCACATTGTGAGCTGTGACATGGCCCTCCAGAGAAATGTTCTTGCTCTGATAGGCGAAAGAAATACATTGGGCAATCCAATTAGAAAGTGTTCTCTTGGAGACTGGTTGTCCCAAATGAGAAGGATCAAAGGCAACAAAGAGTTGGGAAGACTTTCTATGTTGCTGTGTCCTCTAAGTAAAAAGCCAGAGCTCTTTTACAGTCTAGGGTATGAAGAGTCCTCTCTGCACTTGATGCATGAGGTCCTGGAAAAAAGACAGGTAGGTAGATCTCTTGGTCGAGGTGAAAAGGCGAGACCACCTTAGGCATAAAGTGTGGATTAGTCCTAAGGACCACCTTGTCATGATGGAACCTTGTATAAGGTGGATTAGCTACTAGTGCTTGCAATTCACTGATGCGGCGTGCTGATGTGATTGCAATGAGAAAGATAACCTTCCAAGAAAGGTATCTCAAGGAGGTGGTAGCTAAAGGTTCAAAAGGCAGCTTCATAAGCTGACCAAGAACCAAATTTAAATCCCATGCCACCGGGGATGGTCTAATGGGAGGCTTTGTTAAAAGGAGGCCTCTCATGAACCTTGCTACAAGGGGATGAGAGGAGACAGGTTGTCCATTTAGAGGCTTGAGGGAAGCTGCAATAGCACTCAAATGGACTCTTACTGAATTTGTCTTAAGGCCTGCATTAGACAGATGAAGGAGATACTCCAGCAACGATTCCATAGGTATAGCATGGGGGTTAACACCCTTCTCAGAACACCAGATGGTAAACCTCTTCCACTTGAAAGCGTAAGAACGTCTAGTGGAAGGTTTTCTGGAAGCATAAACAACATCTTTTACTTGTTGAGAAAGATGAAGATCCTGGAGATCTAGGCCTTCAGCAACCAAGCCCTGAGATGCAGAGACTGGGGATTGGGATGCCACAACTTTCCGTCCTCCTGAGAGAGGAGGTTTGGAGCAGACCCTAACTCTAGGGAGGGAGCTTGAGAGAGATGTAGAAGCAGAGGGTACCACACTTGCCGTGGCCAATGTGGAGCTATGAGAATCATGTGGCCTCTGTCTCTCTGAAGCTTGAATAGGGTCTTGGGAATTAGGGGAATGGGTAGAAAGGCATACAGGAAGTCTTGACCCCAATGAAGGAGGAAAGCATTCCGTGCCTGAGCCCCCTGAGCCGGAGTTCTGGAACAGAACCGGGGACGTTTGATATTCCACGGACTTGCAAAGAGGTCTATGTCTGGGGTTCACCAAATTTGAAAGATTTTGGATACCTGGTCCATATGTAGGGACCACTCGTGTGGAAGCAGAACTCGACTGAGTCTGTCTGCCCAAGAGTTTTGAACACCTGGAAGATAAACTGCCAGAAGATGAATGTGATGCTCTCTGGCGAGGGCCCACAGTCGCAGAGCTTCGTTGCAAAGCGACAGAGAGCCAGTTCCTCCCTGCTTGTTTATATAGAACATGGCTACGTGATTGTCCGTGTGTATAAGGACTGTCTTGTGGCTGAGCAGGGTGTGGAAAACTCGCAGAGCAAGGAAGATTGCCCTGAGTTCCAAGAGATTGATATGTAGAGAAGTCTCCTGTGGGGACCAGATGCCCTGGGTGGAGAGGTCCTGAAGATGAGCTCCTCAGCCAAGCATCTGTTAGAGTTGCTTGGGGTAGAGCCTGTTGAAAAGGGGACCCCAGCAACAGGTTTTGAGGGGACTTCCACCATTGGAGAGACAAAATGAGGCGACTTGTTTTTGCTATTTTATCGGATAGGCCTCCTAATGCCTGGGTCCATTGGGTGGATAAAGTCCACTGAGCTGCTCTCATGTGAAGGCGAGCATATGGTACCACATGAACGGAGGATGCCATGTGGCCTAGCAACTGTAACATTTCTCGAGCAGTTAGTAGGGGTTTTAACTCTGCTTGAGAAGCTAACTGCATCAAGCGAAGGTAACGGGCCTGGGGAAGATAGGCCCTTGCCCTTGTGGTATCCAGCAATGCCCCTATAAACTCCAGGGACTGAGTAGGGATCAAATTGGATTTCGGGATGTTTATTACCAGCCCCAAATATTGAAGGATACGCATTGTGCAGGTTAGAGAAGTCTTGGCTTCTGATTGAGTGGGAGCTCGAATGAGCCAGTCGTCCACGTAAGGGAAGGCAAATATTCCCAGGGTGCGCAAAAAAGCAGCAACTACTGCCATGCATTTCGTGAACACCCTTGGTGCAGAGGCCAGACCAAAAGGGAGCACTCTGTATTGATAGTGCTTCTCCTGAAAAAGGAACTGAAGGAACCTTCTGTGAGTTGGATGGATGAGAACATGAGTGTACCCATCCTTGAGATCTAGAGAACAAAGCCAATCCTGACTCTGAAGGTATGGCAGCAGAGTTCCTAGAGATACCATCTTGAATTTTTCTTTGACTAGGAATCTGTTCAACTCTCTGAGATCTAAGATGGGTCTGAAGCCCCCTCTTTTCTTTGGGATGAGAAAATAGGGGGAGTAGAACCCTGTGCCCTGTTGTTGAGAAGGCACTTCCTCTATTGCCCCCTGGGCTAGAAGAGTGGCAACCTACTGCTCTAACAGACTGAGGAGGGAGGTTGGAGAATTGAACTGATGCACTCTTGTGAGAGGAGGCAAGCTGGAAAAATGAAATTTGTACCCCTCTCTTATGATGGAGAGTGTCCAATGCTCTGCTGTGATTTGCCCCCACCTGGGAGCAAAATGACATAACCTTTCTGGAATGGTGGCGGGCTCTGGTGCTTCTAGAGCCAGGAAGGCTAAGTTCTCTAGCAGAAAGTCAAAGGTCCTGAGGGGACTGAGAGTGCTGGGCTGGAGCAGGCCTCGCAGCCTTTGCTTTGCTCTGTTTGGAGGATTGCTGACGTTTGGAAGGGAATTGAGCTGCAGAAGATGCCCGCTGACTATAAGCAGGATAGAATCTTCCCTTTTTAGAAAAAGGTGTTTTCTTGAACAACCTTTTCTTAGCAGGAGCAGCTGTGGATTTGGATAGTCTATCCAAAGCAGAATTTTCAGCATCCATCTGATTGGTAAGGATTGGCAAGCAAAAGCCAATCAGATTCTCACCTGTACAAGGGATATTTCCCAATTCATCTTGGACCCATATCTCCAAATCAGATGCTTGAAGCCAAGCAATCCTATGTGCACCTATAGCTATAGCTGAGGCCCTGCTTACGCATTCAAAGGAGTCGAAAGCTGCACGGTTGGAGAATTTGGAGATATCCTGGGCATGTTTGAGCCCAGTGAGAAATTCTTGCCTTTTATCATCAGATATAAAAGGACTTAAAGTCTGCAAATGGTCAGTGACTTCTTTTAAGAACATGCCCATGTAGAGACTATAAGAATTAATTCTCGCAGCAAGCATGGAGGCTTGAAAGACTTCTTCCAAAAGTATCCAGGGTTCTACATTCACGTCCTGGAGGATTAGAGGCATGTCTTTTGGCACTCTTAATCTTTCTCATTGCAGACTCAACCACAATTGAGTGGTGAGGAAGTTGAGTTTTATGGAACCCAGGACAAGGAGAGACACGATACATGGTGTCCAACCTGTGAGAATGAGGAGAGGTGGTTAGAGGTGCTTCCCACATCCTTAACATGAGATCATACAGAATCTCATGGATAGGTAAGGTAGCTGCCTCCTTAGGAGTTTTAGGATATTGCAAAATATCTAACTCCTTGGCTCTAGGTTCTGACTCTGGGGCCACTGTAATAGAGAGGCCCCGAGCCACCTCTCTGATAAAGTCTTGAAAAGACAAGTCCTCTGGAGGAGACATCCTTCGTTTAGGAGAGGACTCCTCCTGTGGAAGAAGCATCACTGCATCGACAGACTCCTCAGAATCCTCAGAGTCGTGAAAGGAATCGAAGTATCGTCTGTCTGGATGCTCTTGCAATGCTCGATACCCGTACCGACCAGGATCGGTATCGGGAATCACCGGTACCGGGGTATCGGGAATCACCGGTACCGGGGCATCGGTACCGGAGGGCTTCAGAGGACAAAGTACCGGCATAGCGGACACCGATGCCAATGCCACTGGTACCGGGATCGGTACCGATGACGATGCTGATGCCGGTACCAGCGGAGTAGTCTGTTACGGTACCACGGGCGTCGATGCCACAAGGAAAGCTGCCAGACTGCGTTCCATAGACAGAATTCTCTGATCCATCGACGCCGCCAATGCCTGGAAGTTGGTACCGGTGGAAGCCACCGGTACCCCAGAGCATGGCACCAAGAGATCTGTCGAGGCCACGCCATCGAGATCATCTTGGAACCCCGATGATGATGCTTTAGAGGCCGAAGCCTCCCGCCGGGGTAATTTTGCCAGTGCAGAATCCTCGAGGGCAAGACCAGAGGCATCTCGATGCTTAGAAGGAGATCTACCCTTCGAGGACCGGCTGGATTTATGTTTAGTTACCTGAGATCCATGTGAGGAAGAAGCAGCCCTGGAAGACGTCGATGCCACCGAAGCCGCATCAGAGGGAAACAGGGTACTGAGCTTGGCAGCTCGGTTCTGACGACCCCTCTTAGACATCATGGAACAGGGGACACACAATCTGTTATGGAATGGTCAGGACCTAAACATTTTAGACACCAGTCATGGTTGTCGGTGACGGAGATAGTACCGCCACATTTTGTGCACTTCTTAAAACCTGAGGCAGGCTTTTCCATAGTTAAGGAAAAATGTTCTGGGCCTAAGACCCAAAACTGAAGTGCACCTGAAAAGAATAAATGGAAAAAGGGTGGTGGTTTTTTTTTTTTTTTTAAAAAGAAAAGAACGACCGGCGGTACCGGTACAGCGTCAAAGAAGGCAGACGCGACAGAAAAGAAATAAAGAAAAAATAAGGAAATTCTTCTGCGATGACAGGAACACAACCTGCTGGCTCCGTGGAAAAAGAACAACTGAGGAGAGACAGTTGGAAAGGCGGGAGGCAGCACGCAGGCACTGTGGGATGCTCCCAAAAGCTTTCTGACTGGACGCTGGGGAGCGTTCCCACGCAGGCTCCGTCGGTACCAACGTACCCATATGTGAAGACTCATTCCTGCTTGTTCCTGGAGATATTAATTTACCTAATTTATTTATGGACACAAACTTAGCAAATGAGGACAGAGGGACACCGCACAAGAGAATAAGAAAAATAAGAAAAAAAAACCGATTTTTAGTACAAAACCCCCAAAGCTGACAGATGCTCAGTGACACATTTCACCAAACAAAACCCACCTGAAGTTAGTATTTTAGTGAATTAAACTGAAAGTTTATGGAAAGCAATACAGTTCTTGTTCATCTTTCACATGAACATGCGCAAGCTAGCATCTTGATATAAGCGGTAAGAACATCCTACCTAAATTAAAAATATTTTGTGCCCACACATTGGCATCACAGTGAAACTGAACGCTGTTGGTCACAGGTATAGAGTCACACCTTGCACGAAGGAGATGACGCAGTCGATAAGTTATCTGTAAGAGAATAAAAGAAAATCTTTTGTACAAGATTAACTTCTCTCAGAAGGAACAGGCAAAACATATGTTACCTTAATAAGAAAGGACCAATACCCACAATGAAGGTGTTTAACCAATACAAAATTCATGATATAAAATTTTCCTGGCTTAGAACTGTGATGAAGAATTCTTACATCAGAACCATTTGCTTATGATTTCAATTACAAATCATATCAATCACAATGAGAAGCCCTATACTTTGTCTATCTGGTATTCTCAGATTTCCTAACAGACAATCATCAAATCATTTAATTATTAACTACACTTTCTTGTAATAAATGCACACATGAAAATTGCAAAATGTTACAGTAGGAGAAAGCCACGGTTGCAATATTATTCCATTAGAATGAACAGAAAGCGTAGTTACTCACTTGTAACAGGTGATCTCCAGGAACAGCAGGAATCAGTCTTCACATATGGAATAAATCTTCACATAGGGGTGACGTCTCCAAAGAAGCCCACGCGGTAACGCTCCCCAGAGTCCAATAGGAAAGCCTTTGGGAGCACTCCACTGCGCCTGTGTGCCTGCCTTTCCAACTCCTCTCCTCAGTTAAGTTTGTAGCTGCGAACAAAAGAACCCTACAACTTCTAGGGGAGGAGAGCGGGTTGTGAAGACTGATTCCTGCTGTTCCCGGAGATCACCTGCTATGGGTGAGTAACTACGCTATCTCCAAAAACAAGCAGGAATGCAGTCTTCACATATGGGACTCACTAGCTCCCACAAACCAGGTGGGTGGGGGGGGAAGTACTATGATCCCTGAGGCAAAAACATGTAGCTGATGAGTCTGGAAGAGTTGTGGGCCATTGGACTCTATTCCAGAAGGCGATACTCCTCTGATGATAATCAGTTATCTTGTAGAAGTCAAGGACGGAGGGTAGGAGTTGAATTTAAGTCCCAAAGAGGTGCTAGAGTAGTCAAAACCAAGAGGCCCAATGGGAGTGTCTGTCCAGATAATAGTGTGCAGCAAAAGTATGAATGGAGGACCAGACAGCTGCCTCAACAGCTACTGAACAGAGATTAGTTACGGATATTGGCATAGCCCGCACATAATGAGCGGTGACATGACCCTCCAAAGAGAGACCTGCTTGTGTAAAAGCAAGAGAGATGCAATCTGCTATTTGATAGAGTACGTTTCGTCACTAGTAGACCCAAGTGACTATGGTCAAAGGAAATGAATAATTGAGAGGATCCTCTGTGAAAGCATAGTTACTCTCACCTGCAACAGGTGATCTCCGGGAACAGCAGGAATTTAGTCTTTACATATGTGCGACATCACTACTCACTGAGCCCACATAGGAATGCTCCCCAGCTTACAATTGGAAAGCTTTTGTGAGCACTCCACTGTGCCTGCATGACTGCCTTCCCACCTCCCTCTTCAGTTTTTCGTTTTCCGCGGAGTCAATAGGAAGCAAATCCCACAATCTAGGACATTGCTAGTTCCCTTATCCTTTTCTTTATTTTCTTTATTTATTTTCTCTAACAAAAAAAACCCCTACCTTAAGCCTACCATACTCTTCATACATAGAAGGTAAGGAAAAAACAATTAATGGTTTCAAAAAATGTACTAAGTGTGCCAGTACCATCTTGGCGACTGACATGACTGGTGTTCAAAATGCCTCGGCCCAAACCACCAGCCAAAGGACTGTTCCCTTTGCCAGAAAATGACACGGAGAGGCCCACAGAACCAGGCTTCTAAATTAGGAGCACACTTCACATTGGACATAATATTGTTGGCGTCCACTATATCAAGGATCTCATCATCCTTTCATGGATCTCGGGTATCCTCGAAGTCCAAGCACAAGGCCGCTTCGAAGTCTGCAGGCTCCTCCAGGGAAAGATTTTGCTCAAAACATCGAGAACCGTCAAGGGTTGCCTCGGAGGCGGATCAGCCTGCTAAACATCCCCAGTGGGAGGCCGTCCTCCAAAGCCATCGAGGGGCTCCAGGATGCTCCCGAGGCCTCAACCTCTGGAGAGCTACTGGTACCATGCTACAGGACAGTAGCGCAAACGCTTGTCACAGATACCCAAGCATCGGCAACCCTGATAGACCAGCGCATACTGGCCATCAAGCGCAGCTTAGCAGCCCTATGTGCAGCCTCGGTACCCATAAAACTCTTTGCTACAGGTATTGTCCCACTGATACCAGTTCCGGTACAGGCATAAGCACTGGTTCCCAGTGCAACACCGGGGCTGCTGCAGATAACATCAACATCGCTTCCATACATGCTCTCCCTGGAAACTCTTACCGATACTGGTGCCAGGCCCAAGCAGCTCACCGAGTTTGATACATTGAGCACCATACCCATTGATATTTTGAGTACTTCTATTCAGATTCTTCTGATTCGGATGTAGAGTCACTCCATTCACGGGGGCCCTGGGACCTTCCTTCGGACCCTTCCCCGCCTCAGCAGCAGCGCATGTCGCTGCCAGAGGATATGTCCTTCCAGGAATTCATTCGAGACCTGGTCAAAGAGCTCTCTATCATAGTGACATCGGAGAAGGAGCCAAGGGTGGAGGAATTAGAGATCCTTCAATACCCAACAGCACCTAAGGAAGCAGCCACCTTACCGGTGCACCGCATCCTTCATGACCTTATGTTCCGTATATGGGAGACTCCTCTCACGGTCTCACCCCAAAGTAGACGTCTCAATATCATGTATCGTGTACCGGGGTGTCCCGACTTCCAAAAGCCACAGCTTTCCCACCACTCCATGGTGGTGGAATCGGCTATGTGCCAAATCAAAAGCTCGAAGACTCACTTATTTAACCCTCTGGGTAGGAATTCATGAACCCTCGATGCCTTTGGGCTGTGGAGCTGGTAGATATTTAGCCACCTGTGGCTTCTTTTGTTTAGGAGTCTGCTGCCTCTTCTGTGGCAGCAGACTCCTAAACAAAAGAAGCCACAGGTGGATTCACTAGAGGCAGGTCTTGTCAGACAAATCAGATTGATTTCTTTGACTGGGTGACCAAGGAGTTGGACCCAGGGAGAGCCCTAGAAGTGGTGTATTTAGATTTCAGTAAAGCCTTTGACACTGTTCCTCACAGGCGACTTATAAACAAACTGAGCACCCTAGGGATGGACCCTAAAGTTACTGCTTGGGTTAGAAATTGGTTGAGTGGGAAGCGACAGAGTACAAATAAATGGAGCTCACTCTGAGGAGAAAGAGGTTACCAGTGGTGTGCCCCAGGGATTTGCCCTTGGTCTGATTATTTTTAACATCTGTTAGTGATTATAGCGGAAAGGCTGTCGGGCAAGGTTTGCCTCTTTGCGGATGATACCAAAGATGAAATTAGACTTACCTGCTAATTGTAGTTCCTTGAGGAACTCCAGTCTAGTCCCGACATCTAGGGTGTAAGCACCTCCTCCAGCAGCTATGGAGACTGAGAAACGTCATTCTTCTGATGACACTGGTACAAATACCTCTGGGACCGCCTCCTCTGTCCAGTAGTATATTGACAAAGCAGACTCACCAGAGCAACAATCAAGTAGCAAGAACCTAACACATGGAACTTAATGTAAACTTAATTAACTAACTCACTGGAACCCAACAGTCCCCGTTATTATTCATTTAAACTAAATGATTGTACTTACATATAGGAATCTGTGCTAAGGAAGACCACACTTCCCCGCTCCCTGAAAAATCCAGACGTCCTCCGGATCCCTCTCTTTTCTTGCAACCTTTGCGCTTCTATATGACCCACACGTTCCCACTAGCTTCGTGCTCTTATGCTTTTGTGGAAATGGTGTGCTTCAGGCCCACATCAGGGCAAAATCAGGGAGGGATACGGGACTAGACTGGAGTTACTCAAGGAACTACAATTAGCAGGTAAGTCTAATTTCATCTTCCTTATCGTCCCTCCAGTCTAGTCCCGACATCTAGGGATGTAACAGAGCAGTGAAATGCCTTCTTATTGGGAGGAACCTGCTAGGCCAGTCTGAAGCACCGCTGCGCCAAAGACAGTATCCCTTTCCGCCTGCACATCAAGACTGTAATGCTTAACAAATATATTAAACGATGACCAAGTAGCCGCCCTACAAATATCAATAGCTGGCACTAGGCTGTACTCTACCCACAACGACGCTTGCGCCCTCGTCGAATGAGCTCTAATACCTTCAGGCACTGACTTCCCTTTCAGAATGTAAGCTGACGCAATAGCTTCTTTAAGCCATTGAGCAATGGAAGCCTTACTCGCCGCTTCCCCCTTATGCGCTCCACCAAAAAGGACAAAGAGCCTATCCGTACTTCTGAAACTTGCCGTCCTGCGAAGATACCTTTTCAGCACTCGAACGTCCAGCAAGTGGGCGGATCCTGAACTCGAGTGTCCCCCCGACTCGACAAACACTGGCAGCAAAATGGTTTGACTTGACATGAAATGCCGATACTACTTTTGGTAAGAAAGACGGCACTGGCCTCAAAACCACTTTATCATCATAAAATGTCAAGAACGGCTCCCGACAGGATAGCGCCTGTAGCTCCGAAATCCTACGTGTCGACGAAATCGCTACCAAAAATATCGTCTGGAGCGTCAGATCCTTATCTGATGCCCTCGCCAATGGTTCAAACGGTTCCTGCGTTAAAGCGTCCAACACCAAAACCAGATTCCACCGAGGAACTGGAGATCTACAAGGCGGCCTCAGGAGAGCCACCACTCGCAAAAAACACTTAACATCTGGATGCGTTCCCAGTATCTCCCCTTTTATCTTTCTCCTGTAACACGCGAGAGCTGCTACCTGCACCCACAAAGAGGCAGCCGCCAAACCCTTGTCAAAACCACCCTGCAAGAACGCCAAGACGTGCGACACCGCCGCACTCAACGCTTGAACATTCCTGTCTGAATACCATTCTTCAAAGATCCGCCAGATATGCACATACGCTAGTGACGTCGATACCCTCCTAGCCTTCAACATCATGGAGATGACGGCTGAGGAATACCCTCTCGCTCTCAGCCTCGCCCTTTCAAGAGCCAAGCCATAAGCAAGAAACGATCCACCTGGGGCATGAGTATAGGACCTTGGAACAAAAGGTCCTTCCGAACCGGCAGTCGCTAGGGACGATCTACCAGCAGTCTGACTAGGTACATGTACCACGGCCTCCTCGGCCAATCTGGCGCTATCAGAATTACCGCTCCTTTGTGAAGCTCTATCCTCTGCAGAACTAGATCTATTAACACCCAAGGGGGAAACACGTACAGGAGCTGGCGCTCCGGCCACCTTTGAATGAGCGCATCAAGGCCCTCCGACATTCTTTCCTTTCTTCTGCTGAAAAGCCTGCTTGCCTTTGCTAACTCTAATGTCGCCATTAGATCCATTACCGGCTGCCCCCAGCGGTTCACTATTAAGTCGAACACCTCTGGATGCAGAACCCACTCTGCCAGGTCCACTTTGACCCAACTCAGAAAATCAGCCATAACATTGTACACTCCTGCCACATGTGTCGCCGACAGCGTCAGTAGATGTGCTTCGGCCCACTCCAGAAGGTGATCAGCCTCGGCCTCTAGCGGCGCCCTGCCGGTGCCGCCCTATCGATTGATGTAGGCCACCGCGGTTGCGTTGTCGGAGAATACAAGCACCGCTCTGCCCTCTAGACAAGACTGAAATTCTCTCAGCGCTAGAGCCACCGCTCTCAACTCCAATCTGTTGATGGGCCAAGCCTTCTCCACATCGGTCCACTGATCCTGAGCAAACGTTCGTTCGACGTGCACCCCCCATTCCAAGAGACTGGCGTCCATTGTCAGGGATATCCAGATGGGAGCCTCCAAAGGCATTCCCCTCTCCAGCACCCCTGGCTGTAACCACCATTTCAGCGCCTTCCTTGTCTCCAGCCAAGACGGAAGTACCCGGGACAGAGGATCGTTCTGATATGACCATCGTCTGAGCAATGCCCTCTGCAGCAGTCGCATATGCGCCCTCGCCCATGGCACCAATTCTAATGTCGCCGCCATCATACCTAGCAACTGCAGATAATGCCACGCCGTGGGAGTCCTTCAGCTTAGAAAGGCTCTGACTAATCCTCTGAGCCCTCAAGCGAGGTAGGAACACGTTCCCTATCTGTGTATCGAAACGGGCTCCGAGATACTCCGGGCTTTGCGAAGACTCTAGTCTGCTCTTTGCTCTGTTGATCACCCAGCCTAGGCTCTGTAGGAACTCCACCACTCTGGCAGTCGCCACCATGCTCTCTTCCCTGGACTTTGCCCATATCAACCAATCGTCCAAATACAGGTGTACCAGAATTCCTTCTTTCCGCAACACTGCTGCCACTACTACCATGACCTTGGTAAATGTCTGCATAGCCATTGCCAATCCGAACAGTAAGGCACGGAACTGAAAATGCCCCATCGGGAGCGCAAATCTGAGGAACCTCTGATGCTCTTGACGAATGGGTATGTGAAGATACGCTTCTGAAAAATCCAGGACGGAGAGAAACTCCCCTGTCCGACGGCCACAATAAACGACCGCAGAGTTTCCATCCGAAAATGCGATATGTGGAGACTTCGATTTACCTTTTTGAGATCCAAGAGGGAATGAAAGGATCCCTCCTTTTTTGGCACCACAAAATAAATGGAGTATCGACCGCACCCGCACTGGTCCCTTGACACCGGAACCACCACGTTGAATTTCAGAAGGCGTTGCAACGTCTCTCGCAGTGCCTGAACTTTCAGAGGCGTTTTGCATGGGGATTGCATGTAAGCATCGGCCATTGAGCGTTGGAACTCGAGGGCATAGCCATCTCAAATGATTTCCAACACCCACCGGTCGGTAGTAATCTGGGCCCAAGCAGGATAAAAGCCTTGTAACCACCCTCCGACGGCCACCAGCATCTCTTGGGCCCCTCTGGCTTCATTGTGACTTTCTAAGATTTGAGGGAGAGGGAGCTGCAAAACCTCTGTTTGCCCCCCTAGACCCTCAAAATCCTTGATTTCTATAGGCGAAACGTCCTCTTTAAAATTGACCAGACCGGGTTGGGCGGAAACGACAAAAATCTCTCTGCTGATTTCGGATAGCTGGCAAAGGTTTCCTTTGCTGTTGCTTGTCCTCTGGGAGTCTCCCTCCCTTAGATTCCCCTAAATCTTTTACCAACTTATCCAAATCTTCTCCAAATAGTAGTTTACCCCTAAAAGGCAACTTAATTAATCTCGTTTTTGAGGAACCATCTGCCACCCAATTACGCAGCCAAAGATAACGCCAGGCCGCTACTACTGACCCCATAGTCTTAGACAGACTCCTAATAAGGTCATAATGAATGTCTGCTAGGTAAGCAGTCCCCGACTCCAACTTGGATGCTTCCCCTTCAGACTCCTCCAATTGGTCTCCCTGAACATGTTGTGACCAACGGAGAAAGGCACGTGCCACCCAGGTCCCACAAACTGATGCCTGTAAGGAAAGCGCACAGATGTCAAATACCTGCTTCAACAAGGTATCTAGCTTCCTATCTTGCACATCCTTAAGGGCGGCACTACCTTCCACCGGAATTGTCGTCTTTTTGGTCACTGCCGATACCGCGGCATCTACTTTCGGCAATTTAAACAATTCGCGATCCTGATCTACCAACGGGTATAGCCGAGCCATAATCCTAGAACCCTTCAGTCCTGCTTCAGGCATGTCCCATTCTTCCTGAATCATCTCCCGCATTATTCTATGAACCGGGAAGGCTCTTTGCGTTTTTCAAAACGCCTGTAATAGAGGGTCCTCTAAGGATGTATCTTCCGCCGGTACAGCAGCAGGAATATTTAGTGCCTTTAGAGTATCCCCTATTAAGGCCGGTAACTCGTCCCGCCTAAAGACTCTGACCACCTGCGCTTGATCTTCGTGTTCAGCCAACTCTCCTTCCTCTAACTCCTCCTGAACCTCTGTGTCCCGTTCTTCGTCCTCTGAAAAAGGACTCTCCGAGGCTACCAATTGTTCCTGCAAATTCTTTTCCTTTCGAGGCCTCTTTGAAGGAACCTCCATAAGCCCCAAGCCCATAGGAGTTCCCGGACGCTTTTCTCCCAAACTCGCTTCTAGCGAAGGTGCTTCAGTGCTCTTATTCCTGCACTTTAAGACTTGTTGCAAGACAGTCACGAAATCCTGTGAAAAAATTGCTCCTAACCCACTAGGCAAAGTCGGCTGAGCAATAGACTTATCTGGAACCAAGGAAGGCCCAGCCACCGGGTCCAGCAACGGAACGGAAGGGAAGGCAGGACCTGGCAAGACCCCTTTCGGTTCCTCTCCAGCAACCTCTGCCACGGGTTCCAAAGAGAGCGCTTCTAGAGATCAAGACTTGCATGCTCCTGCCTCTGAAACCGAGCCCTTTCTAAGACCGCAGAGCAAACAAATCTGCTTAGAAGTCATCTCTCCCCCAACTTGTGGACTGACAAAACTACTTTTACTAATCACTAGGTAAAAAAAAACAAACACCCTTCTATCTAAAAATATAAACTGTCAGCACTACTAGAGAATGATCTAGCTATAGTTGTCTCTATAAACAGCTATCTATGCCTCAACACACACGCATATATACATATTGTGTGGGTGTGAGCGAGTGTTTGTATACTCGCTCACACACACACAATATGTATATGTGTGTGTGTGTGTTGAGGCATAGATAGCTGTTTATAGAGACAACTATAGCTAGATCATTCTCTAGTAGTGCTGACAGTTTATATTTTTAGATAGAAGGGTTATTTTTTTTTTACCTAGTGATTAGTAAAAGTAGTTCTGTCAGTTAGTCCACAATATACATATATATACATACATCCCTCACTTGGTTTTCAGCTTGTCGTGCTGTGAGGGCTTGTGTGCATCAGTGATGCTGAGAGCTAAACTATCGGTAGTTTAACTACTGGAAGGGTCTCCCAAGATGGACAGGTCTCAGCTGAGATGCCAGACCAAGACAAACCACCCATCTGGGCAGCAGCAGAATGGGATAGTGTTGACGGCGGAGGATCACATTTCTGTGACAACGGCAACACCACCAAACTTAAACTGCGCGGAAGAAAGGCCCGGCAATCTACTTCTGTATCTTGCCATGAAAACCCAATGGATAGTTACAACAAAACAAATTGTGCTGTAGTGCTGGAAGATGAGACCCCCAGGTTGGAAGGCACTCAACTAGCTACTGGGGAAGAGCTGAAGACTTTTCAGAGTAAAGCCAGCATTTATGATGTGGTTGGATCAAAGCCCTCGGAACATCTGACTGCTGATGTAGCTGCGCATGAAATGAGAGTCAGAAGCTGTAAAGATGTCTTACACATTGGAACATGGAACGTACGAAGCATGAACCAAAGGAAGTTGGAGGTGGTCAAGAATGAAATGGAACGTGTACAACTTGATCTGTTGGGTGTCAGTGAACTGAAATGGACGGGCATCGGGCACTTTGCAACAGATGATCACATGGTCTACTATGCTGGAAATGAAAGACAAAGAAGAAATGGTGTTGCATTTATAATAAAGAAGAAACTTGCAAGAACTGTAATGAAATACAATGCAGTCAGCGAACGCTTAATCTCTATTCGTCTACGAGGAATGCCTATCAACACAACTATAATTCAAGTATATGCCCCAACAACAGCTGCAGAAGAGAATGAAATTGAAGAGTTCTATGAACAAGTACAAGCTGAAATTGACAGAACATGCAAACAGGATATCCTGATAGTCATGGGTGATTGGAACACAAAGGTTGGCAACAAAGAAGAAGACAAAGTAGTTGGAAAATATGGACATGGCAACAGAAATGAAGCTGGAGAAAGACTGATAGAATTCTGCAAGACCAACGATCTATTCATCTCAAACACCTTCTTCCAGCAACACAAGCGGCGACTGTACACATGGACTTCACCCAATGGATTGTATAAAAATCAAATTGACTACATCTGTGGAAGTCAACGATGGAAAAGCTCTATAACATCAACAAAGACAAAACCTGGAGCTGACTGTGGTACAGATCATCAACTACTAGTATGCAAACTCAAGCTAAAGCTGAAAAAGATCAAACCACTCATGCATGCAGCAAAATATGACCTTGAGAATAGACCACTGGAATTTAAAGACTGCCTGCAAAATCGATTTGCTGCTTTAGATACAAATGATAGAGTTTCAGAAGAGTTATGGAATGACAGACATCAAGAAGGTTGTGTTGGAAGAAAGCGAGAAGTCTCTACAAAAGGTAAAAAAGAAAAAACGGCCAAAATGGATGATGGAAGAAACTCTGAAAATTGCCCAGAAACGCAGAGAAGCTAAAGCCAGAGGAGAAAGAAAGACAATCACAGAACTCAACAGAGATTTCCAACGTGCAGCAAGACAGGACAAGGAAAAGTACTACAATGACGCATGCAAGGAAATAGAAGCAGAAACTATTAGAGGAAGAACAAGATCAGCTTTCCTAAAGCTACGAGAGTTAAAGAAAAAGTTCCAGCCTCGAATTGGAATGTTACAAGATGCTCAAGGTTCTATGTTGAATGATGCTGAGAAGATCAAGAAAAGATGGAAGGAATATACAGAGTTTTTATATGATAAAGATCAAGTGGACCAACAGCCGTTTCAACCTGTACCTTATGATCTGGAACCATTGGTGATGAAAGAAGAAGTTGAAGCAGCATTGAAAGCCTTATCAAAGAACAAAGCACCAGGGATTGATTGCATTCCCATAGAAGTATTACAGCAATCTGATGCAGCTGTTACCGTACTTACAAGGCTCTGCCAAGAAATATGGAAGACAACATCATGGCCAACTGACTGGAAAAGATCTGTGTTTATACCAGTACTAAAGAAAGGTGATCCAACTGACTGTGGAAATTATCGAACAATCGCTCTGATCCCACATGCCAGCAAAATTCTACTGAAGATTATTCAAGAGAGACTACAATCATACCTGGAACAAGAACTACCTGAAGTTCAAGCAGGGTTCAGAAAAGGGTGAGGAACGAGAGACATCATTGCGGATGGGAGATGGATCCTTGAAAAGACTAAAGAATACCAAAAGGATATCTATTTGTGCTTTATCGACTATAGCAAAGCTTTTGACTGTGTAAACCATGAGAAACTCTGGGCCACATTAAGAAGCATGGGTATACCAGAGCACCTGATCGTTCTCTTGCACAATCTGTACATTGATCAAGAAGCAACAGTTTGAACGGAACAAGGAGAAACAGAATGGTTTAAAATAAGCAAAGGTGTAAGACAAGGCTGCATACTTTCCCCCTACCTGTTTAATTTATATGCAGAACAAATCATCAGAGAAGCAGGATTGTATGAAGACAACAGAGGTGTGAAGATTGGTGGAAGACTCATCAACCTTCGCTATGCTGATGATACCACATTACTGGCAGAAAGTGAAGATGATCTGAAACATTTGCTTCTCACAATCAAAGAACAGTCTCAGAATGGGCCTGCACCTTAATGTAAAGAAGACAAAGATCATGACAACTGGCATAATCAACAGGTTCATCGTCGAAGAAGAAGAAATTGAAATCGTGAATAACTTTAAACTACTTGGATCAACTATCAATAAAGAAGCAACAAGCAGTCAAGAAATCAGACGACGCATTGCTCTTGGCAGAATGGCTATGAAAGACCTAGATAAGATTCTCAAGAGCAGAGATGTCTCTCTCCATACAAAGATTCGACTTGTTCAAGCCATGGTATTTTCAACAACATCATATGGATGTGAAAGCTGGACAGTGAAAAAGATAGACAGGAAGAAAATTGATGCCTTTGAATTATGGTGCTGGCGGCGAATACTGTGTATACCATGGACTGCCCGAAGAACAAACCAGTCTGTACTAGAGGAGATCAAATCTAAGCTTTCTTTAGAAGCTCAGATGACAAGACTTCGACTTTCATACTTTGGACACATCATGCGGAGAGAGAGATCATTAGAGAAAGACATCATGCTTGGCAAGATAGAAGGTCAACGCAAAAGAGGAAGGCCAGCAATGAGATGGATCGATACAATAACAGCAGCTACGGGTACCAGTCTGTCAACAATGAGCCGCCTGACTGAAGATCGAACACAATTTAGGATAGCTATCCAGAGGGTCGCCATGAGTCGACTCCGACTCGACGGCACTTAACAACAACATACATACATATATAAATACATATATATATATATATACACATACACACACATATATACATACACACCCACACCCTCCTACATTCCCCCATACACACACACACCCTCCTACATTCCCCCAGAACACCTGCTTTCAATTCTAAAGCTAAATTGCTGAGGAAACTTTCCCTTTTTGTCTCTTGCAGAGCTGAAATCACCCCGTGACTGGATCGCACCAGAAACCCTCTCACCTCAGGGTTCTCTGCAGGCCCGATGCTCGCGTGCCTTTCCCACGCTTCAGTCACGCGGCCGCAGCTTCCTGCTACCTGATGCGCCCCACAGCAAAATCAGCTGCTTACTTGAACCCCCAGCAGTCTGTACCGATATCCAATGGGTCTCCCCGCGCTCAGCCGATCAGCAGCTTCCGCAACGGGAGAGAGTCGCCATCTGAGGAGCCAGTACCTTTGGAGTCAGCAGCCTTGCCACGCGTTCTCCTCACACCCTCTACAGACTGCTGTTGTGCTCTTGTGCTTGCTGCCGGCTCCTCACCCAACTGTGGGTTCAAGAACCGGAGCCCCGCCCTGGAGCTCTGAAAAGTACCTTCCTCCCCTGCCGCCTGCCCGAAGAGAGGAGGGAGATAGGAAGGGGGCCTTAGCACAGTTTCTCCTCAACAGGTAAACTGTTCCCTTTTTTTTCCAATAAGAATAAATTGACCAATAAATGGAAGAATAAATTGAACAATATCCTCTCTAAATTACTCTCCTCAAATGTTTCTCCAGTGAGCCTTCAACTTCTAGGCTCACCAACCTCCAGCTGCTATGGAGACTGAGATTACTGGACAGAGGAGGCAGTCCCAGAGGTATTTCTGCCAGAGTCATCAGAAGAATGACGATTCTCAGTCTCCATAGCTGCTGGAGGAGGTGCTTAAACCCTAGATGTCGGGACTAGACTGGAGGGACGATAAGGAAATCTGCAATAGAGTTGACACCCAGGAAGATGTAGATAACATGAGGAGGGATCTAGCTAAGCTTGAAGAATGGTTTAGAATTTGGCAGCTGGGATTTAATGTTAAAAAATGCAAGGTCATGCATTTAGGCTGCAGCAATCCAAGGGAGCAATATAGTATAGGGGTTGAAGTACTGTTGTCCACTAAAGAAGAGCGGGACCTAGGCGTGGTTGTGTCTGATCTTAAAGTAGCTTAAAAGGTAGAAAAGGCGACAGCAAAAGCTAGAAGGATGCTTGGGTGCATACGAAGAGGAATGGCTAGCAGAAAAAAAGGAGATGATAGTGCCTCTGTATAAGTCTTTGGTAGGACCTCATTTGAAGTATTGTGTGCAATTCTGGAGACTGCACCTTCAAAAAGATATAAACAGAATGAAGTCAGTACAGAGGGTGGCTACTAAAATGGTTAGTGGTCTTCATTATAAAGCATATGAGGACAGACTTAAGGATCTTAATATGTACGTACACCTTAGAGGAAAGGCTGGATAGAGGTGATATGATTGAGACGTTTAAATACCTCCATGACATAAATGCACAGGAGAAGAGCCTCTTTTGATTAAAAGCAAGTTCTGCTATGAGGGGACATGGGATGAGGGTGAAAGGGGATAGATTCAGGAGTGATATGCGGAAATATTTCTTTACGGAAAGAGTGGTGGATCCGTGGAATAGTTTCCCAGTGGAGGTGGTAGAGATGAGGACAGCATCTGAATTCAAAAAGCAAGGGACAAACAGAGGAAAACAGGGGACTGTTGTAGTTGCTGATATGGAAGGACAGACTAGATAGGCCATGTGGTCTTTTTCTGTCGTCATTTTTCTATGTTTCTTTAACCCTGATACTGAGAAGCGGAAGGATAAGAAGAGAAGAATCTCTTCTTCTTGTGGAAAGATTTCTTTTCAGGAGTCTTTTTCCTAGTAGGGTCAGCTGTTACTCTGGACAGTCTCTAGAGTAACATTTTCTGACTCTAATTTAGAGGCCTTATCTTGCCAGTCTTTGCCAAAGAGGTTTTCCCTGTGCAAGAAATGTTGGCCTTCTTATCTTGAACCTACTGCTCCTGGAGAACTTTACTGCTACCTCAGCCAGAGATGCATGTCTATGGAAGAAAGTCGGGAGGAAACTACCTTCAGGAGGGAATGCAGATGGTTACGCTGAAACCGCCTTGTCATGGTTAAAGAGTATAGGGCAGATCCGCCTCTAGAGCCTGCAACTCGCTGATGCAGCCAGCTGAAGTGAGGGCAATAAGGAAGATGACCTTCCAAGATAGAAACTTCAGAGAAGTGGTGGCTAAAGATTCAAAAGGTGGCTTTAGAAGTTTAACAAGAACCACATTCAGATCCCAAGCAACCAGAGGCAGCTTAATAGATGGCGTGGACAGCATGGTACCCCGCATGAAGCATGCTACTAAGGGGTATGAGGAGATAGGCTGTCCATCTACTGGTCTGTGAGAGCCGCAATGGCACTAAGGTGAACTCTCACAGAGTTAGTTTTAAGACCTGTCAAAGATAAGTGGAGGAGATATTGTAGAAACGACTCCACCGGGCAAGAAAAGTGGTCAAGCTCGTTTGGTGAGCACCAAAGGGCAAACCTACGTCATTTGAATGCATAAGATCACCTGGTGGAATCTTTACGTGATGCAAGGGCATCTTTGACCGCTTGTGGTAGGTCAAGGTCGGCGAACATTAGCCTTTCAGAAGCCATGCTGTCAGGCATAGGGAGTGGGGCTGTAGCTTCCCGTGGTCCTGAGGAGATTAGGCACACATTCCAGGTTGAGCGGCTGAGTCTGCGCAACGCGAAAAAGCAGAGGAAACCACGATTGATGGTGTCAAAAGGGAGCTATGAGAATCATCGAGCCTGTCGGCCTGTAGCTTGAACAGCGTCTTGGGGATCAAGGGGATAGGAGGGTATACATAAAGCAGTCCCTGTCCCCAATGGAGAAGAAAGGTGTCCGGGGGTATGTCGATGCAGCGACGTAACCCTGAAACAGAAGAGCAGAAGCTGCATGTTTTGTGGAGTGGCAAAAAGATCTAGCCGAGTAGCCATCTCCCAATGCAAGATCCATTCATGTGGACGAAGTATACGGCTTAGCCTGTCTGTTAGGAGTTTGAGTTCGTCTGGGAGGTACACCACTCTGAAGTGGATGCGGTGAGTGGTGGCAAAGGACCATAAGCAAATCTCCTCTCCACAGAGGGGACAGAACCCCCCCTCCCCCATTTGTTTATATAAAGCATGGCAACCTGGCTGTCCATTATGACTAGAACAGGTTGCCCTGATAGCTGGGGTTGAAAAACCCGAAGAGCATTTGTCAGTGCCATTAGTTCTAGCAGGCTGATCTGTAGGACAGATTCTTGTTGTGTCCACAGTCCTGGTGATGAGGCAAACACAGCAATCCTGTGGGAGGAAAGCTCGGGCCTGTCAAGTGTCTAAGAGTGCACTGATGAACTCGGGTCGTTGGGTTGGAGCAAGGTGGGACTTAGGGAAGTATATAATGAATCCCAAGTGTTTGAGCGCCATGATGGTGCAATGAAGGGAGAGTTTTACCTCTTGAGGGGAGTCTCCTCTGATCAGCCAATCATCTAAGTAAGTAAAGAACAATACGCTCAGGGTGCATAGTGCATTTTGTGAAGACCCCATGGGCAGAGGCTAAACCAAAAGGGAGAACCCGGTATTGATAATGGTTTCCTTGAAACATGAAGCACTGATACTGTCTCTGCAAGGGATGTATCAGTAAATGCATGTACACCTCTTTTAGGTCTAGAGAACAGAGCCAATCATGTCTTTAGAGGTATGGTAGAAGTGTTCCTAGAGAAATCATTTTGAATTTTTCTTAGACCAAGTATTTGTTTAGGTCTCAGAGATCCAAGATGGGCCTGAAGCCTCCTGTTTTCTTTGGAATGAGAAAGTATGAAGAGAGAAGCCCAACTTTTTTTTGAGGAGGAGGAACTCTTTCTATGGCACCCTGGAACAATAGGGTGGTCACCTCTTCTTTTAAGAGAGTGCTATGAAGGGGTTGTATGGGATAATACCCTGTGAAGTAGGTGGGAGGGTAAGGTTTCGAAGTGAAGCTGATAACTCCTTTGGACAATCTGGAGTGTTCACTGCTCTGATGTTATGAGGTGTCACCTGTGGGCATAGTGAAAGTCTGCCTGCTATGTGTAGGGGCTGGGGGCCCTCGAAGGCCAGATTGGCAATGCCCTCTAGGAAGGAGCCAAAAACCAGGTGCAGGTTGTGCCTGTGCAGCTGATTGAGGCTTAGGAGCTTTGGGCTTCTTGGGTTGGCGAGGACCTTGCTGCCTCTGCTGAAGTTGCTGAGGTTGATAGGCAGCATAAGGCGGGTAAGAAGGATAGTATCTTTTCTTTTTAGAAAAAAAGATTTATTGGGAAGAGCTTTCCTCTTGGATGGGTCAGCTGCCTTCCTGGAAAGGTGTTTTAAGGTGAGATCATGTGTTTCAATCTCCCTGCTTTTTTTCTTCAATCCTTGCCAAAAAGGTTTTCTTCAGTACATGGGATATTGGCCAGTTTATCCTGGACCCATTGCTCGAGATCTGATGCCTCTAACCAAGACATTCTGTGAGTCCCAATGCAAACTGCTAAAGCTCTGCTGATGGATTCAAAAGCATCAAGAGAGGCGTTGGTCAGAAACTTAGAAGTGTTCTCACCTTGTTTGATGAGGGTCTGGAATACACCCTTCTTATCCTCTGGAAACAGGGGGGAGGGGGGGGACAAAAGTCTCCAGATAACTGGTGACATCCTTCAGAAACATGCCCATGTACAGCATGTAAGAGTTGATTCTGGAGGCCAACATGCATGCCTGGAAACATCGACACCCGAAGGCATCAAGTGTCCTTGAGTCTCTGCCAGGAGGCATGGATGAATGGTTCTTGAAGCTCTTTATTTGGCTCATCACCAATTCCCACTACCAATGAGTGCTGGGGAAGCTGAGGTTTAGGGAAGCCTGGGCACTCTGGTACATGGTATAGTGTCTCTTGTTAACAGGCGGAACCATGAGCGGGGCCTCCCACATGCGGAGCATAAGGTCTTGCAGGACAGTGCAGTTACTCACCTGTAACAGGTGTTCTCCGGGGACAGCAGGAATCAGTATTCACATATGGGTGAAGTCGGTGCCGATGGAGCCCATGCGGAAGCATCTCCCCAACTCTCAAAGAAAGTCTTTGGGAGATGCACCACACATGCATGGTCCCCTTCTCGCCCAAGGGTGCCATCAGTCTAATCACATAGCTAAGATGGCAAAAATAAAAGATGGTAAAGAAGCAACTCCAAGGGGAGGAGGGAGGGTTGTAAGGACCAATTCCTGCTGTGCCCGGAGAGCACCTGTTTCAGGTGAGTAACTACGCTTTTTCCAGGAACAAGCAGTCAGTCCTCACTTATTTATTTATTTATTTTATTTTACTTTACAGGTTTTTTTATACTGCTTTATCATTTCAGTCAAAACGGTTTACATTGTAACTTAAACTTGGTAACGTACATTAAACAGGAACATTGATAACTTGGATTTGGTATTGAGGTATAAGTGATTTGCCCAAGGCCACAAGGAATGCTAGTGTGAATCAAACGCTGGACTCTCGGTTCCCAAGACAGTGCTATAGCCATTAGATTATGCCTCCCTCCTCCTCCTCAGTTATCTATAGAGCAGTTGAGTACCAAGTGAAAGACTCTCACAAGACACAAGTTTCGGCAGGGAACCAGCACTCCAGTAGCCTGACATAGAAGGGTCGGAGGGCAGGAACTGCCTACATCCCAAAGAGATTACGGAGCATGGCCTGGCCGAAGGTATTGTCCAGTTGGGACTCCCACTCCAGGCAGTCATGAGCTGCGAAGGTAAGGATCAGGTGGTGGCCTGACAGATTTCTGTCACAGATATGGAATGCAGATTTGCCACAGAGTTAGCCATGGCCCTGACGCGGTACGCCATGACCTGATGGTCTAGTGGGATCCCAGCTTGCTTATAGGCAAGGGCAATGCAGTCCGCCACCCAAGTAGACAGAGTTTGCTTGGTCACTGGAAGCCCCAGTCAACTGGGGTCATTGGAGACGAAAAGCGGAGGTTCTTTGCAGTGGCGAGTCCTCTTACAATCCAGAGTATGGAGAACGGTCTCCACCTTGCCAGTGTGAGGCCTCGGGAAGAAGGTGGGGAGCACCACCTCCTGATTGAGGTAGAAGGGGGACACCATCTTTGGCAGAAACTTGGTGTGTGCAGAGCACCACCCTGTGCTTTTAGAACCTTGCGTAGGGCGGCTCTGCCATCAGAGCCTGGAGCTCGCTGACCCTGCAAGTCGATGTGAGTGCAACGAGAAAGACAACCTTCCAGGAGAAGTACCGCAGGTGGCAAGTAGTCAGGGGCTCAAACGGTGGCTTAGTGAGCTGAGAGAGCACCACACTGAGATCCCACTCCGCCGTTGGTGGGCTGACAGGGGGCTTGGACAACATAAGGCCCCACAGGAAACAAGAGATAAGGTGCTGAATCAAGAGGGGCTTGCCCTCGACAGAGTGATGGTGCACCACAATAGAGCTCAGGTGCACTCTGATCATTGGACTTCAGTCAGTTCAGACAGGTGGAATAAGTATTGGAATATCAGCTGCACTGAGCAGAACAGGCCTGCCTGCAGCTCAGCGCACCTCACTGAATACAGAAACCATTTGAAGGTGTTCACCCTTCTTGTAGAGGCCATGCAGGAGGAAAGGAGGACCTAAGAACATAAGATATGCCATACTGGGTCAGACCAAGGTCCATCAAGCCCAGTATTCTGTTTCCAACAGTGGCCAATCTAGGTCATCCACATCTTGTGGGAAGCTGAAGGGAACTAGAGCTACCCTTTCAGCCGCCAAGCCATGAGCGACAGGGACCCCAGGCTGGGATTGCAGAGAGAGCCCTCCATCAGTGAAAGTAGTCCTGGGGAGTGGCCATGGGGAATCGGAGATGCCGCCAACAGATAGAGAAGCAATGGGAACCAGTGTTGCCTGGGCCACCGGGGGCTACCAGTATCAATGATGCCCTGTCACGCTGGACTTTGAAGAGGGTCTTGGTGACCAGCGGTATCAGCAGGAAGGCGTAGAGGCGGCCTTCCATCCACTGAATGAGGAATGCATCTGCCCCTACCTGGAACAGGTGCATCTGGCAGGAGCAGAAGCGGGCCAACTGTGTGTTGTCCAGGCTGGTGAACAGGTCCACTAGGGGGACACCAAGAGTCAGAAATGCCGGGAGTCCACTCTGGAGTCCAAGCACCACTCATGTGGCTAGAAGACTCTGCTCAGCCTGTCTGACAGGGTGTTGTCCAGGCCCGGGAGGTAGACTGCCCGCAGGAGAATCCTGTTGCATGTCGCATATGAGCAGAGGCCTATCGCCTCCTGGTAGAGGTTGGATGACCCCATGCCTCCTTGCTTGTTGACATAGAACACTGCGACTTTGTTGTTGGTCTGGACAAGCACCAACTGGTACTGCAACCAGTGGCGAAAGGTTCGGAGGGCCAGAAATATCGCCCGGAGCTCCAGGAGGTTGATCTGCAAGTGGCAATCCATCCGGGACCAACTGCCTTGGGTGAGGAGGTCCTCGCAAAGAGCTCCCCATCCCCGCAGGAAGACATCCATAGTAAGGACCCTCTGGGGGGGGGGGGTGCCTGAAAGGGCATCTCAGCCTGAAGGTGGCAGGGGATCTTCCACCAGTCGAAAACGTCTGCCAGCTGGCAGGTCACCTTTATCCTGTCTCGAAGCCTGCTCGTAGCTTGTGTCCACTGTGAGCAGAGGCACCACTGAGTCGCCCTCATATGCAGGCGGGTGTATGGGTCACGTGGACCATGGAGGACATGTGACCCAGCAGGCAGAGGAGAAGGAAAGCAGGCACCGACGACAGTGCTGCAACTCTGCGGCTAGTGCCCAGAGGCATTGTCCTCTCTGGAGGGAAGGAAGGCCTTGGCCTGGAGGGTGTCCAGCTGAGCCCCTATGAACTCCAGGGACTGAGCCAGAGAGAGGTGGGATTTGGGGTAACTCCAGACGCTGCAGGGCTTGGATGATGCATTCGGTGGTGTACCTCTGTAGCAGTGCCTCCCCTTATGAGCCAGCCATCCAAATAGGTAAAGACGGAGACGAAGGTGGAGTGTGACCACCACTAGGCACTTGATGAAGACCCTTGGCGATGACTCCAGCCCACAGAGTAGCATCCTGTACTGGTAGTGACCTGCTCCCATCACGAACCGGAAGTATTGTCAGTGGTTGGGATGAATCAGGATGTGTGTATAAGCATCTTTCAGGTCTAAGGAGCATAGCCAGTCTCCCTGCTGGAGGTAAGGCAGCAGTGCTTCAAGGGAGAGCATCTTAAACTTCTCCCTCACCAGAAATCTGTTCAAGTCCCACAGATCCAGAATAGGCCTGAGGCCCCCTGTTCGTTTGGTAATAAGGAAATATCTGGAGTAGAAGCCTTTGCCCCAGAGATGTTTGGGCACTGGCTCCACCGTCATGTCCTCGAGGAGGCCTACGAGCTCGGTGGGGAGCAGAGTGTGGTGAAGCAGCTGCCTTACGGGTTCTCCTGGGAAGAACAAGCGCGGCGCCTGTTGCAGGTGAAGGTGGTAACATTTCTTGACTACTTGTAGTACTAGTAATCGGTGGTGATGAAGAACCACCTGTGGGCAAATAGGGCCAGATGCCCCCTGTGGGCTGCTGAGGGCCTCCTAGGGAAGAGGAGGCCATACCTAAGGAGTCAAACTCCCTCCAGGCTGGGCTGGGGCCAGTGCCTAGGTTTTAGGGGTCTTAGGCTTGTGGGAGCAGTGCCCTTGCCCCTTGGATTGTTTTCCCTGCTGTGGGGCAGAGAAGGCCTGGTACTGTGAGGCATTACCAAAACCCCCTTTTTTCTCGGGAAGAAAGGTTTCTTTCCTGGGGCTTTCTTACAGCAGTGCACCAAGGGTCTTCTTAGAGAGTCTGTTCCTGGTCATGAACTCAGTCTCTATTTCTGCAGCCTTGTCTGACATGAATTTTCCAAAGAAGTTCTTTCCAATGCAAGGAACATCGATGAGTTTGTCCTGGACGCAGTGCTCAATGTCAGTTGACTGCAGCCATGCCTGGTGTCAGGACCTGATGCCCATGACAGCCACTCTGGCTGAGGATTCAAAGCCATCGTTTGCTGCTCGAGACAGGAACTTTGAGTACTCCTTGACTGCCGAGGCCAGTGACTTGAACCACTGAAGAGGTTCCCATTGAGGCCTGCAGAGAAACTGGCGTGCTCCCTCACCAGTTCCTTGAGGTACATACCAATGTACAATTGGTAGGATTGGACTCTGCAAACCTGTATCAAGCCTTGGTAGCATTTTTAGCCAAGGGTGTCCAAGGTCCGGGCCTCCCTACCCAGGGGCACCAAGGAATGAGTCTTTTGGCGCTTGAGGTGACAGGTGGCTCACTCGACGACCCTAGAATTGTGAGGGAGCTGGATTTTTTGGAACCCCAGGCTGCGGCAGACTCAGTACATGGAGTCAAGCCGTCTGCTCACAATGGGCACCAATGCCGGCTCTTCCCACATATGGAGGAGGAGGAGGTGCTTGAGGATTGGAGTGATGGGCACCATGAGGACCTCTTTTGGAGGTGCCTCGTACAACAGGATCTCAAGTTCCTCAGTGTGGGGATCCTTCTCAGCCTCAAACACAAATGCCTTTGCCATATCCAGCACAAAGTCGAGGATGGCAATATCCTCGGGCAGGGAATGGTGCCAGGACACCGGTGGAGACGGCTCAGAGGGCACGTCTCGGTGTTGGCGGGTGTCTGGGGACTCATTCTTGGTCTCCCAGTCTGACAAAGTCAGAGGAAGAATGCAAGGCTCCGTGGCTCCTGTGGTCGGGTCCCGAGCCCAAAGGCCCACAACCCCCTGAAGACCTGCGGTCCGAGCCGCGTTCACTCGCCGGAGAGGACCGGTGTCCCGAGGAATGGGACAAGGACCTCGTCCAATGCCAATGGCTCTCGAGGCCAGTGGCGCTCAAAGATCGGTTTGATGACCGGGGACGCCCTCAAGGTCGAGGGTCCGGTTGTTGGGGTGGGTAAACTGGAGGAACCAGACATCAACACCTGCTGCTAGTCCAGGAAGGCAGTGATACTGCACTCTAAGGCCACCCATCCTGGTCTCTATGCAAGATGGCTCTGCAGCCTTCGACACGGGCACCGATGGCTTCGGGCCTGGCATCTGTTCTGTCAAGGGGGAGTCCTCGACCAGGATGGCTCAGGGGTCCAAGGCCAGTCACCTGACACTGACGACTTCTTCCTTGGCAGCTTGTGAGGCCACTCCTGCGCCGATCCTTTGGACTCATGCCAGGAACCACAGGGCCTGGTGTGGGATTTACCCACCTTTTCCAGACCCATCCTCCAAGGCGGCCTTTAAGGTTTTCAGGCTCTTCTTGCGTCCCACCTATGGGGAGTTCCTCTCTGAGAAACAGCAGAAACGGGACTCCGAGGCAGCCAGGGCATCGCGGGGCACTGAGGTACCGAAGAGTGCCCTGCAGCGTGGTGTTACCAGGGACTACGGCGCAAAGTCAAATCTATAGAACAACTTCTCTTGCTGCAACTGATGGCTCCTGATGGCCTTTGCAGACATGGACTTGCAAAGATTGCAGCACGAGTTGTCATGATCCGGCCCGAGGCAATGGAGGAAGCAGTCATGTGGGTTGGGTGAGGATCATCATCTTACTGCATTGATCACATTTTTTGAAGCCACTGGAGGCCATGGGGGAAAAAAAACAGGCTCTTCAGCCCGGGTGAAGGTCTGAAATCTGCCAGCCAAAAACGGCCTGAAGCACCGGTCGAGAGACACCTTGAGAAAAAAACAAGAAAAACAAACACGAGGAGCGATGTTGAGGCAAGCGAGCTTGGGGCCAGAAGAGGAACCAATATGCGCACCAGAAAGAGAATAATTTAGGACAAGAGAGAGAGGTTTTTTTCCAGGGAAACGGGACAGATGGCATCTTTGGACAGGAAGGGGACCACGCATGCATACTGCATCTCCCAAAGGCTTTCTTTGAAAGTTGGGGAGATGCTTCCGGGTGGGCTCCATCAGCACCAGCATCACCCATATGTGAGGGCTGACTTCCTGCTTCTTTCCAGAGAAACGATGCACCAGTAAGGTAGCCACCTTCTCGTTGTTAGAGGATATTGGAATATCTCCAATTCCTCTGCCATGGAGAGCCCTGCTGCAATGTGACGCATGAAGTCCTGAAAGGACATAGGCTCTGGTGGGGACAGAAGCCATTCCTGAGGCAGCGAAAGGTCTGAAGGGATGTCAGGAAGTTCTCAGGAATCGAGTAACCCTCAGTCAGATTATGAAGAACTTGAATCAGAGTCCAGCAAGAAATAAAAGTACTGGCGGGTCCTGGGTTCAACCTCGATGCTTCATGGAGGTTGACGTTTGATGCAGATACCAATGCTCAGAGGTATCAGAACTGAGAGCAATGGCAGCCTCAATCTGTTGGATATCAGGGGCAATGACCGGTTCCAACTGAAAAATCAGCTTCAGATGATGCAACAATGCCAGTTCAAGGGCCAGTATCAGAGCAGATATGCACGGCTGTAGGCTCGGTGCCGAAGCCTGTACTCCTAAAGGCTACCAGAAGTGCTGCCAAGCTCCTCTCGAGAGCCAGCATGCACTGGTCCAGGGAGATGGCAGATGTCTGGATGGAAATCACATATGGGGCTCAAAGCCACCATTCCAGAACAAGGAACCGGTAGCTCTCCAGAGGTCGTGAGCATCCCGGAGCCCCACTTGCTTTGGAGAGCAGATACTCCCACCAGGGCTGTTTGGCTGGCTGGTCTACATTGGACGCACTTCTAGGGGAATCGCGATGCTTATGTTGGGATTCTTCTCTGGCATTGGAATCAGTCTTCAATGCCGAAGATTTGGAAATTGCCTCAGATTTTGACTTACTTCTGCGTTTGGACTTTGAAGAAGCCTGAGACCCATGAGAAGAAGTCGGTGCCCTTGATGAAGTGGAAACCACTAAAACAGTCCAAGGCAAATGACGATCCAAACTGTCTGGCTTGGTTCTTGAGGCCTCTCTGTGTCATTTGTTGCCACAAAGGACAAGAAGTGGGTTCATGTGAAGACCCAAACATTTTATACATTAGTCATGTTTATCAGTGGCCGAAACTGTACTGGGACACTCGGTACATTTTTTTAAAATCACTGACTGGCTTTTCCATGCCTGAAAAAATTGTCTTTGAAATTGAAGACAAGGCTATGGAGGCCTAGGCTAGCAGTGAGAACCACGGTAAGAATCAATAGAAAAGAAAAAATTGAAAATAAATAGACATATCAGGACCGATGTCTGATTCAACGGAATCGGCATCGACGGGAAGGCAGAAGCACGATGTACTCTGAAGGGCACAAAAAAAGAAGAGTTTTTCAGCAGTGAAAGGACAATGCGTCCTACTGGCTCTGCAGAATATGAAAAACTGAGGAAAGGAGTTGGGAAGGCAGGCAAGCAGGTGCAGTGGAGTGCTCCTAAAGGCTTTCCTATTGGATGCTGGGGAGCATTTCTGCACAGGTTCCGTCAGGGATGTCACCCATATGTGAAGACTACATTCCATATATGAAGACTGCATTCCTGCTTGGTCCTGGATTTATAAAGGTAACACATAAGAAAAAATTAAAGATTGGACCATCACCTTGGGTAAACTGTCCCACAAAGAAAATTTTAGAAGATGAAGGTCAGCACAAGCATTTCCATTTAAATGCCACTCGTTCCATTAAATGAAGAGTTGTTGAATTTTCAAGCGTGTAACTGTTGCGGAACCACCAACACATTTGGAAGTTAAATTATTTCACTGCTGGAGGATATATGACAATATAAAGAGGAGCCAATAAACACAGAAAATCATGTGCACTGCAGTAACATACTTTTGGCTATAGGTAGGGCTAGTAATCTTAAGCTATAATCGATAAAAACACCCACAATGCAAAAAATTTAAAATAAGTGTTCATTGGATAAATAATGAAAAAATACTATGTCCCCTACTGCTCTCGCACCCCTCCCTTGACTGTGTTCATCCACTCAGTTTTTGTGCCACTTCTGTACTGACAATGCCTAAGTGACTCAAATTTTGAATTTTCCAGAAAATGCAATGGTACCTGCAGCACAAGAACACCCATGAACAGATTATTGTACTCTCACGTATTCCTAATTAGTGGGAAAATAAAGAGATAATTTACATTTATAAACACTTTAGAATGACCACACGCTGCCGGGTCATGGTCTGGCCCAAGTCAGCAGAGACAGAAGTCGTGTCTGTCGATCAAAGACAATTTTAGAGCACCGATCACACCTCTTAAAGCCACTGGTAGCCATGGGAAAAAGTACCCCTGCGAGGATGAAGACTCTCCGGGCTACCCGTGGGAGAAAAGAAAGGCACGAAGACGCCAGGAAAAGAAAAGAACGAAAAACTAGAAAATTAGACCGAACTTGACACCAAGACAACTAGGTCGGTAGGCAGGAAGAGTACCAGTGCGATACCAGAAGTATGAAACTCTGAGAGGAAAAAAAATCAACTTTTCCCAGGGACAAGCCAGACAAACATCGGAAGGGCTCCATGGAAAAAAGGAGACTGAGCAAGATAGCACCCTTGGGCGGGAAGAGGACCACACATGCGTGATGGCATCGTCCAACGGCTTTCTTTGAAAGCTGGGGGAATGCTTCCGCGAGGGCTCCGTTGGTGCCGACGACACCCATATGTGAGGACTGACTTCCTGTTTGTTCCCGGAGAAGCCCTAGCTATCAGCCATGGTTTGTCTATTTTTCATACTATCCCAACCCTGGAAACCTTTCTATGCTGAACACACTTTTGCAAAGAGTGTGCTCTAGGGAAAGATACAGCATTGTTTTCAAAGAGTAAACAATTTCAGAGAAAAGTTCAGAGGATCACTACATAGCAAAAGGATGAAATCAAAGCAAACAAATTCATAAATAGAAAGAGATAACCTGCCTGGAACAGCAGGTACAACCTTCCGCAAAGACATGGAGGGGAATGGCTTACCCAAAGCAGCAGATGCTGTTCTACAATTCTAGCCACATTACTAGGCAAACAAGATGGACCATGCTAGTCTTTATCTGCCCGCCATTTACTATGTTACTATGCTAAAAATAAACCATGCTGCATCAACTTCCTACTATAAGTCAAAATGCTGTGCTTTCCCTCTCGTTTCAGAGGCATATGTTATAGAACCTGGAATATCTTACCAGGCGTTTGCTGTACAATAATGCTGTGGTGCTGCCACTGGAAACTGCCCACTTTGAAAAGTCCACCACATGCTCTAGCTGCTTGGAGAGGCCCATCACCTCCTGCTGCTGCCTCAGAAGCTTCATTTGTCGATCTTTAACTAGACTCTAAAGAACAAAATGTTTTCAACTAGTTTAATTTTTAAAAGAATAGAAAGTTAGGACTAAATAAGTAAATACAGCAGAACACAATTCCAAGTTAGGCTCTTCAAACCTACATTACATGGGTAATTTTATAACAGAAGACCACAGCATAATAGCATGCAAATATCCATGCATAAATTTTCACCTGTTCTAGTAAAGGAGTGTGTGTGTGTGTGTACATCTCAACTCTGTTTCCACTCCACCTAAAAGTATGATCCTGGGAATGCTTATATAGAGATTATGTAAAAGCAGGCATACACTTTCTGTGCATCTACCTTTTACGCATTTATGCGGTTCCACAATTTTATAAAATCCCTTTCCATGTGTAAATCAGGCTTTACACACAGAAAAGGCTTTTTAAAACTACCTCCAAACTCCAATCACTTTATCATGAAAAATTTTTGTTGTGTTAAAACAGCATTTTAACACAGCAATCTGAAAATTCAAGTAGACTGAAATGCTTCCACATTGGCAAAGATACAAGTAGGGAATGCTACAGCCCACTGCTGTTACAAAAATATTCTCTCATTTACAGGGCTTTTTTTCCAGGAAGTACTCTGTGGTATTGATTACCAGCACAGTTTTGCATTGCCTGCTAAAATTGACTCATCATCCCCAAGTGTTCATGTAAGAGCCCAGGTTCTGCATACCCCAAATGCACAGTGCCTTCAATCCCTGCAAAGGTGCAAGTTGCAGTCAGCGCATAATAGCTCAAGCTCAATCATTGCAAAACTTGGGACACAGTCCAGACAGACATAAAAATTGTTTTAGCTTTTGCTTAGTGATGTGAATATTTCAATTTTGGGAATCTGAATTTGTAGCATCGCTGATATTTTTGTATTTTGTACAGAAGGAAAAGCAATTTTATTTGTATTGCTCTGGGGTTGCACAGTATGCAGTCTGGCTTCTTACAGTTTCTAGTTAAACTTTGGTCTGCACATCTCTATGTCTCATAGGTGGCCATTAATTCTGTATTTGGATAAGGTTATAGACACATTTTTTGCATGTGTGACAGAAAGTAAACTTTTTTGTATACATGTACAGTAGTTTCTGAAGCAGTCTGGCTTGTTCTCTTTTCTCATTGTATTGTTTGCAATGCCATCTTTTTATAGACACACTGGCATGTTTCAAGGGCCATGGCAATTATGGGGGACAGGTCAATCCACCCCTTAAGGACAGCCCTGCATGTGATTATTGGCATAATTTTTGATACAAAAAAATAACTGCTCACTTTCATAGTTTCTCTGTAATTTGTACTTTGACATGTCAAAGAATTTCCAGGGTCCAATCCCTGAGTATATTATACTTGGATAAAAAGCCACAAGCTAATGAATAAAACTGCTTACTAGAAAGTTACTGTATGTAAAAGAGAAATTAGATTTACCTGCTAATTGTTGTTCTTTGAGGAACCCCAGTCCAGTCCCTCACCTCTGGGTAGTGCACCTCCTCCCACAGCATGGAGACTGGGCATGTCAGAATTCTGAAGTCACTTGTACTTATTCTGCTGGCACCTCCCACCAGCTCCCAGTGACCTAATGACATGGCAGACTCAAAGGAGCAACAAATAAGTAGCTATACTAACAAGTAAATACAATAACTCCTCCTCTGTAAACTTAACCAGCCCTCTGAATGAAGAGGATAACTGCTCCTCCCTTCCAGAAGGAAAACTGAACAGAACAAGAGAAAACGCAAAGAATGCACAAAGAAGACGAAAAGGAGAAATAATTCTTTGAAGAGAGAAAATACTTACGGTATCCTGACGCTGCGGTTGTCCGGACCACAACCATGTTCGCTAGTGGTGGGAATCGGGACTGGACTGGAGTTCAAGGAACAACAATTAGTAAGTAAATCTAATTTCTCTTTCCTTATTGTCCCACCAGTTCAGTCCCTCACCTCTGGGATATAGCAGAGCAGTAAATTAATGGGAAGGACCTGTCCAACCGGACCTCAAAACCGCCAAACCGAAACAGGCATCCCCCGCCACCTGAACATCTAACCGGTAATGCCTACTGAAAATATGCAAAGACGACCACGTAGCTGCCTTGCAAATTTCTATCGGAGGAACCAAACTATGTTCCGCCACCGAAGCTGCCTGAGCTCTTGTATAATCAACCCGCAAGCCTACGGGAACTTGACGACCCTGCAAGATATAAGCTGATGTTATCGTCTCTCGGATCCACCTAGAAATAGAAGCCTTGGCTGCCACCTCACCTTTACGAGGTCCCCCAGAGAGAATAAACAAATGCTCAGATTTGCGAAAAGGCTCCGAAACGTTCAGATAATGGCAGAGAACTCTTAACGTCCAAGCGGCGCAAACTAGTGTCTGCGCCGCTGTCCCCCAAGGACCCTAACACAGGTAAGGGGACAAACTGATTAACATGAAACGGGGAAACCACCTTTGGCAGAAAAGAAGGGACAGGACGCAACACCACCTTCTCCCGAGAAAAAGTCAGAAAAGGTTCCTTACAGGACAACGCCTGTAACACTGAGACTCGACACGCAGAGCAGATTGCTACTAGAAAGACTATCTTTAGAGTCAAATCTTTAATAGAGGCCTGATACAAGGGTTCAAAAGGATCCCTCGTCAATGCCCCCAAAACCAAATTGAGATCCCACGGAGGAACCACAACTCTACGTGGAGGATGCAAACAGGCCACCGCTTTCAGAAAACGTACGACGTCCGGATGAGATCCCAAAGAAACTCCATGAACTTTTCCTCGATAACATGCAATAGCGGCTAACTGCACCCTCAATGAGCTAGCCGCTAGCCCCTTATCAAACCATCCTGCAGGAAAGCACAGTTACTTACCTGTAACAGGTGATCTCTGGGAACAGCAGGAATAAGTCTTCACATATGGGTACGTCGGTACCGATGGAGTCTGCGCGGGAACGCTTCCCAGCGTCCAATCAAAGAGCTTTTGGAAGCATCCCATAACTACTGCGTGCTGCCTTCCCGCCTTTCCCAATTGCCTCTCCTCAGTTAAGTTTTAAAGCTGAGACAAAGAGAGAGAGAGAGAGAGAGGAAAGGAAAGACAGATAGTGATACAACTCCTGGGGAGGTGGGTGGGTTGTGAAGACTTATTCCTGCTGTTCCAAGAGATCACCTGTTACAAGTAAGTAACTGTGCTATCTCCAGGAACAAGCAGGAATGAGTCTTCACATATGGGGACTCCCAAGCTGAGATGCCTGGAGTCCCAGCATGTCATAGGTTAGAACATGCTATCCCCCACAACACCAGGCATCCTGAGGATGGAGGGTAGGAGTTGAAGAAAGAAAGATGCTGTGGAACAGCTAAGCTAGCATAGGACTGCAGAGAAGGAGTCCATGTGTGGATGATGAGTGTTATCAAGGATATTGCAAAGGATATTGCAATATGGACCTCCCCTGACAGGATTTCACAGAAGTATGTAGGTTTCATGGATCTACTGGGAAACCCAGTAGAGGAACTGTGAAGAGGACCTCACTGTAAGTGGAGGTAATAAACCTGTAGGAAAAATAGTGGAGGTCAGAATCCTGAAAGGTAACAGGCACCCCTAGTAGGAAAAACTGGGGTAGTACAAAAACGGTGGGCCTTCAGCGGAAAGCTGTATGATAAAAAACAAACTCTTTTGGCGGCAGAGTAACTCACTCTTAGGAGCAAAAAGAGAAAGGCTAACCGATTTGGACAAACAGGCACAGTCCTTATGGGGAGAAAGGGTATGGGAACCCCTTATATCCCAAAAAGAGAGGACAAAGGCCTGAGGCGTTAAAGTCTGTGATTAACTGAAGATCCACAATGTCTCTCCTAACTGGGGTAAGCTAGGAGAGATATTAGGTACGGAGAGCTTCAGAGGTACCTAAACCCTTAGGTTATGGTATAAAAATTGTTGACTACCACAGGAGTGGTTGTGTGTGGAGAATCCCAAACCTGCTGGATAGCATAGGTATGGGTAAAACCCCTCTGTCAGAAACAGATATCTATCTCACTGTCTATGCTCATATAGCTAAGTATGTGGAGACATATCTATCTATAATGAAATATCTCAACAGATACATATATATATATTATATATATATATATAAATATAGATATATAGATAGACATATAAGGATATATCTATAGGGAGATATGGAAGGGCATAAAATACACACAAAAGATAAATATGAATATGTAGGCCTAAATATGGGTGTCTGTAATTAAACAGACAGATATATGCCTACAGCATGGTATTCACATAGGACATGTGGAGAGGAAAGATTCATCTAATAACAAGGAAGATATATAGAGAATCTATTCCCCCTGGTTATGATCCGTAAGGATGCTAGCTAGTGAAATAACCAGGATGGTTACATGAAAAACAGAGGATAATATCAATCTGTAGCCAGCAAGTCCCGAGTTGTCCAAGACTCTAGCATGGTAAGTAGACAGAAGACATATAGGGATGAGGTACCATGTTGACCTGCTTAAGGGCAAAAAGTATCATGGGTTGTTACAATGAGGACGAGCTGCAAGGAGAAAGAGCATATCCCCGATTGGGAATGCTATGGACCAAAGCAGGGAATTGGCAACTCCTTAAGCCTTTACGTAAAAGAAGGCCTATGTCCTTTATATGAAAATGAGATAGTAAAAGAAGGGAGAACCTTCTAGTCATGGGAGACATGACTGAAAAGCCTTTTCGAACCATCTAGGATAGCTGTTGGAGAAAAACTCCCCATGCTCTCTAGCAAGGGCCCATAGTGGAAAGCTTCCCTGTAGAATTGCAGAGAGCATAATGCAGGAGAAAGAGGAGATAGAACTGGCTGGTAGAGAGCCAGTATCTCAGCCAACTATATTGTCAAATCCAAGAGAATGGAGATGGCAGAAATAGAAGACAATCCAGAAAGCTTGTAGTGAGATGATCTCCAAGATAGATGGAGCACTGACTTGGAGCCACTACTAAGACTAGACAGAATGTTAGTGGAGGACAAATCTGGTTGTTTGTGGACAAGAACCAGTGGTCCAAACATTAAGGCTCCTGCATAGGCAGCTGCTAGCAAGACAGCAGAAAGAACAGACAGAACAGGAGCAGAAAACTCTGGACATGTCTGATAAGCTGCCCCAAAGCAAGATTGAAACAGAGGAGTTAACTCAGAGAGGAAAACTCTGCACTGGAAAGTGACAAAACTAGAGAGGCTGAAGAAAAAGCCCTCCAGTGAAGTAATTCCGCTCTTACAGAGGAAAAAGCTTGGTAAGAGGGTGAAGAGAATGGAGCTGAAGACGACTTACCAAGTAGTAAGTCTATAGAAAGGAAAATACATGCTGGCACAGGAACTATCATTTGATAGTGGTCAGACCTCTTTCCCTAGCACGAAAAGAGGAGAAACCTGTGACCTATAGGCATGAACATCCTGACAACTCATAGGAAAATAGAAAAAATGGATGTCTTTTGGAAAGAGATCCATGTGTAGGGGTTAGAATGAAGCAGTGGATTGCCTCTATTGAGAAGAAGTAACTGTAGATTCTAACCCCAAGGAGTCACAAGCATCTGATGATGATTGATCAGAAACCCTGCAGGTGCTGGGTTTGCTGAGCCTGGTGAGAGGTTGGATTCTTCAGACCAGGAGGATGCTTCCCCTGTTGGGGAACAGTTGTATGATAGGCAAGTGATGAATAAAACCTTCTTCTCCTGTGGGAAGAAAGTTTGGTAGGACATTTCCTACCTACTGGGACAGAAGAAGGAGTAGAACAACTCTTAGGAACAGGTAAATCAGTGGATAACTGAGTAACCTGATGTAAAGCCTCCTTGTTGAAAAGATTTTCTCCAGTGCAAGGAGTATGTCCCAGCCGTTGTTGTGCCCATTTGTCCAAGGCTAAAGCTCGGAGCCAGGCTCTACGTCGTGCTCCTATAGCTATAGCAGAAGTCCTGCTAACAGACTCAAAAGAGTCTAGGGAAGCACGAGAAAGAAACCAAGAGATATTCTGGATATGCTTAAGCAGTGAGGAATAGTCTGTACTCCTGGAATCTGGAAGGAAAGGAGTCAAAAGATATAATTGCTTGGTGACCTCCTCAAGAGAAAGACTCATATAAAAAATATATGAGAGAATTCTTGCAGAAAGCATAGATGTCTGGAAGGTTTGACGTCCAAAGGCATCTAGTGTCTTAGACTCACGACCTGGCGGATAAGAAGAGTGCTTTTTCTTACTCTTTACCCGCCTTAGTGCTGATTCCACTACCATGGAATGATGAGGAAGATGAGTCTTTTGAAACCCTGGAGAGGGGGGCACCTGATATAAGAGATCAGTTGCCCTGGGAGGTGGGGGTACCCTTAAAAGTGTTTCCCACATGTCTAGAAGGAGAGCCTGCAAGGAATGAAGCAAAGGAAGCATTATGCTGTCCTCTGCTTTGGTAGAAACAGAGCCTTGTGCAGGATCATATCCTGGAATAGGAATGGCAAGGGATCTTGCTATATCTAGGAGGAAACTCTGAAAAGAGGGATTAATAGGAATCTCCCTTGGACAGGTTAGATCTAAAGAACTAGCCTGAGCACCCACAGAGTTATCCAAACATATAGGAATAGAAGATCCTGCAGAGTGCAGTGTGGAATGCTTAAGGGATGGTTGCTGGTACTGGTTGTAAGGAGCAGCAACCGTCCTTACCACATTGTCCATGCCAGGTATCGACTCCAAGCTTGGTATAGAATGGAGCGATGCTGTTGAAAAAAGCATGGTAGGAGTTGGCCATGATGCTACTGTGGATACCGGTACTGAAGCCAATACCGATACCGATGTCGGAGTCGGGCCCGACAAAGACATCAGAGTAGTCATCGGTGACACTTCAATCGGTACCGAGGGAACCGAAAACATCCGGCTGCTATCCTCGGTACCGAGCCACCGGTATCGATCGGTGTCGGTACCAAAACCTATTGGTACCCAGTCTTCCAGACTAGAAATGGATTCCAAACTCGGCATCGAGGGCAAAGAGCCTGAGAAGCGAAGCATGGAAGGCACCGACTGTAAGGGTAATGAAGACATCGGTACCGACTTCGGTACCGTGTCCGATACCGGTGAATGAAGGTCAACCAGTGGCAACTCAATCGGCCTCAGGGGAACCGAGAGTTGCGGATCCGAGCCATCGGAACCGAGCCTTCGGTACTGCCGCGAGACGGTACCAAGGCGAGTCGGTACCCAGTCCTCCAAACTGGAGTTCGATTCCAGACTCGGCATCGAAGGAAGCGAGGCTGTCGATGCAAATCTGGAGGGTACCGACGTCGGTGGCAGTATCGGTGTTGGTACCGATAATGGAAAGTCAATCTGGGAAGTATCCACCGGTCCCGAAGGCACCGAGGAGGCCAGATGACGATCCCTAGTGAGGAGTGTTTCATCCAACACCAGTGCCGATGCCGGGGTATCGGTACCGCTCGAAGCGGATGCCACCACCGTGCACGGCTCAGGTATGTTCTGTGGGGGGTGAACCCCAGGAACAACCTGAAACCCCTTATACACTTTGGAGACCAAAGACTCCCGCCGGGGTTTTGAAGCCAGGGGGCCGTCGAGGGCAAGGCCGGAGCCGTCTACATGCTGTGCATGAGACCTACCACTCGAGGACTGGCTAGTCTTAACAGACTGTTTGTGGGTTTCCTGATCCGGTGTGGAAGAAGAAGGGGACGGTGCCCCGAAGTTGGAGGGCAACCGTGTATCGAGGGAATCTTGATGCTGAAGATGTCTTCTCACCAAACTGTTGTCAGGACACAAGCAGGTTAGACACCGACTTTGAGGGTCTAAAAATAAAGTTGTACTGCCACAGTATGAACATTTCTTAGAGAAAGTGTCTGGCGGTTCCATGAAGGAAAAAGAGGAGGCCTAAAAAGCGCAGTTACTCACCTGTAACAGGTGTTCTCCAGGAGCAGCAGGAATCAGTCCTCACTTATGGGTGACGTCGGCGCCGACGGAGCCCTCGCGGAGCAATTTTCCCCAGCTTTCAAAGAAAGCCTTTGGGAATTGCAGCGCGCATGCGCGGTCCCCTTCCCGCCCAAGGGTGCCATCTTAGCCAGTCAGATGACATAGCTAAAAAAGACAGCATAAAAATTTGCAAAAAACTAAAGCAGATGATTGCAACTCCACGGGGAGGAGGGAGGGTTGTGAGGACTGATTCCTGCTGCTCCTGGAGTACACCTGTTACAGGTGAGTAACTACGCTTTCTCCAGGACCAAGCAGGAAGTCAGTCCTCACTTATGGGACTCCCAAGCTCAAGGCTACCGGAGACCCTAAGCACAAAAATGAGCTCCCTCTAGCTCAGCAGCACAGAAGGAAAGAATCTTCGCTGAATTATTACCCACCGGTAGCCCACATCCGGGATGGAGGGTAGGAGTTGCTCAGACCTCGAAGAGATTACGGAGGACTGACTGTCCGAAAGCACTGTCCCTGCGGGACTCCCTCTCGAGACAGTAATGGACCGCAAAAGTCTGGCTCGAAGACCAAGTAGCGGCCCGGCAGATGTCTGCCAGCGGAACAGAGCGGAGGTAAGCCACTGACGTAGCCTTTGCCCGAACGCAGTGAGCCGTGACTCGACCTTCCAAGGAGAGTCCGGCTGCCCCATAAGCCCAAGAGATACAGTCCGCAACCCAGATGGACAGAGTACGCTTGGAGACCGGGAGTCCCAATTTATTGGGGTCAAAAGACACAAAAAGCTGAGCAGCTTTACGGTGCTCCCGCGTACGGTCAAGGTAGAAGTTCAGAGCCCTTCTACAGTCCAGGGTATGGAGGACCGTTTCAGCTCGGCTGGAGTGTGGTCTGGGAAAGAAGGTTGGAAGTACCACCTCCTGATTGATGTGAAAGGGGGAGACCACTTTTGGAAGAAATTTTGGGTGAGTCCGTAGGACTACCCTATTTTTGTAGAACCGAGTGTAGGGGGGATCAGACACGAGGGCCTGCAATTCACTTACGCGTCTAGCGGAAGTGAGGGCTATCAAGAACAATGTTTTCCAAGAAAGAAAACGGAGAGAACAGGTAGCCATAGGTTCAAAAGGCGGACAGGTGATCCGCTGTAAAACCACATTCAGATCCCAGTCAGGCGCTGGCGGGCGCAGAGGTGGTTTAAGTAGAAGGAGACCTCGGAGAAACCTCGCTACAAGAGGGTCGCTGGAAAGAGGTCTGCCGTCCACCGGCACATGATGTGCTGAAAGAGCACTGAGGTGAACTTTGACGGAGTTGGACTTAAGTCCCAGATTAGAGAGGTATAGCAAGTACTGCAGGATCACCGACACCGGGCAGGAGAAGGGATCCTGAGACTGTTGGGTACACCAAACGGAAAAGCGACGCCATTTAAGGGCGTAGCATTTGCGGGTAGAAGGTCGCCGAGAAGCTAGGACGACCTCTTCCACCTCTGCCGGCAGGAGAAGGGGAGCAAGGACTACCCTCTCAGCAGCCAGGCCATTAGATTGAGAGACTGAGGTTGGGGTGTAGCAGAGACCCCTGATCCTGAGTGAGGAGATCCGGTTGAAACCCCAGAGGGAACGGATCCTCCACTGCTAATTGCAGCAGGAGTGGAAACCACGGCTGTCTGGGCCAGCGAGGATCCACCAGGATCATGAAGGCTTTGTCTCGGAGAACCTTGAAAAGAGTCCGAGAGACTAGCGGGATGGGAGGGAAAGCGTACAGAAGGCTCCCCGACCATGAGAGTAGAAAAGCGTCCGCCGCAACCCGAAGGGGGTGTGGCCGACGAGAGCAGAAGCGAGGAAGTTGCCGGTTGTGAGGACTGGCAAAGAGATCCACCGTGGGGAGGCCCCACTTTAGAAAGAGCTTCTGAACTACCAAGGGATACAGACGCCACTCGTGCGGCTGGAGGACCCTGCTGAGTTTGTCCGCCAGGCAATTTTCTTGGCCTGGGAGATAAACTGCCTTGAGGAGAACGCCGTGACTGACGGCCCAAGAGCAGAGCTTCTGTGCCTCCCGGCAGAGGAGGAAGGAGCCCGTGCCCCCTGCTTGTTCACGTAGAACATGGCAACTTGATTGTCCGTCTGGACAAGGACGGACTGGTGAGAAGTCAGGTGGGAGAAGGCCTTGAGAGCCAGGCGGATCGCCCTGAGCTCCAGGAAGTTGATCTGCTGAGCAGACTCCCACGTGGTCCAGAGGCCCTGAGTACGTGTCCCTTGGCAATGTGCTCCCCAGCCCAGGAGGGATGCATCTGTTGTCAGCACCCGGGCCGGCTGAGGTGACTGGAAAGGCATGCCGAATATCAGGTTCGGCCGCTGAAGCCACCACCGGAGAGACGAGATCAGCGGCTCGGAGACGCGCACTAGGTCTGCTAGGCCGCCTGTGGCTTGTCGCCACTGCCGGCGGAGACACCATTGAGCAGGCCGCATATTCAGGCGGGCATTGGGGGTCACATGGACGGTGGAAGCCATATGGCCGAGTAGTCTCAGGAAGCGCCTGGCGGAGACCAGGGGCTGGCTGCGAAAACGGTCGGCTAGGTCCATGAGCCGTTGAGCCCTGTTGAGCGGTAGGAACGCTCGTGCCTGAGGAGTGTGCAGCCTTGCGCCGATGAACTCGAGATCCTGTGAGGGGAGCAAAGTGGACTTTGCGAAGTTTATAACAAAGCCCAAGTACTGCAGAAGAGTCACCGTGCGGCGCGTGGCGTTGGTGACCTCCAGAGCGGAGGCTGCTCTGATGAGCCAGTCGTCGAGGTACGGAAAGACATAGAGGCCGTGAAGCCGGAGATGGGCCGCCACCACCGCGAGACATTTTGTGAAGACTCGCGGTGCGGAGGATAGGCCAAAGGGTAGTACTCTGTATTGGTAATGATTTCCTGCCACCACAAACCTGAGGTATTGGCGGTGGCTTGGGTGGATGAGGATGTGCGTGTAGGCATCCTTTAGACCCAAGGAGCATAGCCAATCTCCCTGCTGGAGGTAGGGCAGAAGGATTCCAAGGGTAAGCATCTTGAACATTTCCCGCACGAGGAACTTGTTGAGGTTGCGCAAGTCCAGGATGGGTCTGAGGCCTCCTGTTCTTTTTGGTATTAGAAAATACCTGGAATAAAAGCCTTGACCTTTCAGGTGGTGGGGCACCGGTTTCCACCGCCTGATCCCGTAGAAGACCTGCTAACTCCTGAAGGAGTAATTCCCTGTGCAGAGGGGGTCGTGGAGGTTCTCCCGGAAAATAGGAGGGAGGGACCTGGTGGAAGTGGAGAAGATAGCCTTCTCGCACGACTTGAAGCACCCAGGCATCTGAGGTGATGCTGGACCACCTGTGGGCGAAGTGAACCAGCCGGCCTCCGGTGCTGGGAGGAACCAGCGGGGGGGGAGAGGCTATGCTTAAGGAGTCAAAAACCCCCACCCTGCAGAGCAGGGGCTGGTGGTGCAGGCTTGGGGGCTTGCTGCCTACGGGACCCGTTATCCCGTCCCTTGGCCTGCTGGCCCTGTTGGGGAGCTGCAGGGGCCTGATAGTGGGGGTATTGTTTGTAGGCAGCCGCCTTCCTCGGGTAAAAGGACTTCTTTCCCGAGCCCTTCTTTTTCTGGGAAGGGGCGGAGGTCTTCCTAGAAAGCCTAGTCCTGGTGAGAGTCTCCGTCTCAATTTGTGCAGCCTTATCAGCCATGGGTTTGCCAAAGAGGTTTTCGCCTCGGCACGGGACATCGACCAACTTGTCCTGCACCCAGGGCTCAAGATCAGACGACTGAAGCCAAGCCTGTCGGCGGGCACCGATGCCGGCTGCGGCCACTCGAGCCGATGCTTCAAAGCCATCATAGGCTGCTCGGGACATGAATTTTGAGCATTCCCGAATGCCAGTGGACAAGGCCAGGAACCTCCGCAAGGGTTCCTCGGACAAACCAGCGGAGAAGCCGGCTAGCTCTTTAGCCAGGTCTCGGAGATACATGCCCATGTACAGCTGGTAGGTCTGGACACGACATGCGAGCATAGAGCCCTGGAAACACTTCTTACCAAGGCCATCCAGGTTACGGGCCTCCCTGCCAGGAGGCACCGAGGAGTGCATCTTCTGGCTCTTAAGACGATGCATGGCCGATTCCACTACCATGGAATGGTGTGGTAGCTGTGCTTTTTGGAAGCCAGGGCTCTTGCGGACTCGATAGATAGAATCGACCCGCTTGCTCAGGACCGGCGAGGTGGCCGGACTCTCCACATGCGGAAGAGTAGTCGTTCCAGCATGGGAGGAACCGGTACAGTAAAGTGTTCCCTGGCGGGAGAGTCATACTGGAGGGCGTCGAGCTCTTCGGCTCGAGGCTCCTCCTCGGGGTCCGCAGGGAAGGCCAAAGCCTTGGCCATATCCCTGACGAAGTCCGAGAAACCCGGGCATCCTCCGGGGGGGGACTGCTTCCGAGGTTCGGACTCAGGTGAGTCCGAGGGGACACACCGAGTCCGAAAAGAATCAGGCGACTCTTCCTCCTCAGACTCCCAGACCGACTCCGACGAGGACTCGGTCGGGGTCGGCCCGGGCAGGGCGCGGCGCCTGCCGCCCGACGCCGAGGGAGTCGGCGTCGGCGACCTCGGTCCCGAACGGGAGGCCGAGGGCGACCTCGACCGAGGATCGACTCGAGTTCGCATCGACTCGAGGATCAGCTCGGTCTCCGGGGTCGACTTAGACGTCGACGTCCCGGCGGTCGGGGCAGCGGCGCCAGTGAAGCTAGCGAGCAGTGCCCGCTGCTGGTCCATGAAGGCAGACAGTCTGCTCTCCAAGGCCGTCAACCTGAGTCCGAGCTCAGGTGACCCAGCAGCCCCCGACAGCAGCCCCCAGAAGGACCATAGGACTTACCCGAGCAGGCAGCTCCGACTCCAGGCGAGGTCGCTTCATGAGGTGCTCCTTCTCCAAGGACCCGGGGCGGCTATCGGGGCTATGCGACCTGGCCCTCGCGGAGCCAGGAGCGTCCACCGACGCCGCCCTCGCGGGTTTCACCTTCCGTCGATGGTCCCCGGAGGGAGAACCCCTGTCGGAGGAACTCCGGCGACGGTCCGAGCTGGAACCCCTGGACGCGGAGGCCTCCGACGAGGTCCGGGTACGGCTGGGGTCAGCGAAGATTCTATCCCGCTGATGCCGCCGACTTCTCAACGCTTTGGAGGATAGTTTGCCACAAGGCCCACAGATCATTTCTTCATGATCCGGGCCCAGGCAGCGGAGGCAATTGTCGTGTGTGTCAGTTAGTGACATATTTCGGTCACACTGACCACACCGCTTGAAACCACTGGCAGCCATCAGGGGAAAAAGGGCCCCGGCGAGGTCAAAGGACCGGGCTGCCAGGGAAAAACCGAAACGAAAACTGACTAAGTCAGAAAAAGCGAAAAATAAGAAGAGGACTCGTGACCGGCGTCGCGAGTCCGGGCGGGAAAAAGACCGGCGTCGAACCGAATGGAAAAAAAAAAAAAGAGTAATTCTAAAGAAAATCAACTTTTTCGCGGGGACACGACGGGTACGTCTGTAGGGCTCCGCGGAAAAAAGAAGACTGGCTAAGATGGCACCCTTGGGCGGGAAGGGGACCGCGCATGCGCGCTGCAATTCCCAAAGGCTTTCTTTGAAAGCTGGGGAAAATTGCTCCGCGAGGGCTCTGTCGGCGCCGACGTCACCCATAAGTGAGGACTGACTTCCTGCTTGGTCCTGGAGAAGGCCTAAGACACCGTGGGACACTATGAAGAAAAAATATCCCGTTGAAAAGGAAGATTTTACAAGAAAAGAAAAGAAAACACCGGCGGTACCGGTGGCGTCGGGAAGACAGCCGCGACCACAAGAAAACTAAGAATAAAAAATAAGAATTTTCTGCGGTGACAGGACGTCCTGCTGGCTCCGCGGAAAAACGAAAACTGAGGAGAGGCAGTTGGGAAAGGCGGGAAGGCAGCACGCAGGCGTGGAGGGATGCTTCCAAAAGCTCTATGATTGGACGCTGGGAAGCTTTCCCACGCAGACTCCGTCGGTACCGACGTACCCATATATGAAGACTCATTCCTGCTTGTTCCTGGAGATACTCAACATCTCCGGAATTAATACCGTAGAAGGTCGCACCTGTTTGATCGTACACCAATCTTCAAATATACGCCAGACACCAACATAAGCTAAGGAGGTCGGACCTTTTTCTAGACAAGAGTAAAGTAGAGATCACCGAACTAGAATAACCCTTCTTTCTTAACCTTGCCCTTTCAATGGCCAAGCCGTAAGCGAGAATCGATCTTCCTGAGGCATTTGAAGCGGACCCTGCAACAGGAGATCTTCCTGAGACGGCAACCGCCACAGCTGCTTGTCGAAAAGGCATATCAAGTGTGAGTACCACGGATGACGCGGCCAATCTGGAGCGATCAAAAGCACGCACCCTCGATGAGCTTTGATGCGTTGAACCACTCTTCCAATGAGAGCCCACGGAGGAAAGACACGGAGGAAAGACACAGAGGAGCCCCTGCGATGGCCACTGTTGCAGCAAGGCATCCAGACCCTTGGACAGTCTCTCTCACCTTCTGCTGAAGAAGTGGCTGGCCTTGGCCAATCGGAAGGTCGCCATGAGATCCCCACCTGCTGACCAACTGAGCACAGATTTCCGGGTGAAGCTCCCACTCTCCGGGGTCCACTCGAATTCCGCTGAGGTAGTCTGTTGTCACGTTGCCTGACCCCACGATGTGTGCCGCCGACAGAGCCAGGAGTCGAGGCTCCACCCACTCGAACCAGCCCTCTGCCTCCTCTTCCAGCACCACGCTGCCCGTACCCCCTTGTCGATTGAGGTACACCACAGTGGAGGCATTGTCTGACAGGACTCGGACCGCGCAACCTAGTACATTAGATTCAAATGCGTGAAGCACCAGAGCAACTGCTTGCAACTCTAGCCGGTTGATCGACCACTGTACCTCTTGAGCGCTCCAGTTCCCCTGCACGAAGAGCTCGCTGCAATGAGCTCCCCAACCCACCAGACTGGCATCATCTGTCAACACAGGAACCCACTGCGGTTGTTTGAGAGGCATGCCTACCGCCACGTTTTCCGGTCGCAGCCACCACTGAAGAGACGTCCAAACCTCCAACGAACAGGTCAGATGCTTTGATAGAGAATCTCTATGGTGAGACCAGCGACGGAGTAGGGACCTCTGTAAGGGACGCATGTGTGCCCTGGCCCATGCTACTACTTCCAACATGGCCACTATTGTCCCTAGAACTCGCAGATCAGCGCCGCCAGCGGGGATGTGACTTCCCAAAAACTTGCGCACCAAGAGCTGTAGCCCCTGGGCCCAGAGCTCCAGCAGAAACACCGCTCCGACTCACATGTCGAACCGAACTCCCAAGTATTCTAGACTCTGAGACGGTTCCAATCGACTCTTGGCCACATTGACAACCCAACCGAGACTCTGTAGGAGCTGAATCACCCTGGCTGTAGCACATACACTCTCAGCCCTGGATTTTCCCCGGATCAACCAATCGTCCAGATAAGGGTGAACCAACACTCCTTCGCTGCGAAGAGCCGCCACCACCACCACCACCACCATCACCCATCACCATAATCTTGGTGAAGGTCCGAGAAGCCATCGCTAGGCCGAATGGTAATGCCTGGAATTCAAAACATCCCGATAGCACTGCCAATCGTAGGAACTGTTGATGATCCGGTCTGATTGGAATGTGCAGATAAGCCTCGGTGAAATCGAGAGAAGTTACTCTCCTTGTCACACCACCACTATTACAGATCGCAACGTTTCCATGCGGAAATGTGGCACACGAAGACAGCGGTTTACCCCCTTGAGGTCTAGGATTGGCCGAAAGAATCCGTCCTTTTTGGGCACCACGAAATAAATGGGGTATCGACCGTAACAGTAATGCTCTGGAGAAATAGGAACAACTGCTCCAAGCTGCAAAAGACGTGACAGAGTCCGCTTTACCACCACCACCTTGCTCCACCCCCTGCAAGGGGAAAGAACAAATGAATCGACAACCGGTCGAGCAAACTTGAGGGCATACCCTTCGCGAATAACTACCAACACCCATTGATCGGATGTTATACGGACCCAGGCTGGGTAAAAGTCCCGCAGCCGACCCCCTACAGACTGAGCCCCTACCTGGGTCCTCCTCGCTTCATTGGGATTTCTTAAAGCCGGCGGACGAGGTACCAGCGAAACCTCTTCCCGTGCCTCGGAATCCCCGAAAACCTTGACCCCGAAAGGGATACCTTCCTCTCTGGAAACTTCCCAGGCGTGAAGTTCTAAAATGCTGAAAATCCTGAGGCTGACCTCTGGAAACTGCTGCGGTCCGCCCTGGTTTTGGCTTATCTTCCAGCAACCGACCACCTTTCGATTCCAAGTCCTTAACCAGCTTATCGAGATCCACTCTGAACAATAACTTTCCTTTAAAAGGAAACTTGCTAAGTCTTGACTTGGAACTATCCGCTGACCAATTCCTTAACCAAAGATAACGCCAAGCTGCCACCAGCGAAGCCATACTGTTGGCCAATGCCCTAATGAGGTCATAATGAACATCGGCTAGGTAAGCTGCACCGGATTCCAGCCTCGTTACGTCTGCCAATTGATCCTGCGCCTGCTCCGACTGTTGCAAGCATTGTGACCAGCGAAGACAAGCTCTCGCAACCCACGCTCCACAAATTGAGGCTTGTAACGAGAGCGCATTGACCTCAAATGCCTGCTTCAATAACGAGTCCACCTTCCGGTCCTAACCGTCCTTTAAAGCAGCACACCTTCCCATTGGCATCGTTGTCTTCTTTGTGACCGCCGAAACTGCCGCATCTATACATGGAGAGCAAAACAGCTCCCGCTCTTGCTCAGCTAAGGAGTAGAGACGAGACATAGACCGGACGCCCCTTAGACCTGCTTCCGGCAAATCCCATTCATCCTGGATCTTCTGCTGGAATGGGAAAAACTGCCTGGGACTTTCATACCGCCTGAATGAGAGGATCCTCCAATCCCTCGTCCTCTGCAGGTGCAACTACAGAGAGGTTAAGAGCTTGTAAAGACTCCGTAATGAGAGCTGTCTGCTTCTTCTGCTTACAGTGTTGCTGTTGCTGTTTGTCTCTCCCAGGTCACTGATTGCCTTCCAACTGCTTATCCAACTGTCTATCCCGCCTACCCAGAAAGTGACGTGGCTGCAGACCCCCAGGTACTCTCTGGACCTCTGCAAGCTATTTAAGAACGCCTCCAGCGGCGCTTGTCGTCGCAGCGGCATGCTCCTTAGGTGCACTCCATGGGGTCTCTCTGAGGGTGTCGCACCCCATTGTCACCTCTCAGCTTCCTTTCTGCAGGTCGACATCTTGCTCTGCGTCTCTACTACACTTGCTTCTTTCTCTCCACTCCAAGTAGGTCTGCATTCCTGTTCAGCTGTGCCTTCTAATTCTTTGAAATTTTCTGGCCGATCCTTGTGCCCTATGTCTGCCATCCCTGTAGTATGGGGTCACCGACTCTCCCCCTCTCACTTCTAGCCAGCAACTAGTGGTGGTCTTTTTCGAAGTTTGACATACTTGCAACCTTATTTGCCCAACACTGCTTCCATATGCTCTACCCCTTCCTCCTTTACTTCCCTCTTCCCTTAAGTTTGGCACAGTGAATTGTCGTTCACTACGAACTAAGTCTCTTTTACTACAAGACCTTATCCTCCAAGAATCGCTGGACATACGATGTCTCTCGGAGACTTGGATAAAAGATGGCAAGCAGCCCCTTCTTGCCCGATGTCTACCCCCTTGTTTCTCTGCTCGCTCTGTCCCTCGGTGTGGCCCGGACTGGAGACGGCGTTGCTGTACTCTACCGTTCTTCTCTTCCCATATCTCAGGTTACCTCGCCCCTCTTGCAATATCCTGAATCTCTTCTCTTCTTCCTCCAATCCTCCCCCTCTATCTACTTTCTTGTCCTTTACGTACCTCCTTCTCTTCCAACCCACCTTTGGGATGCTCTTCTTCACACCATTACTGACGTTTCCCTAAGCTACCCTCATCTGGCGGTGGTTGGAGACCTCAATATCCACTTTGACTGTCCCACATCTGCTAAAGACTTTCTTTCATTGCTCTCCTCCACCACCTCTCCCTTCAACAGGTTGTTCCTGTACCCAACCCATGTAGCTGGTCATATCCTTGACCCCTTAATCATCCCTTTATCCCCCCTCCCCCCCCCCCTTTCTCCATCTCTCAGCTTTCAATACAACCTCTTCCCTGGACTGATCATCACTGCCTGACATTCCTGCTTGACCTGTCTTCCCTTCAATCTGTCACCAATCTTGACCCCCCCCAAATCACATCGTTTCCCTTGGCCCTCTACGTCGCCGCATTACTCCCCTTACCTTTCAGCGCTTCCCTCCTGCACATCAGCTTCTTCCAGACACTTTCTCTACTCTCTCTCCTAATGCACAGGCTTCAGTTTGGACTTCTCTATCTTCCGCCCTTGATCAACTTGCACCCCTTTACCCAGCTCAGCCCAAACGCCCCTCTACCAGACGGCCCTGGTTTCACTCTGGCCTGCGCCTCTTGCGTCGTCACCTTCGTCGAGCCAAACACATCTGGCGCAAGTACCGCACTACTCATACCTTGGCAAAATTTCATGAACAGCACCAACTTTATCGTTCTTCTGTCCACCAGGCAAAATCTGTCTTTTTCTCTGATTGCATCACCACAGTTCCAAATCCCTCTAAACAGCTGTTCTCCATGCTCAGATCCCTCACCTCATTTCATTCTGACTCTCTTGCCCCTTCCCATCCCATGCCCTCTCCTTCCACCTTGGCATCACATTTTGAAAACAAGATTCTGGATTTACGTGCTGCCCTTCCATCTCATCCTCCCCCTCTGTCCTCCCCCCCCCCCTCCTTCTCCCTCTCCCTCCTCTCTCACCGCTGGTCAGCCTTTCACTCTATTACAACCTCAGAGCTTTTGGTCCTCATCTCTTCAGCACGTAAGACCACTTGCCCTCTTGACCCCATCCCCTCCGCCTGGCTTGTTGAACCTTCCCTTTCTCTCATACTATCTGTCCTCATTATGATCAACTCCTGCCTCTCTTCTGGTTCCTTCCCTTCCCTTCCCTCTGGAAACATGCATTGGTTCGTCCCATTCTGAAAAAAAAAACTACCCTTGATCCTCTCATTCCAGCAAAGCATAGTTACTCACCTGTAACAGGTGATCTCCGGGAACAGCAGGAATTTAGTCTTCACATATGGGTATCGTCGGTACCGACGGAGCCTGCACGGGAACGCTCCCTAGCGTCCAATAGGAAAGCTATTGGGAGCATCCCACAGCGCCAGCGTGCTGCCTTCCCGCCTTTCCCAACTGCCCCTCTCCAGTTAAGTTTAAAGCTGAGACAAAAGAGAGAGGGGAAGAGGGGAAGAGGGAAAGAGGGAAAGAGAGAAAGAGAGAGAGGGAGATAGAGAGATGCAACTCCTAGGGGAGGTGGGTGGGTTGTGAAGACTAAATTCCTGCTGTTCCCGGAGATCACCTGTTACAGGTGAGTAACTATGCTATCTCCAGGAACAAGCAGGAATGTAGTCTTCACATATGGGGGACTCCCTAGCTGCAGATGCCAGGAAGATGGCCCCAGAAGTTGTGTGCCCTTGTGAAAGGGCTCCACTTCCCCCTATGGATCTCTGGCATCCTACCAGGGATGGTGGGTAGGAGCTGATTAAGTGTGGAACAGGTGTTGAACAGCCTGACCAAACAAGGCATCCCGGCGGGAGTCCTTGTCTAAGCAGTAATGGGCTGTGAAGGTATGTACCGAAGCCCAAGTAGCTGCTCGACAGATGTCGTCGATAGACACAGAGTGAAGATGAGCCATTGAGGCTGCCATGGCTCTCACATTTTGAGCTGCGACATGGCCTTCAAGAGGAAGGTTCTTACTCTCACAGGCAAAAGATACACTGTGCAATTCAGCTGGACAGTGTTCTTTTGGAGACTGGAAGTCCCAAATGACTAGGATCCAAGCAAGAAAGAACTGAGAGAACTTTCTATGTTGCTGTGTCCTTTTGCAAGTAAAAGGCCAAAGCTCTTTTACAGTCCAAAGTATGAAGATTCCTTTCTGCATTTGAGGCGTGAGGCCTTGGAAAGAATACAGGAAGGTAAACCGCTTGGTTTAAACGAAAAGGTGACACCACCTTTGGCATAAAGTGTGGATGAGTCAAGCATAAGGAACCACATGCACGGTGGATGCCATGTGGCCCAGCAACTGTAATATTTCCAGAGCAGTGAGGCGAGGTTTTAGCACTGCTTGGGAAGCTAACTGCACAATGCAAAGGCAGCAGGGCTGTGGAAGGAAGGCTCTTGTCTGTCTGGTATCCAGCAGAGCTCCTATAAACTCTAGGATTCAGTGGGAGCAAGGTTGGACTTTGGGAAGTTTATGACAAGTCCCAAATACTGAAGGATGTGCATTGTGCGAGAGAGAGCAACCCTGGCCTTTGGCACTGAAGGGGCTCAAATAAGCCAGTCATCTAAGTAAGGGAAGACGAATATTCCCAGGGTGCGGAGAAATGCTGCCACCACAGCCATGCATTTTGTGAACACCCTTGGTGCAGAGGCCAGGCCAAAAGGAAGAACCCTGTAATGGGAGTGCTTCCCTTGAAACAGAAATCGAGAGTGAGGAGATGTGGTCAGAGGTGTTTCCCATGTCCTTAACATAAGATCATGCAAGATCTCATGAATAGGTAAGGTAGCTGCCTCCTTGGGAGCTTTAGGGTATTGCAGGATTTCTAATTCCTTTGCCCTAGGCTCTTTTTCAGGGGCCACTGTGATGGAAAGACCTCGAGCCACATCTCGGATAAAATCCTGAAAGGACATATCCTCTGGTAGAGACATTCTACACTGAGGAGAAGAGGAATCCTCAGGAAGAAGTACTCTGGTATCGGCAGAGCTTTCAGAGTCTTCAGACTCAGAGGATTCGAAGTATCTCCGATCCGGGTGATCGTGCAAGGCACGGTACCGGTACCGATCGAAGTCAGCATCGGGGTGGTCCGGTACCGACTTGATACCGGATAGACGCATGACTTGGTACCGGTAGAATACCTGCCGATGTTGATGCAGTCGGTGTCGGTACCAGTTGAATTGTCTGAAGCTGTTTCAGGGGCATCGAGGCCGTGAGAAGAGCCGCCAGACTGCGTTCAATAGCCAAGAATCTCTGGTCTATCGATGCTGCCGATGCTTGGATGTCGGTGCCTGATGAAGCGGCCAGAACACCAGAGCATGGCACCAGTAGTTCTGCCGAGGTTGAAGCCTCGAGAACATCCTGGAGCCCTGTTAGTGCTTTGGAAGCCGAAGCCTCCCGCTGGGGCAATTTTGCCGGTGAAAGTCCCTCAAGGGCAACGCCAGAGGCATCTCGATGTTTAGAAGGAGATCTACCCTTTGAGGACCGGCTAGATTTATGTTTAGTTATCTGAGATCCATGGGAGGAAGACAAAGCCCTGGAAGACGTCGATGCCACGGAGGCTGCATCGGAGGGAAAAAGGGTGCTAAGTTTAGCAGCTCGGTTTTGCCGGCCCCTTTTCGACATCATCCCACAGGCAACACACTCTGAAATAGAGTGGTCAGGACCTAAACATTTGAGGCACCACTCATGGCTGTCGGTGACGGAGATGGTACCGCCACACTTAGAACACTTTTTAAAACCCGAAGCGGGTTTTTCCATTTTGAGGAAAAAACTGGGCCTAGTGCCCAAAATGGCGTGTGGCACCTGAGGAGAAAATTACTGGAAAAGACTCCAAAAAGAAAGGGGGTTTTTTTTCCGAAAAAAAGAAAAGAACCACCTGTGGTACCGGTGTAGCGTCGAGGGAAGGCAGACGCGACCCCAAAAAAGAAGGGGGGAATTTTTTCTGCGGTGATAGGATGTGCAATCTGTCAGCTCCGCGGAAAACGAAGAACTGGAGAGGGGCAGTTGGGAAAGACGGGAAGGCAGCACGCAGGCGCTGTGGGATGCTCCCAAAAGCTTTCCTACTGGACGTTGGGGAGCGTTCCCGCGCAGGCTCCATCGGTACCGACGATACCCATATGTGAAGATTACATTCCTGCTTGTTCCTGGAGATACTATCGCCCCGTTTCCAATCTTTCTTTTCTTGCTAAGATAGTCGAAAAAACCTGTTCTCTCTCAACACCTACATTTTATAAACTTTTTGCATCCATGTCAATCGGGTTTCCGCCAGGGTCACAGCACTGAGACTGTCTTAGTAGCACTTCTTAACAATCTTCACTCTTCACATGATAGAGGCGATATTTCAGTGGTGGTTTCTCTTGATCTTTCCAGTGCCTTTGATCTAGTTGATCATTCTTCTTCTTCTCTCACGCCTGTCTAAAACTCCCTCTACTTGGTTCACTTTTGGAGGCCCCTGTCCCTCACTTGCACCCCCTCCTTTGGTAATTCCACAATTCCCCTGGTTTCCTCTTTTCGCTATCTTGGGGTCTTGCTTGATTCTAATCTCACCTTCACGGATCAAATCTCTCACCTAACTAAGACATCATATTTCTTCCTACGCCAAATACATTCTATCCACCCTTTTCTAACTACCCTTACCCTAGCCAAGGTTATCTCTCGGATTAACTACTGTAATTCTGCTTTCATAGGTATCAATCGCACTCAGTCACGTCGCTTACAAGTGCTACAAAATACCGCAGCCAGGATCATCTCTCTCTTCTCATATGGATCATGTTACACCACTATTATTTCATTTACACTGGCTTCCTATCGATTTCCATGTTCATTTCAAGATTCTTATTTTGATGCACCGAGCCATCTATGCTCACACACCACAGTACCTCACTGACCTCCTTCAGTTACACGTTCCCACGCGCCGTCTCCACTCCATTCATGTCAATCGTCTTCATCTTCCTTCTTCCTCACGTGCACATCTCCAATCCACCTGCCACTCTGCTTTCTTCTTTCTCGGCCCTGCCCTCTGGAATTCTTTGCCCACACCACTCCGATTAGAAACAAATTACAATATTTTCAAATCTCAGCTTAAAACGCATTTATTCGCCACTGATTACAACCTCCCAGTTTCACAAAATTGACCTGAGTCTGTTTGTGGTGTTGTTTATGTTTGTCTACCCTCTCCTCCTCCTGTCTTGTCATTATGCTCTCTTATTTCCCCTTTTGTGTTGAAATTGCAGTTCCCTTTCCTTTTCCGACCTCGTGCCACTATTTGATTGTTAATGTGATTGTAAACCGCTCTGATGTCAAAGGGCGGTATATCAAATACAAACTAAACTGAAACTTCTTTCCTAAAGACTCCAATAATCCTCGCCTGATCCTCAGGCTCTTGAATTTCACCTTCCTCGAGCTCTTCCACGTTCTCTGGATCCATGTCGAATTCGTGACGCAAGAGTCTGCTCATTCCCCGACCGAGCTCTCTTAACCAGTCTGACTTCTGCGGTGCCCGGCTTGTCCGCAGCAGGCCAAATCACCTCAGCACCAAGAACCGTAAGATCTATAGCAGACCCCTGCTGACGTAAACAGTAAGCCTGGTGCAACAAAAGAACAAAGTCTGGGGGAAAAAACCCCAGAGCAGCTCCGCTCCCTACAGGAGGATTAGATGGACTCGGTTGCAGCAGACCTGTAGCAAACAGAGCGGCAGGAGGCTCTAGAAGAGACCCTATCGGAACTGCGGAACCTTGCGCAGCCACTGGAGTCACCTCCTTTGACTTATCCTGGAGCTCCTGCCCTATAGTGCTTCTGTTGCACAACCCCGACACACACCTGCGTCAGATACCGTCCCCCGACGGGTACCACAGATGAGGCACTGTAGGGGCGTGTAGGCATCAGCATTTGCTGACTAAGAATTCAAACAGAAGTACTTAATATACAACAAAAGGAATACAATCCTCCTATTCCTTTTTTTTTCTTTTTATTTTTTTTAACGCCTCTTCTCTGCCTTTATAAAAATACACTGATGCTCCTGACCCCTTAAAGCAGGCTAGCCAGTTACCTTGAGAAAAACAGCCTGAAAAGGATCGCAGGAAAACTAAATGGCCGTGCAGACTAAAAACCGTGGGAAAATAAAGAAACCGCCGCACTGACAGCGCTGAGAAAACCCCTTCAACGCTCACAAGGTAGAAGGCCGCAAAATCGCTAAAAAACTAAAACCCGCGATCAGGGACTCACCTCACAAAAAACAGCTCCTCCGGAGATCAAATGAAGGTTTCCCCGATGTCGGGCACTAACAGAGTCCAAGCAAGAGACGACAAACCGGCAGCATGTAAAAGAGCAAGCAGGCAAGATCGCCGACGGCTCCTCCCCCGGTAACGGGATTGGGAGCCAGCCGGCAGGCAGAGGACACTTACAAGCTCAGTCAGCTCCCCCCGTACAGTCAAGGAGGGGAGTGCAGCCAGACAAGACGAAAAATGGGCGAAAGAAGAAGCAGGAATCCTCCTCCAGAGACCCCCTCCGTCAGCCCTCAGCTGTCTGACTTTTTTCTTTTTTTCTTTTTTTTTTCTTTTTTTTAACTTTAATATACCAAGCCCAAATAAAACAAATCATAGGAATGAAATAAACCTAACACACTAGCTACCCTAAACTAATGCCCCTTATTCGTTCCTCTAGTGAGCCCAGCACCTCGGCTCACTACCCCCTCTCCAGCTGCATGGAGACTGAGCACACTGGGAGCTGGTGGGAGGTGCCAGCAAGATAAGTACAAGTGACTTCAGAATTCTGACATGCCCAGTCTCCATGCTGCGAGAGGAGGTGCACTACCCAGAGGTGAGGGACTGGACTGGAGGGACGATAAGGAACTAGCACAATTTAATTAGTGAAATTTGTATTAGACTCGGATAGACCCAACAATAAACTGCACTAAAGAGCTATCTACTAAAAATAAAACAGATTAAAAGAACCTTTAAGGAATGGAGGAATTTTGAGAGGGAAATATTAAGGAGGCCTTTTATTTAAATGTTCGCAAGGCCAGTAGACTTACTCTACTTTAAGGGTGTTCACATACTATAACGTTTTATCTTGTAACCTCTGTAGAAAAATCAGAACTTAAAAGTTGAAGAAGAACCTTTTTTTTTTTGCGATAAGTGAATTACTATTCTTGCAAACTATAGTCCAGAGTTAACCGTTTTGGTTGATGAAATACAAGGTGAAATTAGGCCTTAACTGCTAATTTTCTTTCCTGTAGTCCCTCCAGTCCAGTCCAAACAAGTGGATTATGAATGCCAACCAGTAGGTGGAGACTGAGGAACACTTTCTCATGCAGTATAAGTAGCCTGTGCCTACTGAGCTGAGCCAGTATTTAACACTCACCAAGCAAAACCACAACACAAAGCCCCCCCCCCCCCACCACTACCCAGTCTCCCCAGGGACCCAGAAAGGAGTTACCCCAATATGCAGAAGACTTGCGCCCTATGACACTGAACCTCTGACAGCTCCAGGGCCATATACAAGCCAACATCTGTAGTTGCCATGCCCACCAAAAGTGGACAAAGACAAACAGCATAAGAGACTACAGAATTTTCTTGTATTTTTTTTTTGTTTTAACACAAAGCAATGAAACAAGATGAGGAAACTGCCTCCAGAAAGAGACAACTCACCCCACACCTAACCAGGCGGGAGTCAGTCACACACGTGTGTACCCATTATAGCTCAGTTCTCTGGAAGAACACAATGCACGCCCAAAAAAAAATATAAAAGGCTGAATGAAGAGTGGGTCCTGGACTGGACTGGAAAGACAACTGGAAAGAAAATTAGCAGGTAAGGCCTATTTTCACCTTCCAGTCCAGTCCAGACAAATGGGACGTAGCGGAGCAGTACTAACGATGGGAGGGACCCGAAGCCTCTGCACACAGCACCGTCGCCCCAAACCATGCATCTTGCCAGATCTGCAAATCCAGGCAGAAGTGCTGAACAAAAGAATGAAGGGAGGACTAGGTGGCCGCCCAACATATGTCAAGGATTTTTGATTTATTTATTTAACACTTCTTATATACCGCACTATTTGACATCAGCGCGGTTTACATGGAACAGAAACATCCGACAAAATTACACATGTCTGGCCTTACAATTAACAGGAAGTAGAACCTGGATAACAGGGGAAACTATTTACATGAAGGATAAGGCGTGAGCTCTAGTCAAGTGGGCCCGAAGCCCTGCAGGCACCTGCCTGCACTTCACAAAATACGCAAACTCAATCGCCTCCCGAATCCAAGGCTAATTGAGGCCTCTGAGTCCGCTTCCCCTTTGCAGGATCCACCGAAAAGGATAAACATTCGTTCCAAGCACCAAAACGGCTGGGTCACTGCCAAGTAACGCTTCAAGGTCCTGCAAACATTGAGCTTATACAGAAGTGGAAGCTCCAATGAACCCTGCTGTCTGGTGAACGAGGGTAAGGTGACTTCCTGACTGAGGGGGAAATCTGAAACCACCTTCAGCAAAAAGTAAGGGACTGTCCGCAGGACAACTTTCTCCTTTGAAAACACCAAAAAGAGTTCCTTGCAGGAAAGAGCCTGCAACTCTGAAATCTGCCAGGCTGTACAAATGGCTACCAGGAAGACATCCTTAAGTGAGGACCCATGCAGCAGCTCAAAGGGCGGACTGCCCAAAGCCGAAAGGACTAGATTGAGATCCCAAGCCGGAACCACTGGTCAGCTAGGCAGCCGGATATGCTTAAACACCCCACAAGAATAGGACTACATCTGGGTGAGATGCCAGAGACACACCACGGACCTGCTCCCAGAAGCAAGCCAGAGCCACCACAAAGAGCCTAGTGCCAAGGCCCTTATCCAGGCCAGCCTGCAAGAACCCCAAAATGGTGGAGATAGGTGTCCTGAGGGATCGCAATCTCATTCCGCACACCACACTTCAAAAAGCCTCCCATATCTGCACATAGACCAAGGAGGTAGAACGCTGCCACGTCTGTAACAAGGTCATAATAACGGACTCTGAATGATAATGGTGCCTCAACCAAGCCCCCTCAAGAGTCAGACCGTAAGCAAAAATCAATCCACCACTGGCATGCAGACCAGAAGAGTCAGAAGGTCTGGCACCAGTGGTAACCACAGAGGCTCGTCCACCAACAGACATACAAAATCCGTGTACCAAGGCCGATGGGACCTGTTTGGTGCTTTCAGCACTAGTTAGCCGCGATGCACCTCTATGTATTGTATCACCCGCCCTATCAGGGCCCAGGACAGAAACATGTACGGCAGGTCCCTCTGGGGACCTGAAATCATAGTAACAGAAATATGACGACAGAAAAAGACCACATGGCCTATCTAGTCTGTCCTTCCATATCAACAACTACAACAGTCCCCTTTTTTCCTTTAGAGATCCTCTGTGTTTGTCCCATGCTTTTTTTGAATTCAGTTACTGTCCTCATCTCTACCACCTCCACTGGGGGACTATTCCAGAGATCCACCACACTTTCCGTAAAGAAATATTTCTGCATATCACTCCTGAATCTATCCCCCTTCACCCTCATCCCATGTCCCCTCGTAGCAGAACTTGCTTTCAATTGAAAGAGGCTCTCCCCCTGAACATTTATGCTACGGAGGTATTTAAACATCTGTCATATCACCTATATCCCGCCTTTCCTCTAAGGTGTACATATTAAGATCCCTAAGTCTGTCCTCATATGCTTTATAATGAAGACCACTAACCATTTTAGTAGCCACCCTCTGCACCGACTCCATCCTGTTCACATCCTTTTGAAGGTGCGGTCTCCAGAATTGCACACTATACTACAAATGAGGTCGGACCGAAGACTTATACAGAGGCACTATCACCTCCTTTCTTCTGCTAGCCATTCCTCTCCGTATGCACCCAAGCATTCTTCTAGCTTTTGCCGTCGACTTTTCTACCCATTTAGCTACTTTAAGATCATCAGACACAACCACGCCTAGGTCTCGCTCTTCTTTAGTGGACAAAAGTACTTCACCCCCTATACTATATTGCTCCCTTGGATTGCTGCAGCCCAAATGCATGACCTTACATTTTTTATAACATTAAATCCCAGCTGCCAAATTCCAGACCATTCTTCAAGCTTAGCTACATCCCTCCTCATGTTATCTAGCTGATTAGTCTTGAATAGACTTTAGCTTGAAACATAGGCATCATTGTAAATAAACTGTAGAAAAGTTACCCAGTTAAATCCAAGTTTTAATTCCCGGTTCACTGTAAATACCATGTGGCCCCTCTGCACGGTATATTGTTTCTGTTAAATGTACACCGCACTGATATGAATAGCGTGGTATATAAGAGAAGTTAAATAAATAAATAAATAAAATCTACACCTTCCTGGGTGTCTACTCTATTGCAGATTTTGGTATCATCTGCAAAAAGGCATCACCAGAGCATCAAGGCCCTCGGCCACTGAGGATCGCTGACGGCTGAAGAACCACAGCAATTTGGCATTCTCCAGTCTCGCCATCAGGTCCATGACCGGCATCCCCCAAAGCTCCACCAGGGACTGAAATGTTACATCCGAGAGGGACCATTCTCCGCGGATCCAGGGTATAGCGACTCAGCTAGCCCGCCTGCACATTCATCACCCTGGCCAAATGTGCTGCTGAAAGGGCTGTGAGATGTATCTCCGCACAGTGGAGAAGAGGAAGCGCTTCCGCCATCACCTGGCAGCTCCTCCAAGTGCCGCCCTGCCGATTGATCTAAGCCACCATGGTAGAATCCATACCACCTTGTGATGCATCAGGGGAAGAAACGTCTCCCGTGCTAAATGCACCGCTCATATTTCCAACTAGTTGATGGGCCACTGGCCCTCCTTGACTGACCATCTCTCCTGCACTACCTGTGTCAGGCAGTGTCCACCTCAGCCTGAGAGACTCGCAACAGTCGAGACTACCACCCAGTCTGTCTCCAACAGCATATCCCCGCCCCCAAATTCACCGGGTCCAACCACCAGAGGAGGCTGACCCGTACTGATCGGGCAGAAGGAGATGCACCTCCGTGGACTGCATGAGCTGAGACCATCGGCCCAGAAGCCGCGTCTTGAGTGCCTGCATGTGGAGCCAAGCCCAAGGGACTAACTCCAGGGAGGTCACCATGGAGCCCAGCACCAGCAAGCAGTCCCAGGCCCATGGCAGGGGAACCTGACATAGCCCTCTAATCTGGGCCTTTAGCTTCACCAAACATCCCTCTGGGAGAAAAACCCTCCCCTGATGCATGTGTAAGTGGGCCCCCAGATATTCCAGAGACTGCAATGGTCATAACTGACTCTAGTTGACACCCTATCGAGGTCCTGTAGTCAACACACTACTGTCTCCGTCGAGTACTGGCTCTCAAGGGACTTCCCTTGGATGAGCCAGCTGTCCAGGTATGGGTGGACCAGCACTCCCTGCTTTTGAAGGTGGGCCGCAACTACCAACATGACCATGGTAAAGACCCGAGGCACTGTGGCCAGCCCGAAAGATAAAGCACAGTTACTTACCTGTAACAGGTGATCTCTGGGAACAGCAGGAATAAGTCTTCACATATGGGTACGTCGGTACCGACGGAGCATGCGCGGGAACGCTCCCCAGCTTCCCAAAAAGGAAAGCTTTTGGGAGCATCCCACTGCGCCTGCGCGCTGCCTTCCCGCCTTTCCTGACCAGCTCTCCTCAGTTCGCGTTTAAAGCTGAGACAATAGAGAGAGAGGAAGGGAAAGACAGAAAAGAGGTACAACTCCTAGGGGAGGTGGGAGGGTTGTGAAGACTTATTCCTGCTGTTCCCAGAGATCACCTGTTACAGGTAAGTAACTGTGCTATCTCCAGGAATAAGCAGGAGTCTTCACATATGGGGACTCCCTAGCTAAGATGCCCGGGAGATCCCCAAGGATATGAGACCCTGGGAAGGGTCCTACGTCCTCCTATGGATCTCAGGCATCCATCCTGGGAAGGAGGGTAGGAGTTGTTTAAGAATGGAACAGGTGTTTGAGGACAGCCTGACCAAACAAGGCATCCCGGCGGGAGTCCTTGTCCAAGCAGTAATGGGCTGTGAAGGTACGAACCGAGGCCCAGGTGGCTGCTTGACAAATCTGGTCGATGGACACAGAGTTTAGATGAGCCATAGAGGTGGCCATGGCCCTCACATTATGAGCTGTGACATGGCTCTCAAGAGAAAGGTTCTTACTCTGGTAGGTGAAGGAAATACACTGAGCAATCCAATTGGACAGTGTTCTCTTAGAGACTGGAAGTCCTAAATGAGAAGGATCAAAAGCAACAAAAAGCTGGGAAGACTTTCTATGTTGCTGAGTCCTTTGTAAATAAAAAGCAAGAGCTCTTTTACAATCCAGAGTATGAAGGCTCTTCTCTGCACTGGATGCATGAGGAGCTGGAAAAAAGACAGGTAAATATACCTCCTGATTAAGATGGAAAGGTGAGACCACTTTAGGCATAAAGTGTGGATTTGTCCTAAGGACCACCTTGTCATGATGTATAAGGTGGATTAGCCACTAAGGCCTGCAGTTCACTGATGCGGCGAGCTGAAGTGACTGCAATGAGGAAAATAACCTTCCAGGAAAGAAATTTCAAGGAGGTAGTGGCTAAGGGTTCAAAAGGTGGCTTCATAAGCTGACCAAGAACCAAATTCAAGTCCCATTTCCACCGGAGGAGGACTAATGGGAGGTTTAGTTAAAGTTAGGCCCTCTCATGAATCTTGCAATGAGAGGATGAGAGGAAATAGGTTGTCCATTGATGGGCTTAAGGGATGCTGCAATAGCACTCAAAAGGACTCTTACTGAATTCGTCTTAAGTCCTGCATTGGAAAGATGCAGGAGATAGTCTAAGAGAGAATTTAAAGGTAGTGCTAGAGGGTCAAGACCCTTTTCAGCACACCAAATGGAAAATCTTTTCCATTTAAAAGCACAGGAACACCTGGTGGAAGGTTTTCTGGAAGCATGGAGAATATCCTTCACTTGCTGAGAAAGATTCAAGCCGTGAAGGTCTAGGCCTTCAGTAACCAAGATCTGAGGTGAAGGGACTTGGGGTTTGGGTGCCACAAAGTCCCCTCCTCCTGAGACAGAAGGTCTGGAGCATCTCCCAAGTCCAGAGAGGGGGCTTGAGAGAGATGCAGAAGTAGAGGGTACCACACTTGGCGTGGCCAGTGTGGAGCTATGAGGATCATAGATCCTTGATCCCTCTGGAGTTTGAACAGAGTCTTGGGAATCAAGGGAATGGGTGGAAAGGCATACAGGAAACCCTGACCCCAATGAAGGAGGAAGGCATCCTTGGCCTGAACTCCCTGACACGGAATTCTGGAACAGAACCGGGGAAGTTTGGCATTCCACGGACTTGCAAAGAGGTCTATGTCCGGGGTTCATCATTCTTGGAAGATTCTGAGTACCTGATCCATGTGCAGGGACCATTCGTGTGGAAGCAGAACTCGACTGAGTCTGTGTGCCCAAGAGTGTTGGACTCCTGGGAGGTATACTGCCAGGAGATGGATTTGATGCTCTCTGGCGAAGGCCCACAATCTTAGAGCTTCGTTGCAAAGCGACAGAGAGCCAGTTCCTCCTTGCTTATGTAAAACATGGCTACTTGATTGTCCGTATGAATGAGGACTGTCTTGTAGCTGAGGAGGGAATGGAAGACCTTGAGAGCTAGAAAAACTGCTCGAAGCTCCAAGTGGTTGATATGAAGAGAGGTCTCCTGAGGGGACCAAGTGCCTTGAGTGGAGAGGTCCTGAAGATGAGCTCCCCAACCTGTTTGAGAGACATCTGTTGTGAGGGTTGCTTGGGGCAACAACTGTTGGAAGGGAGACCCCAGCAACAGATTTTGAGTGGACATCCAAAATTGGAGAGACCAAAAGAGACGTTTGGAGGTTGCTATTTGGTCTGAGAGAGCTCCTGATGCTTGAGTCCACTGGGTGGACAAAGTCCATTGAGCTGCTCTCATGTGTAGGCGAGCATAGGGTACCACATGCACTGTGGAAGCCATGTGGCCTAGCAGTTGTAGCATCTCCTGGGCAATTAAGTGGCTCCTTGACTGAATCTGGGAGGCTAACTGCACTAGACGTTGGCAATGGGCCTGAGGAAGGTAGGCCCTTGCAGTGGTGGTATCCAACCAGGCCCCTATGAATTCTAGGGACTGAGTAGGGGTAAGCTGAGACTTGGGGAGGTTTACCACAAGTCCCAGATACTGCAGAATACACCTTGTGCGGTCCAGGGAAATCTGGGCCTCTGACTGGGATGGAGCTCGGATGAGCCAGTCGTCCAGGTAAGGGAAGACAACTATTCCCTGAGTGCGTAGAAATGCAGCAACTACTGCCATGCATTTGGTGAACACTCTTGGGGCAGAGGCCAGACCGAAAGGAAGCACTCTGTATTGGAAATGTTTTCCTTGGAAAAGAAAACGTAGGAATCTTCTGTGAGATGGATGGATGAGGACATGGGTGTACGCATCCTTGAGATCTAGAGAACAAAGCCAATCCTGACTTTGAAGGTATGGAAGGAGAGTGCCCAGAGAAAGCATCTTGAACTTCTCCTTGCATAGAAATTTGTTCAATTCTCTGAGATCTAGAATGGGTCTGTATCCCCGTCTTCTTTGGAATGAGAAAATAGGGGGAGTAGAACCCTGACCCTTGTTGAAGAAGAGGTACTTCTTCTATTGCCCCTTGGGCAAGAAGGGTAGTTATCTCCTGACCTAGAAGGTCGAGAAGAGATGTGGGAGAATTGAAGTGTCTCACCATGGTGTAGGGAGGAAGGTCTGAGAAATGAAGTTTGTAGCCCTCTCTTATGATGGAGAGGGTCCACTGCTCTGATGTGATTTGCTCCCATCTGGGAGCAAAAAGAGCTAACCTTCCTGGAATGGTGAAAGGTTCTGGCTATTTCAAAGCCAGAAAGGCTAAGTTCTCTAGCATCAAGTCAAAAACCCTGAGGGGGTTGGGACTGCTGAGTTGCAGCAGTCCCTGCAGACTTAGTCCTGGCCTGCTTAGGTTGCTGACGCTTAGTGGTAAAGCGACCTGTAGAAGATTGTTGGCCAGAAGTGGAAGGGAATCTGCCCTTTTTGAAAAAAAGACTTTTTAAAAGTCTTTTTCTTGGCAGGAATGGAGGTTGACTTTGAAAGTCTATCCAGAGCAGAGTTCTCTGCATCCATTTGAGTGGCTTTTATTTGCCACTCTTTGCCAAATAGATTTTCACCTGTACAGGGCAATTTCCCAAGCCATCTTCAACCCAGGGTTCTAAATCAGAAGCCTGGAGCCAAGCAATTCTGCGAGCAGCTATGGCAATGCCTGAGGCTCTGCTGGCACCTTCAAAGGAGTCAAAGGCTGCCCTGTTGGAAAACTTTGAAATGTCTTGAGTATGCTTAAGCCAAAGAAGAAATTCCTCCCTTTTATCCTCTGGAAGAAAAGGGAGGAAAGTGTGCAGCCTTTCTGCCACTTTTGAGAAACATGCCCATGTAAAGACTATATGAGTTGATTCTGGCAATAAGCATACTAGCTTGGAAGATTTTCCTACCAAAAGCATCCAAGGTTCTGCATTCTCTTCCTGGAGGAGCAGAAGAGTGTCTCTTTGTACTCTTTATCCTCTTCATAGCTGACTACACCACAATGGAATGGTGAGGAAGCTTTCTGGAATCCAGGACAGGGAGGGACACGATACATAGTGTCCAACCTGTGAGAATGAGGAGAGAGAGTGAGAGGAGTCTCCCTTAAGTCAATCATGTGTTCATAAAGAATCTCATGAATTGGTAAGGTGACTGCTTCTCTAGGAGCCTTAGAGTATCCTAAAATATCTAATTTTTTTGCTCTAGGCTCTGATTCAGAAGTGACTGAAATAGAAAGTCCTTTAGCTACTTCTCTTATGAAGTCTTGAAAGGACAAATCTTCTGGAGGAGACATTCTTCTTTTTGGAGAAGGCGGCTCCTCAGGAAGGGCTATGGATACTTCAGGAGATTCATCCGATGAATCAGAATCACCAGAGGAATCGAAGTACCGTCTATCAGGGTGCTCTTCCAACGCTCGGTACGCGTATCGAGCGGTATCGACATCAGGCGTTCTCGGAACCGGATCGGTACCGAGAAATAGCCCTGGACAAGGAACCACTGCTGGTATCCTAGTCGATGTCGATGCAGTCGGTACCGGTATCGGCGCCGGTTGCGGTACCGGAGCTGATACCAACAACGGAGCTCGTTGCGGTACCGTCGGCGTCGCAGCTTCAATGAAGGCTGTAACAGCCCGCTGCATGGACAGAACATTCTGATCCATGGACGCCATGAATGCCTGGAGTTCGGTACCGGGAGATTGTGCCGGTACCCCAGAGCATTCTAACAGGTGATCGGTCGAGGCCGTGCCATCAATGTCAACCTGTAACCCCATAGGAGGAGCTTTGGAAGCCGGAGCTTCCCGCCGGGGTTGTTTGGCTGGGGCAGGATCCTCGAGGGCAAGCCTGGAGGCATCTCGATGCTTACAGGGAGATCTACCCTTCGAGGACCTGCTAGACTTATGTTTGGTTACCTGAGATCCATCAGGAGAAGAAGACCAGGAAGAGGTCGATGCTACCGACGCTGCATCAGCGGGAAACAGCACATGGAGCTTAGCTGCTCGGTTCTGTAAACCCCGTTTAGACATTAGCGAGCAGGACGGACAATCCGGAATGGAGTGTTCAGGACCCAAACATTTAAGGCACTATTCATGAGTATCTGTAACAGAAATAGTACCGCTACACTTAGTGCATTTCTTAGAAACATAGAAACATGATGACAGAAAAAGACCACATGGCCTATCTAGTCTGTCCTTCCATAACAACTACAACAGTCCACTTTTTACCTTTAGAGATCCTCTGTGTTGGTCCCATGCTTTTCTGAATTCAGTTACTGTCCTCATCTCTACCACCTCCACTGGGAGACTATTCCACGGATCCACTACTCTTTCCGTAAAGAAATATTTCCGCATATCACTCCTGAATCTATCTCCCTTCACCCTCATCCCATGTCCCCTCGTAGCAGAACTTGCTTTCAATTGAAAGAGGCTCTCTCCCTGAACATTTATGCCACGGAGGTATTTAAACATCTCAATCATATCACCTCTATCCCGCCTTTCCTCTAAGGTGTACATATTAAGATCCTTAAGTCTGTCCTCATATGCTTTATAATGAAGCCCATTAATCATTTTAGTAGCAACCCTCTGCACCGACTCCATCCTGTTCACATCCTTTTGAAGGTGCGGTCTCCAGAATTGCACACCATACTCCAAATGAGGTCGCACCAAAGACTTATACAGAGGCATTATCACCTCCTTTTTTCTGCTAGCCATTCCTCTCCGTATGCACCCAAGCATCCTTCTAGCTTTTGCCGTCGCCTTTTCTACCTGTTTAGCTACTTTAAGATCATCAGACACAACCACGCCTAGGTCCCGCTCTTCTTTAGTGGACAAAAGTACTTCACCTCCTATACTGTATTGCTCCCTTGGATTGCTGCAGCCCAAATGCATGACCTTACATTTTTTAACATTAAATCCCAGCTGCCAAATTCTAGACCATTCTTCAAGCTTAGCTATATCCCTCCTCATGTTATCTACACCTTCCTGGGTGTCTACTCTATTGCAGATTTTGGTATCATCCGCAAAGAGGCAAACCTTACCCGACAGCCCTTCCGCTATATCACTAACAAAATGTTAAAAAGAACCCGGAGGCTGGTTTTTCCATGAGGGAAATTTTTTCTTGGGCCCTGAGGCCTAGAAGGAAAAATTACACTAAGTGAGGAAAAAATAGATATATATATAATTTTTTTTTAAAAGAAGAAAGAAAAGACCGGAGGTACCGGTCCGGAGTCAGGGAAGGCAGACACGCGACCAAAGAAATAAAATAAAATAAAGAACTTCTTCAGCGGTGAAAGGGCTCGACCTGCTGGCTCCGCGGCAAAGAAGAACTGAGGAGAGCTGGTCAGGAAAGGCGGGAAGGCAGCGCGCAGGCGCAGTGGGATGCTCCCAAAAGCTTTCCTTTTTGGGAAGCTGGGGAGCGTTCCCGTGCAGGCTCCGTCGGTACCAACGTACCCATATGTGAAGACTCATTCCTGCTTGTTCCTGGAGATCACTTGAAACTGGAAGCGTCCCTTGGGCACTGCAAAGCGAAGAAGTGCTGGTGCTCCTCCCACATAGGGATGTGGAGATAAGCCTCGGTGAGGTTCAAAGAGGTAAGAAACTCGCCTTAGCATACCACTACAATCACCAAACACAAGATCTCCATGCATTAGCATGGACAACGAAGTGCCCTGTTGACCCCCTTGAGATCCAGGGTGGGATACCAGGACCCCTCCTTCTTGGGCACCACAAAGTAGATGAGATACCTGCTGAGTCCCCATTTGGCCCATGGCACCGATACCACTGCCTTGAGCTGTACCAGACACTCAAGCATCTCTGCGACAGCTCGCATCTTCGGGGCTGACCCACAGAGAGAGAACATGAAGAGGTCTGCAAAGGGATGAGCAAATTCAAGGGTTTACCTCTCACAAATGACCTCAAAGACCCATGTGTCTGTCGTAATCTGGGCCCAGGCGGGAAGGAAGTCCCGTCCCCCCTGTTTATGTAGAACATGACAACCTGCACCCCCACCAGGGCCCCAGAATCTTCATTTAGAGGACTTGGTTGTGGCTGGGGTAGCAGGGGCAAAGCCTCGACCACCCCTAGCCCCTCCTCAAAAGGAGCCCCTCTGCAAGAAATGGGTCCTCTGGGAGGTCCCCCTCGAGAGGATCAGAACCTCTCTAACTGCCACCGCAACCTCGGGCCGGGCCGGACTGGGCCACATAGCCTCTCCCCCACCTCTGGTTTATCCTCTGGTAGATGAGGCACCTTGGATTCACTCAAGGCCTTCAGCAACTTTTATAAATTGTCCGCAAAGAGCAATTTGCCCGAAAAGGAAAGCTTAGTGAGCTTCGTCTTGGATGCCACGTCCACCAACCAGTTGTACAACTACAAACGACAGCACGCCACCACCACCGTGGCCACTCTCTTGGCAAAAACCCACAAGAAGTCATAAAGCAAATCTTCCAAGAAAGCAGTCCCAAACTCCATACAGGCATCCGCCAACCAGCCAGGAACTCTAGAACCTGCTACTTCCAGTGGCTCCTGCAACCAGTGGAGACATGCACAGGCCACATAGGCCCCACAGATAGTGTCCTGCAGTCCCAGGGCAGACACCTCAAAGACCTCCTTAAACAGAGCCTCCATGTGGCAGTCCAGCAGGTCCTTGAGGGCTGCGTCACCCTCCACTGGAATAGTAGTTTTCTGTGTGACCGCTAACACAAAAGCATCCACCTTGGGCAGGTGCAATTTCTCTTTATACTCTGGCAGGATGGGGTAAAACCTAGTCTTACTGCATCCCAACCGAAGCCCCGCATCCAGACTGGTCCACTCCTCAGTAATCATAGCCCTCAGGGTCCTGTGGACCGAGAAGGATGGGGGTCCTATGGATACCGTCATGAGAGGTTCTGGGTCCAGGTCACTAGACCCAAGCTCCGCAATACAGAGCGCCGCCAGCGATTACATAAACAAAGCATGGAGCTCATTCTCAGTGGAAAATCCGAACTGCAGATGGATCCTTCCCCCTGAGGAGCTCCCCTTCTTCCAGCTCCTCCTGGAGCTAGTCCATGAGGTCTGAGGGGTTCTCCAGGGGCCCCAGTAAGAGCAGGGACGCAGCAGACCCTATTTCAAACTCCCTTGTCCAGGCACTCCTGCCTAGGGGTGCTTGGCAGACATCAATTCTCCTATCCGCCCCAATGGGACCTGGGGAAGGGCCCCTCCAGTTCCCTACTTCATCAGAAAGGCCTAATGAGGCAGCACCATAAACTCTGGGGAGAACTGGTTTGCCCCACCTGCCATGGTGCCAGAGACCCGTCCCAGAGTAAAATTGCACGAGTCTTGTAACACCAGAGGCCCCGGATTCAGCCTCTGAGGGCTGCAAGACATTTTCCAACATAGTGGCAGCTCCTGCCAAAATAGCTGGACTGCCACCATCACCTGTGGCCTCCACACGGTCCATCAGGTCACCAGCATCCACCAGACCTTCCTGGGTCCCTGGGGAAATTAGCTGCTGCAGACCTCGAGCTCAGTGGCCTGACAATCCCCATTGAAAATGAACAAAGACAAGAGAAATTCAACCTCCAGGACCGAAAGGACTTACCTGGGGCGCTCTCCTCCATGGGAGACCGTGAATAGATACCCCAATTGAGATCTGCCATATCCTGCACTCTTCCTCCCATTTCAGTGGACTTTGTTGGGTTTGTTTGTTTTTTAAAGCAAACTTTAATGCCAAATAAGTGAAAGGGACCAAGCAGGTAAGGCAGAACTGTTAACACCACCGTCCCCCTCCCACACCATAGTAATTAAAATATAAACATGTTCTGCAGCCACAAAAACCCTGCAACAGGTACAGATCAGAGCTAGGACATTTCTCCATGGAAATACAAAAAATATTCTGATACACACATCATTTGAGTAACATAACTCCCCACACTACCAGGCACATTATGAAAGAACACAAAACCTGAAAATAAAAAAAAACACTCACATATATAGCAAATGTGCCATACCATAGCAGCACTAATTCCAATGATTCAAACAGCTAGAACCTTACCAAAGAATAGGCAGCACTACAAATATTACATTAGTGTTCTATAGCTCAATGTATCTGCTTCTGGTAAAACACAACAAGCAGAACAAGCAGTACTACCATACTACAGATCTCTAAAGAAACTACACACCAATGCCACCACACCTTGGTCACATGCAAAACACTGATTGACTCTCAAATACAGAACAAGGGACCACAAATTAGAAATATGAAGACAAGAACTGAACTGGGAATTCCAAGAAGTCAAATTCAGTAGGTACTGCAACACTGGAAAACTAAAAATAGAAATGCACTTCCTCTTGTACTGAATAAAATATAAAAACATCCACAATGCACATCTCCCAAAGCAAACATATTCTTGTCAATAAATTCAAAATAAAACACTTTTTTCTACCTTTGTTGTCTGGGGTTTTTATTTTCTCTTTCAACATGGTCCCAGTTTCTCTCTGCTGCTTTCTTAGTCTATCTTCTGCCAACTCTTTCCAATGTTTGCTGTCTATTTATACGTTCTCCTCTTCTCTTATCTTCCTTTATTCCCCTCCTTACATCTGTGACATATTGATCATTCCCTTTTCTTTCTTTCATGCTTCTCGGTCTATTCAAATTTCACCCTCTTTCACTTTCTAGTCCATCATTTCTTCCTCTTTAATTTTCACGTACCTATCAACTTTCCTTCTCCTGCCCAGCCCATCTCCCTCCCTCCCTGGTCTCTTATTCCCTTCAATCTTTCATCTAGCAACACTACCACATTTCTACCCTCTGTACTCACCATTCTCCTCTCATTTGTGTCTTTCTGACAACCCCTTAACAAGCAGAGCCAGTCCAGAGTTGGTTCAAGGTACTGGCGTCCTAACCAGACCTTAAGCTTTACACATACAACACTCCCCCCCCCCCCTCCACTGTCAAAATCTATTGTTCAGCTTTGAATGCCCTGCTCTTTGCTGCCCCTCATATGTGCCACCCTAGGTGATCACCCAGTTTGCCTAATGGTTGGACTAGCCACTCACCCATATACATAACTCAGCATCTCCCCTCCCTCTCTCTCCTGCACCCACCCTTGTAGCCTGACATTTCCCCTCCATCTCTCATTATCCCTCCTCTCCACCATCTAAACATCCACACCCACTCTTCCATTTATCCATGTACCCTGGCATCTCCGCACTCCCATTCTGTTTCCCACCCACCCATGTAGTTTGGCATCTCTCCTTTCCACCCACCTACAACCTATGTAACTCAACATCATCTCTCTCTCTCTCATCCCGGCTTGCATACCTCCCCCTCCCTCTCTTTTTCCCCCCTTACTCAAGCTATGAAGCCCTGCATCTTCCCCCCCCCCCCTCTTCCCCCATCCACCTATGTAGCCTGGCATCATCTCTCTATTTAGCCAGACATCTCCCCCCTCTACCCCACCTTTGTAGTCCAGCATCTCCCTGCCCCTCATAAGAACATAAGATATGCCATACTGGGTCAGACCAAGGCCCATCAAGCCCAGTATCGTGTTTACAATAGTGGCCAATCTAGGTCATACGTAACTAGCAGTTTCCCCAAAAGACACAGGTTCCGCAATGCTTGTACTGGGTCAAGCATTGATATCCTAGGTCCCTTCTTAATAATGGTTTATGGACCTTTCCACCAGGAACTTGTCCAAACCTTTTTTAAACCCAGCTACACTAACAGCCTTTACTACATCCTCCGGTAACAAATTCCAGAGTTTGATTACATGTTGAGTGAAAAAATATTTCCTTTTATTAGTCTTAAATAGTTTATCCTGTAGCTTCATTGCATGTCCCTTAGTCTTTCTATATTCTGATAACGTAAACAATCGATCTACGTTTACCTGTTCCACTCCGTTCATTAATTTATGGACTTCTATCATATCTCCCCTCAGCCGTCTCTTTTCCAGGTTTAAAGAGCCCTAACCTTTTTAGCCTTTCTTCAGAGGGGTATCCTTCCATCCCTTTACCATTTTGGTGGCATTTCTCTGAATCTTTTCTAATAACGCTATATCCTTTTTAAGATACGGCGACCAGAATTGCACACAATATTCAAGGTGCGGTCTCACCATGGAACGGTATAGAGGCATTATAATATCTTTTGTTTTATTTTCCATTCCTTTCCTAATGATACCTAGCATTCTGTTTGCTCTCTTGGCCGCTGCTGCACACTGGGCTGAGGGTTTTAACATGTTATCCACAATGACGCCTAAATCTTTTTCCTGGGTGGTGGTTCCTAATGTGGAACCTTGCATTGTGTAACCATAGTTTGGGTTGTTCTTCCCTAGGTGCATAACTTTGCACTTGTCCACATTAAATTTCATCTGCCATTTTGATGCCCAGTCTTCCAATTTTGAAAAACAAGAACCCTATTGGATTAAATCAAAGACTGAACCAACAAAGGAATCCAATAAAAATAGGGAAATCCCCTTACGGCTGAACAATTATATTTGTCGGAGCTTGTCAGCCCAGAGTCTGGGAAACATTCCCCGGACACCACTGTGACCGCTCACTTTATTTTTGAAATTTTTATCACTTTCGTAAATTTATCATCAATTTTTTAAAATTGTAGAAGAATGAAAGAATAAATCCATCAACTTAGCTTATTACACAGAGCACCGTCAGAATGCCATTAGCAAATAGGTAGACGACATGGCCCACGTTTCGGGTTTTATTGAACTCAAACCCTGCTTCAGGTCTCACTCCTCGGCAAATGGCGAATCTTCAGCTTACACAGCCCAGAAAACCCTTTTCTTTTAATCTTCGGCGGCGTCTGACATCATAGTGAGAAACAGATGATGAAAACCAATCAGAGGGAGCCATCCTCCAAGTCCGTACACAGGGAAATCCCACCACTCAGGGAATGCCCAAAACGGCTTTTCATAACAGAATAAAAAGCAAAAAAGTCACACAATCGTGTACCAGTCCAATTGGGAATTTAGCCCATCGGGGGTCACTGCATTGAGTGTGTAGATCCATCGTTGCTCACGCAGTTGAAGTTGCTGTTCACGATCCCCCCCACGGGGGTCAGGAGGAATATAATCTAGCACTCGCCAGCGCAACGAAGTAAAATCATGACCACACTGCAGATTATGCTCAACCATCGGGGCAGAAAGAGTCTTTGTATGTAAACGTGAGTGAGGCATGTTCAGCAAGTCGGAGTTTCACTGCCCGTTTAGTCCGACCCACATAGTATAGGGAACAGGGACAAATCACCAGATAAACCACAAAATCCGTGGAACAATTGGTACGCCATCTAGCTGTATAGGTCCGGGATGTATGACAGTCCGTCCACTCAAGACCCTCAATAGTTAGGGAACAATACGTACATCTTCCACACGCAATGTGACCACTATCCACATGAAACCGTGGAGGGCGATCTATCTCCGAAACAGTGGACATCACTTTGTCCCGCAGATTAGCTGATCGGGAATAGGCCACCCTCAAAGTACAATTACGAAAACAAGCATGTGCCCCAACTAGGGGCCAAAATTGGTGCAATAGTTTTGTAACAGCTGTAATTTGGCGCGTGTATGGTAGAACCCCTGTGATCACAGAAGTATCCGGCGTCTAATTTAAAGGGAGAGATAACCATTTCAGACCACGTTGTTTCGGAAACCGGTGCAACGAAATACCCTCTTAAGCTACCAGAGTTTTCATCCCAAGGCATTGAAGCAGGGTCTCCCGTTTGGGCAATTTCTAAGGCTACGTTGCAATTGTTCAACTCTATCTGAATTTAAGAAACACGCCCGAGAACTTGAATCACGATTGCTTCAACGGGGTTATCCTCCCCTGGTGGTTTCACGGGCTTATAAGAGAGCGCGCCATGTGCATCAAGAATGGTTCTCTCTCCCTTCAAATTCGACGCCGGATACTTCTGTGATACTGTCCACTGTTTCGGAGATAGATCGCCCTCCGCGGTTTCATGTGGATAGTGGTCACATTGCGTGTGGAAGATGTACGTATTGTTCCCTAACTATTGAGGGTCTTGAGTGGACGGACTGTCATACATCCCGGACCTATACAGCTAGATGGCGTAACAATTGTTCCACGGATTTTGTGGTTTATCTGGTGATTTGTCCCTGTTCCCTATACTATGTGGGTCGGACTAAACGGGCAGTGAAACTCCGACTTGCTGAACACGCCTCACTCACGTTTACATACAAAGACTCTTTCTGCCCCGATGGTTGAGCATAATCTGCAGTGTGGTCATGATTTTACTTCGTTGCGCTGGCGAGTGCTAGATTATATTCCTCCTGACCCCCGTGGGGGGGATCGTGAACAGCAACTTCAACTGCGTGAGCAACGATGGATCTACACTCTCAATGCAGTGACCCCCGATGGGCTAAATTCCCAATTGGACTGGTACACGATTGTGTGACTTTTTTGCTTTTTATTCTGTTCTGAAAAGCCGTTTTGGGCATTCACTGAGTGGTGGGATTTCCCTGTGTACGGACTTGGAGGATGGCTCCCTCTGATTGGTTTTCATCATCTGTTTCTCACTATGATGTCAGACGCCGCCGAAGATTAAAAGAATAGGGTTTTCTGGGCTGTGTAAGCTGAAGATTCGCCATTTGCCGAGGAGTGAGACCTGAAGCAGGGTTTGAGTTCAATAAAACCCGAAACGTGGGCCATGTCGTCTACCTATTTGCTAATGGCATTCTGGCGGTGCTCTGTGTAATAAGCTAAGTTGATGAATTTATTCTTTCATTCTTCTACAATTTTAAAAAATTGATAAAAAATTGACGAAAGTGATAAAAATTTCAAAAATAAAGTGAGCGGTCACAGTGGTGTCCGGGGAATGTTTCCCGGACTCTGGGCTGACAAGCTCCGACAAATATAATTGTTCAGCCGTAAGGGGATTTCCCTATTTTTATTGGATTCCTTTGTTGGTTCAGTCTTCCAATTTATCAAGATCCTCTTGCAATTTTCCACAATTCTCTTGGGTTTTAACAACTTTAAATAGTTTTGTGTCATCTGCAAATTTGATAACCTCACTCGTTATTCCACTTTCCAGGTCATTTATGAATATGTCAAAAAGCAGCGGACCCAGCACAGATCCCTGGGGTACACCACTATTCACCTTTCTCCATTGGGAAAATTGGCCATTTAGCCCAACCCTCTGCTTTCTATCTTTTAACCAGTTCCTGATCCACAGTAGCACACTGCCTCCTATTCCATGACTCTTTAGTTTTGCCAAAAGTCTCTGATGAGGGACCTTGTCAAAGGCTTTCTGAAAGTCCAGATACACTATATCAACCGACTCACCTTCGTCCACCTGTTTATTCACACTTTCAAAAAAACAAAGAATAGTAAGACAAGATCTTCCTTGTCTAAAGCCATGTTGGCTGTCTCCCATTAGGCCATGACTATCTACATGTTCAGCAATTTTGTTCTTTAGGATGGTTTCTACCATTTTTCCCGGTACTGACGTCAGGCTCACCGGTCTGTAGTTTCCCGGATCAACCCAGGAACCCTTTTTAAAAATTAGTGTTACATTGGCCATCCTCCAATCTTCAGGTATTAGAGATGATTTTAATATAGTTCACAGATTACTAATAGCAGGTCTGCAATCTCATATTTCAGTTCTTTCAACACCCTTGGATGTATACCATCCGGCCCAGGTGATTTGCTACTCTTCAGTTTATCTAATAGTTGTAATACATCTTCCTGATGTATCGATATTTCCTTCAATTCTTCCGCACCTTTAAATACCACTTCAGTCATGGGTAACATCCATACATCTTCCTCAGTAAAGACTGAAGCAAAGAATTCATTCAGTCTCTCCGCTATCGCCTTGTTGCCTCTTAGTGCCCCTTTAACTCCTCTATCATCTAAAGGACCAACTGACTCTCTCACAGGTTTTTTGCTATGAATGTACTTGAAAAAATCTTTATTTCGCGTTTTTGCTTCCGCAGCAAGCTTCTTCTCAAATTCTCCCTTTGCCTGCTTTATCAATGCCTTGCATTTGACCTGCAGTGATTGTGCTGTTTCCAGGTTTCGTCATTTGGCTCTTTTTTCCATTTCCTGAAAGATGCTTTTTTGGCAACAGCAGCCTCTCTGACCTCACCTTTAAACCATGCTGGCAGTTTTTTGGACTTCCTTCCACTTTTCTTAAAGCGTGGAATACAGCTGGTCTGGGCTTCCAAGATAGTATTTTTCAACACCACCCAAGCTTGATGTAAGTCTTTAACCTTTGTAACTGCTCTTTTTAGTTTTTTCTTAAGTATTTTCCTCATTTTATCATAGTCTCCCTTTCGAAAGTTAAAAGGTAGTATTGTGGATTTCCTTACTATCCCTCCTCCACTAATTAAATCAAAGGCGATCATGCTATGATCACTATTGCCAAGTGGCCCCAACACCCTTATCTCTTGCACTAGATCTGGTGTTCCACTAAGGACTAGGTCTAATATGGCTTCCCCTCTGGTCGGTTCATGAACCAGCTGCTCCAAGAAGCAGTCATTTATGTCGTCTAGGAACTTTATCTCCCTAGCATGTCCTGCCGTGACACTGACCCAGTCGATACCAGGGTAATTGAAATCACCCATTATTATTACCGCGCTGTAACTTTTGTTAGCTTCCTTGATTACTTTGAACATTTCATCATCCATTTGTTCATTCTGGCCAGGTGGTCAATAGTAAACCCCCACTGCCATCGCCTTCCCCTTTTTTACATGGAATTTCAATCCATAGAGATTCTACAGCAAATTTTGTTTCCTGCAAAACTTTAATCCTTTCTGACTCAATGCCCTCTTTAACATAGAGCACAACCCCTCCACCAATTTGATCAGCTCTATCATTACAATATAGTTTGTACCCAGGTATCACAGTGTCCCACTGGTTGTCCTCCTTCCACCATGTCTCTGATATTCCAATCATATCTAACCTCTCATTTAGTGCTATATATTCTAACTCTCCCATCTTATTTTTTAGACTTCTAGCATTTGCATACAAGCATTTTAGAGACTGTATTTTATTCATATTAATTTGGCTATTGGTAGACATGGGTAATTTGGTATCTTTAAGCTCTGTCTGCTCCATACTCGAGAGAATTTGGGCTACTCTTTTTTGGAACCTCTCTGCTTTTGGTAGTATCCTTCAAGGATACATTCTTCCGAACCATCCGCTCTTGGACGACTGTCGGCTTTTCCCTATTCCCCTATTCCCCTCTGTCGCTATGGCCTAGCATTTCTCTGTCCCCTCTCCTCTTCCCCTCCCCAAACAGTGCAGCATCTCCCCCTCAACACTCCTCTCCATCAAAAATGCAGCATCTTCCCTTTTTCCTTCCCAGACCCAAAAGTGCAGCTTCTTCCCTTCTGTGGGGGAGCCAGTGCAAGCAGCAGTAGTGGCAGCTGCAGGAGATGTGGCCGCATCAACCTCAGCATATCTTTAGTGCATGTTCAGCCATGCTCCTTTCTCCAGGCCGCAGTGCCAAGTGGCACTTAATGTGATTACACTTCCGGTGGGCAGAGAACTGAAATCCTAATAAAAGCCCTGGCTGCTACAACACGGAGAAGGAGCATGGCTGAATATACACTAAAGAAGAATTGCTGGGGCTAGTGTGGTCACGTTTCCTGTCCTTGCTGCTGCTTGTGCAGACTCCATGACATACATCCCAGGTGTTCACCATGTCTCTCACTCCTTCATGTGCCAGCTCCACGAGTATGTCGCAAGCATATCTCCTGAGTGCTTGTGATATACTAGTGTGTCACGACACACCAGTTAAGAACTGCCAATTTATAATGATTCTTCTACAGTTTCAGGAACTACTTTGCCACCTGCCTATCAAGGGGTGTTTTATTTTAAAGATTAATTAGGTTATATTGTTAGTTTCATACCAACATAGTAATTTTTTTTTTTTTTATAAAATGCACACACAAACATTTATTTAGTAATTTGGCAATGCTTATATACCACTTTTTATCAGGTCAAAGCGGTGTACGTTCAGGTACGGTATATATTTCCCTTGTCCCCGAAGGGCTCACAATCTATGGGGGTTTTTTTATACCTGAGGCAACGGAGGGTTAAATGTCTTGCCCAAGGCCACAAGGAGCACCTGTGGGACTAGAAACCCCAGTCCCTCCGGCCCAAGGTTGCTGTCCTCCAGCAAGATTCAAAACCCCAGCCCTCCGGCCCAAGGCACTTTGCCCCAAGCACTATGCCACTCCTCCCATAGCATCTGAACACTGTTACAATGTCATTTTTAGGAAGAATCACACCATCCCCTCCCTCCCTCCCCCCCCCCACCCACCACAATCCAATCCAAATCCTTTCCAATCAAATAACTATGCAGGGAGTTATAGATACCATTACAAGTACAACTACCAGTAGGGGCAATAGTTGCAGGATCAAGTCACAACTGAAGCAAACACATAACCAAAGGACATCCTTAGCATGTCAAGTTTAAGTTCACCCAGCAAGTAACCCCAACAGGTGCACTCCTCATTGTCTCTCTAGAGCAGGGGTTCTCAACCCAGTCCTCGGGACCCACCTAGCCAGTCGGGTTTTCAGGATAACCACAATGAATATGCATGGGAGAGATTTGCATATAATGGAGGCAGTGTATGCAAATCTCTCTCATACATATTCATTGTGGTTATCCTGAAAACCCAACTGGCTAGGTGGGTCCCGAGGACTGGGTTGAGAACCCCTGCTCTAGAGTCTCCACCCTGCTTTGCAGCTTCCCAAACTGTAAAAGGAACCCAGTCCATATCAAACGAATGACATTTGGCACATAGAATAGAAGTTTGTCTGCTCAGAAAAAACAGAGACCAGAAGTGCTGTACCAGTCCATTATTACCTGGAATTTGTAAGTTATGCCAACACTTGTTCAGCTTGCTTCTGGTTGCAGCAATTAGAACACAGACCATGCAGACTCCCGCTCCTGCTTTAAAAGTTAGCTTACAGCGGCAATTGCAAAATACTCGTGTTAGAGGCAAACATACTAGTAATCTCATTAAAAAGCAACCTACACATCTGTCAATATGCCCGCACTACATCACGTCCCCAACAAATATTCAAGGTGGTGCCTGGAGACCCATACTGGCACCAGAAAGAGGCATCAACTGATGGGAACATTTTATTCAAAATGTGGGATATGAAGTATCACTAGTAAAGAAGTTTAAAATCATTCTTCACAATATTAGTGGAGATGGCAACTTGATTTGTAGCCTGGTAAATACACTTTTAGTCCTTAGCCTCCAGCCCACCCCCCAGATCTGCCTCCCACAAGTTAATAAATTAGGATTGTTCCTACTGAAAATCCCATTTTGTCCAGTCCTTATTTTCATTAAAACGTCAAATGGAGTGGCCTCCCCTACTAAATGCTCATTAAACTGGTAAGAGCTCAGTAGGTGCCTAATCTGTAGATACAAGAAAATATTTCTCTGGGACAGGGCATAAACTTCAGACAGAGAAGTATAATCCCATGAAGGAGCTCTCTCATAAAGCTAGCCTATAGTACTCAACCTAGCAGCTCACCCATCTTGAGGCTCCCTTCATAGTAGCTCCTTCAGATATGCCCTTACACAGTCTTCCTGACCTAACAGGAGAAAGGTGAAATTAGACTTACCTGCTAATTGTTGTTCCTTTAGGACCTCCAGTCTAGTCCCGAAACATAGAAGTTGTGTTCATCCTCTGCAGTTTGGAGACTGAGCATGATGCAATTCTTGATGACCTCAGCATATATAATCCAGAGACCGCTTCCATTCTTCAGTACTCTATTGACAAAGCAGACTCACCAGAGCAAGAATTAAGTAACGATAATATCAAACAGCTAACATCAAACTAGAACAGTTACCTTCGCTATACATTAAACTCAGTTATGTACTTAGCAACCCGCAGTCGAGCTTTCACCTTAGAACAGAGACAAGACCATCCCCGTTCTCCACAACCTGCCGGAAACAGCATCCTCTGCACGAGAGTAGCAGACCCTCAATAGGAGATTCTTAGCTTCAGGGTGCCATCAGCAGATCAAATCCGGGAGGGATACGGGACTAGACTGGAGGTCCTAAAGGAACAACAATTAGCAGGTAAGTCTAATTTCACCTTCCTTAGCGTCCCTCCAGTCTAGTCCCGAAACATAGAAGATGTAACAGAGAGTAACACCTTAACGGGAGGGCCCTGCTAGACCAGCCTGAAGCACTGCTACCCCAAACTGCGCATCCCCCTCCGCCATCACATCAATTCTGTAATGTTTCACAAACGTATGCAAGGATGACCACGTCGCTGCCTTACAGATATCCACCGCTGGCACTAAGCTAAACTCCGCCCAGGACGCGGCCTGAGCCCTAGTCGAATGCGCTTTTAATCCCTTCGGCACCACTCTGCCCTTCAACAGATAAGCCGACGCAATGGCCTCCTTAATCCATCTAGCAATAGACGGTTTCGATGCCTGCTAACCACACTTCAATCCCCCAAACAGCACAAACAATCTATCTGTCCTGCGGAACGCAGCAGTCTTCTTCACATACAACCTCAAGGCTCTGCCTACATCTAACCTATGCAGACGTCCCCCCTTCTCGCCCTGCTGTGCCCTCTCAAACACTGGCAAAGCCACCACCTGATTCACGTGAAAGGCTGACACCACTTTCGGTAAGAAGGAAGGAACCGTTCTCAACACCACTTTGTTGACCTCAAACACCAAAAAGGGCTCCCTACAGGACAACGCCTGCAGCTCTGAGATTCGTCTAGCCGAGGCAATCGCTACCAAGAACACTACCTTCAGCATAAGATCCTTTATCGTTGCCCTAGCTAAGGGCTCAAACGGTTCCCTACTCAGTGCCTGCAAAACTAAATTGAGATCCCAGGCTGGCACTGGATCTCTGCGCGGAGGTCTCAACAGCGCCGCCGCCCTCAAAAATCTCTTCACCTCTGGATGCCCCCCCAGAGGCTTTCCCTGTATCCTTCCTCAAAAACAAGAAAGTGCTGCCAGCTGCACCCTGAGAGAGGCTACCGCTAACCCCTTCTCCAAACCATCTTGCATAAAGGCCAACACCTGTGGCACCGAGGCCTCCAGCCCCTTAATATGTCTCTCACCGCACCAAGCCTCAGAAATGCGCCAGACCCGAATATACGCTAACGAAGTGGATTGCCGTCGAGATCTAAGCAACGTATCAATTACTGCCATCGAATAACCCTTGGCCCTTAACCTTGCCCTTTCAAGAGCCAAGCCATAAGCGAGAACCGATCCACCTGCGGCATTAACAGTGGGCCCTGAGTCAGCAAGTCCACACTTAACGGGAGCCTCTACGGAGGCTCCAGCAAGAGCCACATTAGATCCGCATACCACGGCCTCCTTGGCCAATCCGGCACTATCAGCACGACTCGCCCTCTGTATCTCTCTATCCTTTGCAGAACTCGCCCTATCAGGACCCACGGAGGAAACACATAAAGGAGATGCCCCTCCAGCCACCTTTGTATCAAGGCATCCAGCCCTTCAGACATCCTTTCTCGCCTTCTGCTGCAAAACCTTTCCACTTTTGCTGATTCCGAGGTCGCCATGAGATCCATCACTGGAGACCCCCAACGCTGCACTATTAACTGGAACACCTCTGGATGGAGAACCCACTCCCCTGGGTCCACTTTCACTCGACTTAGAAAATCGGCGGTCACATTGTCCACTGCTGCTACGTGCACTGCCGATAAAGCTTCCAGATGAGACTCGGCCCACCCGAGGAGCTCCTCCGCTTCCTCCTCAAACACCACGCTGCCTGTGCCGCCCTGGCGATTGATATAAGCCACCGCCGTGACACTGTCCGACATAACCCGGACCGCCGTCCCTTCCAACCATTGCAGAAGGGCCCTCAACGCTAGCATAACGGCCCTCAATTCTAACCTGTTGATCGACCATGACTTCTCCTGATCTGTCCACTGGCCCTGTGCATACTGTCCCTCAAAATGCGCCCCCCAGCCGAACAAGCTTGCATCCGTCGTCAGTGCTCTCCAAACCGGACTCTCCAGAGGCATGCCTCTTTCGAGATTTCCTGGGACCAACCACCATTGGAGCGACTGCCTGGCCTCCGGTGGACAAACCAACCTTTTTGACAACAGATCAGATTGATGCGACCACCTCCTTAGCAGCGCCCTCTGCAAAAGCAACTTGTGAGCCCTGGCCCACTGTACTACTTCCAGCACAGCCGCCATTGTACCCAACACCTGCAGGTACTGCCACGCCGAGGGTGCCTGTCTGCCCAGGAATGTCCAAAGCAGCTGCCTTAATTTGTCTATTCGGACCTGGGGCAGGAACACCCTGCCCAAGTTGGTGTGGAACCGTGCCCCCAGATACTCCAGCTGCTGAGATGCCTGCAATTTGCTCTTCGCTAAGTTCACAACCCATCCCAGCGACTGCAAAAACTGCACCACTCTCCTGGTCGCCCTTACACTCTCTTCCTCTGATTTCGCTCTGATCAACCAGTCGTCCAGATAGGGATGTATCAACACTCCTTCCTTTCGCAACGCCGCCGCCACTACCACCATGATGTTGGTGAAAGTCCTCAGGGCGGTCGCTAGGCCAAACGGCATTGTCTGAAACTGAAAATGCCCCATGGGCACCACAAAGCACAGAAACCGCTGATGTTCTGCTCTGATTGGAATATGTAAGTACGCCTCCGAGAGATCCAGAGCTGTGAGGTACTCCCCCTGTCGCACCGCCATTATGACGGACCTCAATGTTTCCATGCGAAAATGCGACACCCTGAGACATCGGTTTACCCTTTTTAGATCTAGAATGGGTCTCAGAGTGCCCTCTTTCTTTGGTACCATGAAATATATGGAGTATCGACCGTACCTGCACTGGTCCGCCGGCACAGGCACCACCGCCTTTAATGCCAATAGCTTCTGCAACGTCTCCCGTACCCCCAACAGCTTTGCCTTTGTCTGGCAGGGAGACTGCACAAACGCCTCTGTCACTGGCCGCTGGAGCTCGAGCGCAAAACCGCTGCGCACGATTTCCAACACCCACTGATCTGAGGTAATTTGGGCCCACGCTGGAAAGAACTCCCGTAAACGCCCTCCTACCGGAATCATTCCAGCCTGGACCCCCCTCGCATCATTGTGCCTTCTTAACACTTGAAGCGGAGGAGGAGACACCAAAACCTCTGCCTGCTCCTCGAAAGCCCCGAAATCCCGAGGACCTGTATAGAAACCGGCCTCTCTGTACCTGACCAAACCGCAATGGCTGAAACCTTTGAAACTCCCACTGCTGACTCCTGGAAGGCGCCCCCTGATGTCCCTGCTTCTGCTTGTCTTCCAGCAACCTACCCCCCTTGGAGTCCCCTAAATCCTTCACCAACTTCTCCAGAAGTTTACCTCTAAAGGGGAGCTTCCCCAGTCTTGCTTGAGAGGCCGCATCCGCTGCCCAGTTTCGGAGCCACAAGGACATCTGGGCCGCCACAACCGACACCATACTCTTCGCTACTCCTCTTATAAGATCATACTGACTATCCGCTAAATATGCGGCCCCCGACTCCAACCGAGCCGCTTCTTCTACTGTCTCTTCAACCTGCAAGCCTTTCAACTTTTGGGCCCATCGCAAGCACGCCCTCGCCACCCAAGCTCCACAGATCGAAGCCTGCATGGACAGAGCATTAACCTCAAACACCTGCCTCAACAACGTGTCCAATCTCCTATCCTGCGCATCTTTTTTTTTTTTTTTTGAGTTTCAGTCATTACAATAGCCAAACAAAGATAAAGAAACATCTTGTACACCAACAACAATATCAAATTTAAGAGGAAAACATCACTATAAAATATAACCAGATATGCTGGGACAATAATTAGACCTCATCAAGGGAGTATACCTGCACTAGAGTCAGATAAAATATCAAAGAAACAATATAAAGGAAAACAGGCCCTAAGGCCACCAACTGGAGGTCATATACGACACAGGATATATCTTAAGCTCTAATTGTATAGAACCTTGTATTATAGCCCATGCTGTACCATAGCGCACAATGTACATAGTTCTACCTAATCTAACACACTTTCCCTCACATGCAATTCATAACATTTCTTTCACTGCATGAATTACACCTCCACTACTTTTTTTTTTTTGTAATATGTATAAAAGTCTTATAAATAAAAAATTAAAAAAAAAAAAAAAAAAAAAAACACCTCCACTACTTTTGATTGTATTGTTGTGACACCGCCTTGATTGTAGGATAAGGCGGTATAGAAATAATGTTAAATAAAATAAATAAATAAATAAATATATAAATTAGACTTCCCCATCCCCAACTGCACCTTGCTTATCACAGAGAAATTTTTCCAGGTGGGAAATATCAAGAAAAACATATGAAGCACCCTGATAAGTAATAAGATTCTTATAGGGGAAACGCAGGAAAAAGGCAGCACCCAAAGCCAAAACACGGGGCTTCAAGGATACAAATTGCCGCCGCCACAATTGGGTGCTACGCGATACGTCTAGAAAAACCTGCACAGCTTGACCACAAAACGTAGCTGCCTTCGCTTTAAAAGAAGCTCTCAAAATACGCTGCTTTACAAGAATAGACGAAAAAGTAACCTGCAATGTGGAACGCTGCGTGATTATATCCTGGGAATCTTCTAAGAAGGCAGTTAAATTAGCGATGGAGGGAACGATTTCATCAAAATCTCCCTCAACGGGATTAACCTTTATGGACCTTAAGGGTATATAATAAATTTGTACCACATCAATATCGTCTGAAATAGCTAAAACTTCCTTAAGGTATTTCTCAAAGAGTATTTTAGACGATAATAAAGAAGAGCAGGGAAAATTTAGAAAACGTAAATTACAGTCTCTAGATGAATTTTCAAGAGCCTCCCATCTTGGAGTGCAAAATCAATGAATCCTTAATCGCGGCCACATTCACCGTCTGTAATGGAAGCACTTGAGACTAACTTATTAACCTTCAAATCCAACGAAGACATTTTCTCATCAAGCTGCCATATTGACACGGCTGCTTCCTGAGAAAATTGACAAAGAATTTAATGCAAAAGAAACCTTAGAATCAATAGACTGTAAAGTCCCCCGAAGGTCCTTCAAGGTGATCTCAGCGTTTGAAGGCAAAACTGAAAGTTCAGAGGAACTCTCCAAAGTTGTCATGGAAACAGGAGTAGGGAAATCTACCACTACTCTATCCTTTAGGACTTGACCTGTTGAAGCACCAGGATTAACCATACTCTGTGAAGTAGGGCATAATGGAGGAGATCTCCCTCCGGGGCTCAATGAAGCTCCTTCGGGAGAGGACTGAGCAAGGGGGATTGGAGCAAAATGCTTATCCAACGGACCGACCGTTTGGAACTCTCCGAATCGGCCTTTTGCGGCTTGTCCTGTACTTTGGCCTTCCGCTTACCCATCTCAATCAAAAGAAAACAACTATAAGAAACAAGCTATTCAGAAAGACTCATACAGGCATATAACCTAAGCAAAGCTCCACTATCCCCTACTACCCAACAAAGGCCAAACCAACATCACAACAGGTACTCACTAGCGTCGCAGTAGCGTCGAAGGGGCAGAACCTGCCCCTTTAACCACGCCCCTTCGAACACGCCCCCCCGGTCGCGCTCCGCGGCCACGGAGAAAACCCAAAAACCCTTATATAGGTACAACCAAGGTCCCAAACACAAGAAAAAACAAGCTGTCCCGGGCGTGCCTGCCCGATGGAAGTAGGGCAGCGTCAGCAACACCAATGCGGGTTCAGTCCCAGAAGTCCCACGGCCCGATAAACAGGGCCAAGCTCACCTCCTCACTCTGTAGGTAGGCTCCGGCGGCAGGGAATCTGGTGGATGGTTTTAAAGCCTCTAGGTCCCCAAAGAGGCAAGCTGCCCCGGGCATGCCTGCCCGATGGAAGTAGGGCAGCGTCAGCAACGCCAATGCGGGTTCAGTCCCGGAAGTCCCACGGCCCGATAAACAGGGCCAAGCTCACCCCCTCACTCTGCAGGTAGGCTCCCCCTGCGCATCTTTAAGAGCCGCACTACCCTCCACCGGGATGGTAGTCTTCTTCGTGACCGAGGAAACGGCTGCATCTACTTTGGGTGGTTTAAACAGCTCCTTATCTTCTTCCTGCAACGGGTACAAGCGGCTCAACACCCTAGAGCCCTTGATCCCAGCATCCGGCGTATCCCACTCTTCTTGAATCATCTCTTTGAACACTCTATGGAGTGGGAACGCCCTCTGCGACTTCCTCACCGCTTGCAACAAAGGATCCTCTAAGGAAGCATCTACTCCCTGCTCCAACGTAGGGATATTCAGGGCACTCATAGCCTCCTCTATGAGCGCAGCCAACTCCTCCCTCCTAAACACTAACAATCCTGGCCTGGTCTTCCTGTTCCTGCAACTCTCCTTCCTCCAACTCTGTCTCGGCCTCGGAGTCTTCCACCCCTGCCGACCTTACATCCAGGTCTAAATCCAATTCCATTCTCTCCTCCAACTGAACTGCTTGGCCCTCTTATCTGGCATGCCACCGGTATCCAGCGGCGCCCCCTGCCTCTTAGCCCCCGGGGTACGCTCCTCACCGGATCCCGTCTCCTTCCCCCCCGCTCCACTCAGGGATTGCTGCAGCAGCACCAAAAACTGCTGAGAGAAAATGGCCCCCTAGCCTCCCTGAAACGAAGGTGGGGTTAAGGAGACCTCCGGAGCCAAGGAAGACCCGGCACGGGCTCCTGGGGCAGCAGGGAGAGTCCAGTCCCCAACCCCTCCTTAGCCATCTCCGCCACACTCTGGTCCTCCAGGTCTGCCAACGCAGCCTCTTGCGCACACGCCTTGCACACCCCTGCCTCAGACACGGTCGCTCTGCGGACCCCGCACAAGAGACAGCGAGGCCTAGTCAGCATTCAGGACACTGAGGCCGTGCCCCCCCCCCCTCCCGCTATGAGCTTAAACCAACACAGCCCGAGTAAGATCGCGAGGGCTCAATGCCATTCTACCTCTTTGTGCTTTCTTTGTTGTTGTTGTTTTTTTGTTGGTTTTTATTTTTTTACGCTCTCCTATGCCTCATCAGCAAAGCGTTACCCAACAGAAAGATCCCTGAAGCGCCTTTCCGTTCCCACGCAAAACCTCCACGCGGTACTAAAATGGCCGCTGGGAACCTCGAGCCTGTACAAAAAAATGACCAGAGCCCGCATGCAAACACCGCTCTCTCTGCTCTCTTACCTCCACTTCGCCAGACAGCCGGTTAGCGTAGCACACCTGCCTCCTCGCGCAGGAACAAGCGCTCTCTCAGCTGCCGCACCGCCGCCCTGCCTCGCCTCAGAGGCACTTCGCAGCCATCCGCTGTCCTGCTCTACCTGAGCGGCAAAACCTCGACGGCAGTTCACCTGCCTCGGGGGGGATCTGCTGCCGGAGGCCCCAGACGTGACTCCCGCACTCACTCTGTACTGCCGCTCCGTTCCACAGAGGGGGGAGAAGGGGGGTAGGTCGGCTCCACGAGAAACTGAGGCTTGAAAACTCGCTGATTTAAAGGGATACTTACCCCTCTTTTTTTTTTCTCTCTAGTCCCTGGCCTCACACCTCTTACCGCTGCTTGGAGACTGAGAACTGAAGAATGGAGGCGGTCCCTGGATTGTATATGCTGAGGTCATCAAGAATTGTATCATGCTCAGTCTCCAAGCTGCAGAGGATGAACACAACTTCTATGTTTCGGGACTAGACTGGAGGGACGCTAAGGAACCAACTTTTTATCTTTCAAGCACCTGACTACCTGCACCCACACCTGCAAAGTACAACCCCTATGCACATTCACCCACCACAAGCACATTGCCAAGTAAGATTAGTTAGCCATGTACTACTTTACATGCTCGTGGGACACTCAAATGGCCCTCAGCAGAGATGCTTGGTAATATCTTAACATATCTGGAATGCTCTTCTCACATGCCACTTCTGACCTCATTAAAATACTTTTGGAGTTGAGGCGGCCCGTGTTTCCAGAAAAAGAGCATTAAGTTTTGCTTTTTGTTTTTTAAGAGAGAATGCACAGCTTCTTAAGGGATACTGGAAGTGGCAGAGCTTGAACAAACAGAGGAACTTAGGAAGAAGAGTCATCTTCGTGCTCGCAATACAACCAAGCCATAAGTGACTAAATTGAAGCCAGATATCCATGTACCCTCCCCTAGAGCTTTATGTATTGGCATAAAGTTCAAACTTATATATTATCTTCAAATACTTTCCTACCTGAACCCTCAGATAACGCAAGGAGTCCCAAGCCTACCTCAACAGGAAAAGACACCCTGGCTTCTATATAATCTCCTCTAAGGTAGAAATAGTCAACAATTCTGATTTTGATAAATTTACTTTAAAACCTGAAAGTGCATTGCAACTCTTCAGTTCTTGTAGCAACTCTCCCAAGGGCACTATAGGGTTAGTAATGATTAGCATATCAACCACTAATAGGGATATTTTGCAGACTTCCCCGCCCCAGCCCAACACCTGTCTCTCCATTGGCTCAGATCCTGGTGGTCAGGTGGTCTGCCAGTAAAACGAATAATAAAGGCAAGAGGGGGCATCCTTGTCTAGTGCCTCGGAAAAGTGAAAACTCTGCTGCAGGGCTGTGGAGTCGGAGTCGTGGAGTCGGAGGAAATTTTGGGTACCTGGAGTGACTCCGACTCCGATTAAATTTAGATTGGAATTAAAAAAAATACACAAAAAGGAGAAGGCAGCAGCTTCTGCCCAACTACCTCTCTCTGCTAGAAGAGCTTAGAAGAACTTGGTGGAACAGCTTCTTGGATTCAACTGTAAGTGTTTATATTTATTTTAAAACCTGGTGTTTCTCTGGAAAGAGAAAGTATAAGGAAACTTATAATTGAGGAGGCCAAATGTAAAAAGGAAGAAATACAGAAAGTTCTGAAAGGACGTTTTGTCTTCCTTAAAATGGATGCATGCACACGTCACAGAGTCAATTATTTCGCTATTAATGTTAGATTTGTGGATGAAAATAACAAAACAATAACAGTGACCCTCGGATTAAAGGACACTCAGGCACATCACACCAGTGATTACCTTCAGAAGTTAGTGGAGGGTGTTCTAGAAGATTTTGAAATTAAAAAAGGAACAGATTTTGTGTGTTGTGACAGATACGCTTCTAACATGTTGAGCACAATTGAGAAGATGAACGCAGATGAAGAAGGTAACAAACAGATATTAGAGTTAGAGGAAGACAGCTCTGCAAGTATTGGAGAAAGTTTAGAAACTGAAGAGAATGCTGACATTTTTTTAGACAACTTTGTTGAAGAAGCATTGAAGCTTGCTACTATTCATCATATGCGATGTGCTGTTCATACACTGCAACTTGCCATAAGAGATGGATTAAAAGATCGCCATGCAGCTACACTAATTGGCAAATTACGGCAAGTAACTGTTGCAGCCAGGGCCCCGAAAACAGATGCAATTTTGAAAAGACGTGCAGGAAAAGGAGCCATTTTAGATCAAACAACTCGCTGGGGAAGCACTTATTTAATGGTGAAGCGTTTGCTTGAACTTAAAGACTTCATAGAAGAAATGGACAATGAAAATCTTGCATTAACTGAAAGCCAGTGGACACAAACAAAAGAGCTGGAGAACCTTCTTTTTCACCCCTTCACTGTCACCAAGAGGTTGCAATGTGACGATCTAACCCCGGGTAAATTCTTCTTGGAATGGAAGAGCCTGTTATATGTACACCTTAGAGGAAAGGCGGGATAGAGGTGATATGATTGAGATGTTTAAATACCTCCGTGGCATAAATGTTCAGGGAGAGAGCCTCTTTCAATTGAAAGCAAGTTCTGCTACGAGGGGACATGGGATGAGGGTGAAGGGAGATAGATTCAGGAGTGATATGCGGAAATATTTCTTTACGGAAAGAGTAGTGGATCCTGTAATAGTCTCCAGTGGAGGTTGTAGAGATGAGGACAGTAACTGAATTCAAGAAAGCATGGGACCAACACAGAGGATCTCTAAAGGCAAAAAGTGGACTGTTGTAGTTTTTTATGGAAGGACAGACTAGATAGGCCATGTGGTCTTTTTCTGTCGTCATATTTCTATGTTTCTATGTTTCTATGTTATATCGCCTGAACAAAAATGGAGGGTTAATAGCTGAGGGCATTGCATCTTCAATGATGAAAAGAGAGTCTTTTGCTGGAAAATGAAATCTTGTTAGCGGCTATTTATGTCGACCCAATGAGCTGAATTTTGTTGAACAGTGAACAGACTGCTACTGGGAAAAAGGCCCTCTATGAGTAGCAGTTCGCATGAAGGGATTACGACCTGAAATACCTCCACAGGATGAAATTCTTCTTTTAAGCAATAGTGGTAACTCAGGATCATCTTCTTCAAACGAAGAATTAGACTTTGATTCCTTCTTAAACAAAATAGAAGTTGCTAAACGAAAGCGACGTTGCATAAGCGTTACAGAACCAATAAATGTCCAAATAAAAAAATTCCAACAGGAGTTTTATAAAGCACTAGAAGAAGTTGAAAAGTATGATCGCTCATCAAAACTTACTGTGAAGAAGCCATCCTTGTTTATCCAGAGATCGTTAGTGATGTGGCCAGAATAGTTACTGCAATGCCACCCACCCAAGTCAGTGTCGAAAGATTATTTTCAGCCCTAAAAATAATAAAGTCTGACTTAAGAGCCTCTATGAAAGAGGATCTGGCAGAGGCAATTCTCTTCCTTAGAACTCTACATTGAATTGATTTGCATTTGCTAAGCCTATAACTACATTTCAAGATTAATATAAACCATTTCTAGGTTTTACAGATTTTGTTTTTGGTTCATATAGATAAGCTTTGTTTTTGTTCTAAAACAACCAAATAATGTGGTTTGTATTTTTGGACTGGTTAAGTTCCTGTTCCTGATGTTTATGCCTGCTGCTACTATCCAGCCACTTGATTAATTAATAAAAACAAATTAATAAAACTTTGTTTTCATTGTGTTTGTCTTTTGCTTAAACTGTTCAATACAGTAGACTGTTGGCTTCCCAGCCAGTAGTCCTGTGGTAATGATATGTATGTTGCCTTTCTTTCCTTCATATTAATACAGAGGAGTCGGAGTCGGGGAGTCGGAGTCGGAAGTACAAAAAACTGAGGAGTCTGAGTCGGAACATTTATCTACCGACTCCACAGCCCTGCTCTGCTGAATAGCCACCATTTACCCAGACGTGGGCTTGAAGGACAGAATAAAGAGCTGAAATCCATCTTAAAAAATCTGGAACAAACCTAAGGCGCCCAGGGACCCACTTCATAAACTGCCACTTGACTGTTAATAACTTTTTCGGCATTGATCAGCAACACCACCATAGGAATCTGGATGTGTCATACCCACTCTAAGATTCACATTACCTCCTGTTTGAATCCCTGGCACAGATCCTAACTGATCCTCATTGATCAGATCAGAAATAATCAAGTTTAGCTTCACTGCTAAGATGTGAGACAATATCTTCACATCTAAGTTTAGAAATTATATAGGGCAATATAAAACTCATACTGCAAGGGATCGACCTTCCTAATTTTATGAATGAGTGATTAGGGATGTGCATGCCAAAAATATTTTTTTTTTTTTTTTTTAGTTTTCATATTTTTAAAGAGGGCATCCTACCCTATCAATAGTGTGCACTCTTTCACGAGAATGCGACCTGTTGAGCAACAATCTTGAATACATGGTCATTTCCTGTTTTGCTGGGATCCCTGCTTTCATTTTAAATAAGAACGTAAGAAATGCCAGACTGTGTCAGACTAAGATCCATCAAGCCCAGTATCCTGTTTCCAACAGTGGCCAATCCAGGTCACAAGTACCTGACAGCTTCCCAAAAAAGGCATACAGGTTCCACAATGCTCATCCCAAAGTAAGCAGTGGATTTCCCGGGTCCTCTTTAATAATGGTTTATGGACCTTTTCTCCAGGAACTTGTCCAAACCTTTTTTAAACCCAGCTACACAAACAGTTTTTACTACATTCTCCGGTAACGAATTCTAGAGTCTGATTACGCGTTAAGTAAAAAAATATTCTCTCTTAGTTGTCTTAAATGGGTTACACTGTCTCTTCATTGTGTGTCCTCTAGTCTTTCCACTTTTTGATGGCGTAAACAACCGATCTAAGTTTGTGAAAGCACATCCCTAACAGTTATACCTGTTTCGCTCAGAGGACAGAAGATCTGCCCCTCAAATATCACCAATGAAAAGGGACATTAAAGGCTAAACCAGAAGATATGAGAACGGTCTATAAAACTTTGCAGTGAGGTCATTCAGGTCTGGGGATTTCCCCAATTTCAAAACCTTAAATAGTCAATGCTACTTCACCCTCCATTATCTCCACTTCCAGGATGGCTAACTGCTCCTCAGAGAGCTTCAGAACTAACCTTTTCCTCCTTTGTCCCCCCTGCAACTCCAATGTATAAGGCTGTCCATAATAATTTACAAACTCTTGTCTAATAGCATCCTCATCTGAAGTAACCTCACCATTGACCATCCTAACTTTGAGGATATGGGTTGCAAATTCTCTGCTGCTTAAGCTGGTGAGCTAGTAAACTGCTCGCACGATTGTGTTCTTCAAAATACAAAATACAGCTGTAACTCTGGTAAGATAGCGTAGTTACTCACCTGTAAAGGTGATCCCTGGGAATAGCAGGAATTTAGTCCTCACATATGGGTATCGCCGGTACCGACGGAGCCTGCACGGAAACGCTCCCCTGTGTCCAATAGGAACGCTTTTGGGAGCATCCCTCAGCACATGTGCGCTGCCTTCCCACCTTTCCAACTGTCCCTCTTCAGTTAAGTTTGTAGCTGAGTGAAAGGATAGAGGGAGAGAGGAAAGAGAAAAAGAGAGAGAGACAACTCCTAGGGGAGGTGGGTGGGTTGTGAGGACTAAATTCCTGCTGTTCCCGGAGATCACCTGTTACAGGTGAGTAGCTATGCTATCTCCAGGAACAAGCAGAAATGTAGCCCTCACATATGGGGACTCCCTAGCTGAAGATGCCAGGGAGATAGCCCCAGGAAGGTGCCACCGTCGAAGGTGAGAATCCTTCCTCCCATGGATCTCAGCATCCCACCAGGGTTGGTGGGTAGGAGTTGGTTTAGGTTTGAAAGAGATTTTGAAGAACAGCTTGGCCAAAGAAGGCATCCCGAAGGTGTGTACCGAAATCCAGGTGGCTGCTCGAAAAATGTCATCAATAGACACAGAGTGGAGATTAGCCATAGAAGCTGCCATGGCTCTCACATTATGAGCTGTGACATGGTCATGAAGAGGAAGACCCTTACTCTCATAAGCAAAGGATATGCATTGGGCAATCCATTTAGATAAAGTTCTTTTGGAGACTGGAAGTCCCAAATGACTAGTCAAAAGCTACAAAATGTTGCGAGGATTTTCTATGTTGCTGTGTTCTTTTTATGTAAAAGGCTAAGGCCCTTTTAAAATCCAAAGTATGATGGTTTCTTTCTGCATTAGAGGAGTGAGGCCTCGGAAAAAATACAGGAAGATAAATTGATTGGTTTAAATGAAAAGGCGACGCCACCTTTGGCATAAAGTGTGGGTGAGTTCGAAGAACAACCTTATCATGATGAAATCTAGTATAAGGAGGAACAGCTACTAAAGCTTGCAATTCACTAATGCGACGGGCAGAGGTGATTGATATTAGGAAGATGACCTTCCAAGTCAAAAACGTAAGGGCTGTAGTGGCCAAAGGTTCAAAAGGCGGCTTCATGAGCTGCCCAAGAACTAGATTTAGATCCCATGATACCGTTGGTGGCTTGATGGGATGTTTAGTTAATAAAAGGCCTCTCATAAATCTTGATAGGAGTGGATGAGAAGAAATTGGTTGTCCATTTAGAGGCTTATAAGAAGCTGCAATTGCACTAAGATGGACTCTTACCAAATTGGTCTTTAATCCAGAATTCGATAAGTGAAAGAGATACTCTAGTATCGATTCTAAGGGTATGACCAGGGGGTTTAATCCCCTCTTGAAGCACCATATAGTAAAGCATTTCCACTTGAAGGCATAAGATCTTCTTGTGGAAAGTTTCCTAGAAGCCTGAAGGATATCTTTTACCTGCTGGGACAGGTTGAAATTCTGGAGGTCTAAGCCTTCAACAACCAGGCCATTAGGTGCAGGGACTGGGGATTCGGGTGCCATAGGGTCCCGTTCTCCTGGGAAAGGAGATCTGGAGCATGCCCTAACTCCAGAGGTGCCGCTTGAGAGATGCAGAAACAGGGAATACCACGTTTGGCGTGGCCATCGTGGTGTTATGAGAATCATGCGACCCCCTATCTCTCTGAAGCTTGAAGAGTGTTTTGGGGATGAGGGGAATGGGTGGGAAGGCATAAAGGAAGTCCTGACTCCAGTGAAAGAGGAAGGCATCCCCTTGCCTGACAGTTGTGCGCCGGAATCCTGGAACAGAAACGGGGAAGTTTGGCATTCAGTGGACTTGCAAAGAGGTCTATGTCTGGAGTGCCCCAGAGATGAAATATCTTTGCCACCTGGTCTAGGTGGCGTGACCACTCGTGAGGTAGCAGTACTCAACTGAGTTTGTCTGCCCGAAGGTTTTGAATGCCTGGAAGATATACCACTAGAAGGTGAATTTGATGCTCTTTGGCGAGGGCCCATAGTTGTAAAGCTTCGCTGCATGACGACAGAGAGCCTGTCCCACCCTGCTTGTTCACATAGAACGTGGCTACCTGATTGTCCGTCTGGACTAGGACTGTCTTGTAGCTGAGCTGGGCGTGGAACACTCGAAGAGCTAAATAAATTGCTCTTAATTCCAGGAGGTTTATGTGTAAACCAACCTCCTGTGGAGTCCAGGTGCCCTGGGTAGAGAGCTGATTCAGGTGTGCTCCCCAACCCACCTGTGATGCATCTGTTAGGGTGGCCTGAAAGAGGGGTTGATGGAAAGGAGACCCTACTGTCAGATTTTCTAGTGATTGCCACCATTGGATGGACAAAATTAGTTGTTGAGAGATTGTCATTTTGTCCGACAAATGACCCATGGCCTGTGTCCACTGTGTGGAGAGGGTCCACTGAGCTGCTCGCATGTGGAGGTGAGCATATGGGACTACATCAACTGTGTCCCAGTAACTACAGTAGCTCCCGAGCAGTGAGGGAGGATTTGCCTGCTGCTTGGGAAGCTAGCTGCATTATGCGAAGACACCGGGTTTGTGGAAGGAAAGCCCTTGCCTGTCTGGTATCCAGACAGGCTCCTATGAATTCTAGGCATTGGGAAGGAACTAGTTGAGATTTCGAGAAGTTTATTACCAATCCCAAGTATTGGAGGATTCACATTGTAAGAGACAGTGCAGTGCTGGCCTCTGCCACTGTGGAGGCACGGATGAGCTAGTCGTCTAAGTAAGGGAAGATGAAAATTCCCAGGGTTCGTAGAAATGCAGCTACTACTGCCATGCATTTCGTGAATACCGTTGGTGCTGAAGCCAGACCAAAAGGAAGAACCCTGTACTGGAAATGTCTTCCCCTGAAAAGGAAACGTAAAAATTTCCTGTGATCTGGATGGATAAGAATGTGAGTGTATGCATCCTTTAAGTCTAGAGAGCAAAGCCAGTCCTGGCTTTGAAGGTATGGCAGAAGAGTTCCCAGAGAAATCATTTTGAATTTCTCTCGAAACAGATATTTGTTCAATTCCCTGAGGTCTAGAATGGGTCTGTGTCCTCCTGTTTTCCTTGGAATAAGAAAATAGGGGGAGTAGAACCCTGCACCCTGTTGAAGAATGGGTACTTCCTCTATTGCCCCTTGGGCAAGAAGTGTGGAGACCTCGTGATCTAGCAGATTGTCTGCAGAGGTTTGTGAATTGAATTGCTTTAGAATTGTAAGAGGGGGTAAGCTGTGAAAATGAAGTTTGTACCCCTCCCCTACAATGGACAAAGTCCAATCTTCTGCTGTTATCTGATGCCATCTGTTGACAAAGTGGCATAACCTGCCAGGAATATTGGGGGGTTGAGGACCCCTCAGAGGCAGGAAGGCAAAGCTCTCTAGGAAGGAGTCAAAGCCCTTGAGGGGGCTGAACGTGGAGAGCTGGTTGGGCTCTCGGGCCGTTTGGTTTCTTTTGCTGTCTAGTTTGTCCCTTTTGGGCAACCTGACGGAGTCTGAGTCTGGTGGGTATAGGAAGGATAAAACTTCCTCTTTTTGCTAAAAGAGGGCTTTTTATAAGGTTTCCTTTTGGCTTGAGTGGCTGTAGACTTTGACAATCTATCTAAGGTAGAATTGTCAGCATCTAACTCGTTCGCCTTCTCCTGCCAGTTCTTGCCGAAGAGATCCTCTCCCGTGCAAGGAATGTTGCCTAACTTGTCCTGTACCCAAGTCTCCAAATCTGATGCCTGTAGCCAGGCAATCAGTTGTGCGCTAATGGCAATAGCAGTTCTGCTGATGCATGCGAAGCAGTCAAAGGCTGCATGATTGACAAACTAGGAGACATCCTGAGCATGCTTAACTAGAGTAAGAAAGTCTTGTCTCGTATCTGGGAGAAATGGGCTCATAGGTTCCAAGTCTTCCTGTGATTTCTTTGAGGAACATTCCCATATATAGGATATATGAGCTGATCCTAGCTGAAAGCATGGAAGCTTGAAAAGTTCTGCGTCCAAAAACATCCAGAGTCCTGCATTCACGACCTGTAGGATTGGATGCATGTCTTTTTGCACTTTTCATCCTACACATAGCTGACTCCACTACTATTGAATGGTGTGGCAGCTGAATTTTCTGAAATCCAAGACATGGTGGAACTCGATACATAGTATCAAGTCTTCTAGAGTGAGGAGAAGTAGTCAGAGGTGTCTCCCACATTCTGAGCATCAAGCTATGCAGAATTTCATGGATAGGCAGAGTAGCTGCCTCCTTAGCTTTAGGATATTGGAGGATTTCCAATTCCTTTGCTCTGGGTTCCTCTTCAGGAGCTACTGTGATTGAAAGACCTTTGGCCATATCACGGATGAAATCCTGAAATGAAATGACATGTCCTCTGGAGGTGACATTCTGCGTTGGGGAGAAGAGGGATCTTCTATGAGAAATCCTCTAGTGCCAGCAGAATTGGCAGAGCCTTCGGAATCGGAGGAATCTAAGTATTCCTGACCCCAATGCTCCTGCAAAGCACGATCCCAGTATCGATCGAAGTCGGTACCGAGGTGACCCGGTACCACTTTATCCACTTCAGCCGGAGGTGGAATGGGAAGAGTTACCATCGGGGCCAGTACCGTCGGTACCAGCATCGTCGGTGGCGGTCCCGGTGTCTGTACCGGCATCGGTGTCGATGTCGGCACCGGTGCCCTTGGGAGCACCGGTACCGCAGCTGAGAGAAGAGCTGCGATACTGCGTTCTATAGCAAGAAACCTCTAGTCTATCAACGCTGCCGATGCCTGGGTGTCGGTACCGGTAGGAACGGCCGGAACCCGAGCATGGCACAGGTAGTTCTTGCGAGGTTGAGGCCTCGAGAACATCCTGAAGCCCCATCGATGCTTTGGAAGCACAAGCCTCCCACTGGGGCTGTTTTGCCGGTGTGGTTCCCTCAAGGGCCATGCCAATGGCCTCTCGATGCTTAGCAGGAGAGCTACCCTTTGAGGACCGGCTTTTGTGTTTAGTTACCTGAGATCCCTGGGAGGAAGAAGAGGCCCTTGACGATGTCAATGCAATGGATCTGGCATCTGAAGAAAAGAGGGCACTGAGCTTTGCGGCCCGGTTCTGTCTTTCTCTTTTGGTCATCCCCATGCAGGAGAGACATTCAGTTGGAGAATGATCAGGTCCTAAACCTTTTAGACACCAATCATAGGTGTCAGTGACAGAAATGGTATCGTCACACTTAGTACATTTTTTTTTTAAAACCACTAGTTGACTTTTCCATGATTTAGGAAAAATGTGGCCTAATGCCCAAAATGGCGCCTAGCACCAAAAAGGAAAGTTTCTGAAAAGAAACAGTTTAAGTCTAAGGGGTTGTTTTTTTTATGAAAAGAAAAGAACCGGCGGTACTGGTAGGCGTCGTGCGGTAGGCAAACGTGACCACAAGAAAATTTTAAAGACGGAATTTTCTGCGGTGACAGGGAACAGGTCCTGTTGGCTCCACGGAAAACGAAGAACTGAAGAGGGACAGTTGGAAAGGCGGGAAGGCAGCACGCATGTGCTGAGGGATGCTCCGAAAAGCGTTCCTATTGGACGCTGGGGAGCGTTCCTGCGCAGGTTCCATCGGTACCGACGATACCCATATGTGAGGGCTACATTCCTGCTTGTTCCTGGAGATCACAATGATTTTTATCTGTCCATAGTTGTCCCTATAGCAACAATACTCCTCTCCCTCCCCTCCCCCGTTAAACCCTCTCTGGATTAGTCCATGACGGGTACGCAAAATGTCAAACAAAAATAAACTCGTTCAAAACGACTCGTTTTGAACGAGTTTATTTTTGTTTGACATTGATCGTTCATTAAAGACCATAGGGTATGTAAAATGAGCATCACTTGCTCTGGCCACAATACCTTAGCATCTCTTTGCTTCTTTTGTTTACTTGCACATTGAAGGAGCTGTCCTGGACCACAGCCTTAAAGGCATCCCAATGAACTCCTTGGCCTTTATCAATGGAATAATTACATAGAAAATATATTTCTTAATAATTTGCTCTACCACTGCCAATTCTGCATTATCCCCTAATAAACCCTCAAACACCCACACTACCTGCATCTCCACCATTACAGGGCCATGATCAGATCACATTCTATCCCCAATGTCTGAGAACAGGGTACACTTAAGAAAAATAGTCAATTTGTGAATAGGCTGTATGAAAAGAAGGAATGAGCCTTTGTCACAAGGTGCACAGAGTGCCAAACATCCGCCAGCCCCAGGGCCTGCAGAAATTCCTTAAGAGCTTTCCTGTCTGCCTTACAGAAAAGATTAGGGGAAGTAGTAATCTAACACTGCATCCAGAGCTATGTTAAAATAACCTCCAACCAGCCATCACCCTTCCCCCCTATTTCCCATCAACTTGCTGGTCAATATATGATAGAAGGTAGATAATTAATGTTAGGAGCATATACACTTGCTATATTAAAAGGTTGCTCCCTGCAAAATAAAGCAAAGAGCAATAAAATGGCCCTCAGGCTCCTTAATCTGAGAGTGCAGTCTAAAGCAAAAATAATAGCTACCCCCCCCCCCTTTCTATTATGCTGTGTATTGGAGGCAAAACCCCCAAAAGGAAACAAGAGCATACTCTGGATTTCTCCTTGTGAAGTGAGTCAGTCTCCTGCACCAAAGAAACAGAAGCCATTTGCCTTGCAATCTCTTTAAGCAAGGACCTTACACATTGATAGTTATTACCTTTAAAAGCACCATAACAGCAATTTCTCTCCTGTCTTGCCGAGGACCATCAACATCTCTCCCCCATATAAACACATTGCTAGTATTAGAACACAGATATCCAATAAGCCCCACCATCTCCAGGACACCCCCACAAGCTCACTCATGCATGAACTTACAAGCCTATCATCCATTCCTCGCCATACGTCAGACGCCATCTCTCGAAAAATGTTGAATGGTTTCTCTGTTCAACTGAAGTTGGATGATAACGGGAGTTCCTTAACCTGAAGCAGGGTTGTCAAGGCAGGGACCCGAAATGTGACACGCTGTTACGAGTGAATTCCTTCTACTTCATGAGTTTGGAAAGAAAAAGCTAAGTGTTAAGTTTGTGCTCACTTTAAAAGTACTAAAAGGAGCAGCCGCAGCGAGGAGACTGTTTTCTCTTCTACTTTTGTCACGGCTGCTCTGACAAAAAGAAACTTTTTCATTTCATTTCTGTTCAGGTTTCTAGGTGTTGACTGATTTATTCCTGACAAGGGTTTTTGGTTTTGACCTTGAGATATTAGAACATTGAGCACTTAAAACCTGATGAGCACAATCAATGCAAAATAAGGATGAACCCTGATGCTCCCCATTCAGATCGAATAACGCCTGGCATCTTTTGCACCACCTATGTGCAATGTGCTCAGTATCACTGAGCATGCCTCTAAAGTGCAGATTACACCGACGACTATAGTTTTGTAAGTCTTCTAATTTGTCTGCCATTTCGTCACATGCTTGATGCAAGTCCATAATCTGCTTATCTAAGGCTGAAATAGAGCTCCCGTGCTCATCATCCACTTGCTGTCCTAGGTCACTCAGCTCTCCATATAAGTAGACCCCAAGCTCTCTGTTTCTGCAAGAACTGCAACTACATTCCTTTGTGTCCATAAACCAGGATTTTAGTAACTCGAAGGAAGGCAGCTCTAAGAAAGACTGATTTTGCTCATGAGCAACCACCCTAGGGGTGACTCTCAAAGTACAGCGCTGGAGTCTCCATTAGAGTCACCCTTAAAGCCAGTACTCTTTTTGGGCATTGCCATAAGGAGGAGGGGAATTCACTCAGCTCCTCAACCTTATACTGCTCAGAGCCAGTTAAGTCGCCAGAAGCTTGGAAAGGAGTTTGGAAAAGAATTCTTCAAGTCTCACACTTCCTCAGTGCCCCTCCCTCCTCCTTCCCCTCCGACTTTCCCCTGAAAATTAGAAGAGGGCTTTTCAGAGGTATGTGCTTGCAGGTCCTGAAAGCAGGGGAATAGCACTGAGCCCAGCATGATTTGCCTGCCTTGGGCTCGCCAGGGGTGAATACCAAAACTAAATCTCTGTCTTGTCTAACTTGTTTTGTGGGAGGGCTACCTGACCTTGTCCACTGGGTGACGTGTCTATTGGATTTGGGCCTCTTGGGGTGTCTGTTGGGTTTGGGGCTCTTGGGGCATCTGTTAGTGCAGTGCCGTACTGTTTTTCCTACCTTGTTGAGCTGCACTTCGCACGCTTTGTACGCACCTTACTACACTAAAATGTTAAGTAGGCCTTTACTATGTGTGTGGCCGTAGCGTGCGCTGCTAGTTCCCATGTAGCCATAGTGCATGCTGCAGGATGCCTTATTAGCACTTCCTAAGTCCATAACTGGACTGTTAGTGATGTCTAATATTCACATTATTGGCACAGACATGCCCGCTTCTAACACACGCTGCCTGGTCTTCAAAAGCAGAGAGTTATGTTGCTGGATTCTGTTCCTGGACAGTCTTGGCTGGGCGATCACTCACGGGAAGAGTCACCTGGAGCCTTCCCCAGTTGCTGGAATACCAACTGCCTCCAACTTGTAGGCAGGGCCTTCTTACCCAAGGAGAGGGTGAAAAAGTTGTTGTCTCAACTGGCAGCCTTCTGAAATCAGCAGGCTCCCAGAGTTTGGGATTACTGTAGCTTCTCAGCTTGATGACAGCATAAATCAAAATGGTACCTTGGTCATGAGCTCATGAGAACACTGCAGGTGTCTCAGTTCTCAGGATTTCAAGGCCAGACTTCCACTCCAGTCAAGGGTGTCCAGCCTACATTGGTCGAGGCAGTCCCCAGCATCTAAGGAGGGGGGCATGGCATTGGATGATCATTTGTGGATCCTATCAACGAACGAAAGCCCGTTTGGCTGGGAAGCCCATTGTGAAAGCTGAACAGCTCAGGGCTGTTGGAGCAGATGGGAGCTGGCATGGTCATTCATTTGGCTCTTTTGCACTTCTGGTCCCGTGTCTATGGCAGAACCGTCTGGGTATTCTCGTAAAATGCTGCAACCAGCAAGGAAGCACGAGTGCTGGAGTAGCCCTGGAGATGACCCTCCTGTTCTGGGCAGAAAGGAACCTCCAGGCTCTTTCAGAAAAACACAATGTAGGAGTCAACAATTTGGAGACAAACTTCTTCAGTCAGGCCTACCATACAGCATTTTTGTGGAGTCTGGTCGATGGGACTCCTGGGCCTAGCTGAAAAAACTGGTTGAACGAATGAGTCTAAGCAGGCATGCATTGAGACCTCTACTGGGCTCAAAGGGTATGCATGCCTACAGGAATTCAGGTCCTTTCCTTTCCTCACTTTCTCTTTCTTGCTATGGTCCTGCGGAATACCTGGAGTTATTTAGGTACCTCTCTCTTTTCTTGTGTGCATGCTCTCTTTGTTTTAAGATGCTTATTTTCATCTTTTGACCTAATTGTGCAGAGGCGCCAAAATCTTGATTCAGGACTACTGTCTGTAACATCCTCCGATCTTTAAGTCAGTTTCTGCTACTGATCCCCCCCTCCCTCCAACCTTCAAAGGGGGCGTGTTCAAAAATTACTAGACATAGGTCTAAATAAGTTAGGGATCTGCAGTTGTGGAATTTATGGTCTAGGAATTATAAAAAGGGCAGCATTATCCTAGCTTAAGGAAGCAGCTAAAGGCTGTTATTCCAGGAAGCTATTCCAGGAAGCTTTTGGGTCTAGCTCACTAATATCAATGAGGATGCTTTTTTGTTTTGGGCCAATTTAAATGAATTTACTCTTCATAATTTAATCTGTTCTCCAGGTAGAATAAACTATGGCTTGGAAGATATGGGTTAAGAATTTGATAAAATAAAATACGGAGGTTCCCAAATTCTTTAGGCAGGCGGATCTTACAGTTAGTACTGTGGATTTCTGTGAAAGTTCCTTAGCCTGCATTTGGTTTTGGCAGAAAATCTCTAAAAACATTATCCATGTTTGAGCAGCTTATGCTGCATTAGAAGGTACAGAAACCTAAGGAGATGATCCAACTACTTCTGTGACAGATATTCTTATATAGAAAAACTCTGTAGTTTATTTTCTGTATCTCTTTGCTGGTGAAAGATCAAGGTTTGAATAAAAAGTAGAAGGAAAACCGGCAGCTGATTCTGCTTGAGCTTCTCTGGAAGAAACGGAACCTTTACTACCATAATGCTGTCTTGATGCAGACAAGCCTCCGCCAACAAAAGCTCATCTGCTTTGCACCAGGAATCCTCACCTTGAGATTTCTGATACCATACAGACTATATGCCAAATTTCTGGGTCTCAGGTTCTGTACCAAGAGTGTCCCAGTCAGGATCTGCACCAAGACTTGGCATTCAGGTTCTATGCTGATGAATTCAGCGTTTATCAGTTAGATCCATGATATTTATTTATTTATTTTTTATTTATTTAGCTGTATTTATATCCCGCTTTTCACCGGGTCAAAGCGGTCAATTGGGGATACATTTAACATGAGGGGATATGAGACACACACACTAATACATACAGGAAACATGGGCACTGGAGGGTTAAGTGGCTTGCCCAAGACCACAAGGAGTGCCTATAGGACTAGAAATCCCAATCCCTCCAGCCTGAGATTGCTGTCCCCAGGTGGGACTTGAACCCCCGACCCTCCGGCCTGAAGTACCTTGTCCTAACCACTAGACCACGCCTCCCTGCAGACATAATGGTGTGAATCTTTGACACTTACCTTCTGGCATTCAGGTATAGTAGTAAGTGTTTATGGTTATTCAATTTGCTTAACCGCCCTTCACACAAGCAGCAGGGCAGTGTACAAAATATAAAACAAATAAAAAAATGGAAGAAAAAAGTAGAAAGGAACGCCATAATTTAAGAGACTAGTTGAAATCAATCATACCAAGGGGGAGGGCAGTGAGAACTAGCAGATCAAAGGCGGCATTAAAAAGGTGTGTCTTTAGGAAAGCTTTGAATTTGGTGTGAGAAGGTTAAAGTCGGAGGGCAGAGGGGAGAGAGTTCCAGGGGGCAGGAGCAATAAAATAGAACGCAGATGAGTGAGTGGAAGACAACCGGACTTGAGAGGCGGGCTTTCATGACTGGCGTGATGTGAGGAATGCAAAATCAATAAATCAGAAAGTTAGCGGGGGAGAACAGAATATAATACACGATGGACCAGGATGAGTTGATACAGAGACCAGAATTTTACTGGGATTCAATGAAAACAGATGAAAAGTAATATGTTCATAACGGGTGGCATGGGCATGTATTTGTGTGTTTTTATATATCGCCCATCAATAAATCAAGGCGATTCACATAAAACAATTGGCTATTACATAGAACTATTAACTACTACATAAAACAGGTAACATTTTAACAACTGGATCCACAATCGCAGATAATATATATTGTATAGTTAAGTATTTACATAGTAGATACATTGTATATATGTTGAATACATTATTTATACTGCAAGTTACTTTTGTGGTAAAAGGGTTGTATAATGGTATTCTATTCTATTCTTTACTTTTGTATCAGAAGGGTTATGAGTCATATGTAGCATAGTCAGTGGTTGGATCATTCTTAACTTGGGCTATCGAGGTGTTCTGATAATTGTTCATGTTACTGGATTTTCAAAGTATTCCTAGAATAATCATGTTTTTAGATGTTCGCAAGAAGCTTGATAATCTTTTGTGCCTCTTGTTGCCTCTGGGAGCGAGTTCCAGAGATCTGGTGCATAAAGAGAGAAGGATCTGCTTGATGTGGATGAGTTACTCTTAGTGAATTTTGCCGGGGTGGTTAGGGAATTCCTTGCATATGTGCTCCTTTCCCTATCTGCTGGGGTGGTGTGCAGGAGTGTTCTTAAGTAGGTGGGTGGTTCGGTCTATAGGGTCTTGAAAATATTATGTAAATTTTTGTATTTTATCCTGTATTTTATTGAGAGCCAATGGAGTTTGTCTAATTATTTTGGGTGATGGAGTCTCTTATCAAAGTTTGTGTGATGGTTTGCGGGCCAATGTTTTGTGCTAATTGAAGACATTGAATGCTTTGTTATGGTACGCCAGTGGGTATACTATTACTGACGTCGAAGTGGGAGAACACCATTGCTTGTAGTGTTATAAGGAAATCATGACAGGAGAGGTTGTATGTATTGTAATGTCTTTATTTTGGAGTATATTGTTCTTGTGATATTGTTGATGTGGCTTGTCATGTTTAGGTGCCTATCAATTGTGATGGCTAGGTATTTGACCCCCTCCTTGACGTCCAGGATTGCATCTTTTACTTGCAGGGTTTTAGGTAGATGAATGTATCAAATCTGGATACATGAAGAACTTCTGTCTTTTTTATAATTTATATTCAGGTTGTTATAATTTATATCCGAGCTGCTATATTTTGGATGAGTTGGATGCGATGCAATCGATGTTGGGAGCGACCAAGGTAGACAATATTACAATAATCGATATTGGAAATGACAAGTGCAAGTAGCAAAGTGGTCAGAGATGAGACAGGAAGGGACGGATGGCGCATATTTGACGGAATGAGATGAAACAACGGCGGATTAAAGTGAAGAGATGGGCCAGGAAGGATAGCATAGAAAGCATAGTTACTCACCTGTAACAGGTGATCTCCGGGAACAGCAGGAATTTAGTCCTCACATATGGGTATCGTCGGTACCGACAGAGCCCGCACGGGAACGCTCCCCAACGTCCAATCAGAACGCTTTTGGGAGCATCCCACAGCACCTGCGTGCTGCCTTCCCGCCTTTCCCAACTGCCACTCTCCAGTTGAGTTTTAAAGCTGAGAAAGAGAGAGAGAGGGAAAGGCAAGAGATAGAGAGATACAACTCCTAGGGGAGGTGGGTGGGTTGTGAGGACTAAATTCCTGCTGTTCCCGGAGATCACCTGTTACAGGTAAGTAACTATGCTATCTCCAGGAACAAGCAGGAATGTAGTCATCACATATGGGGACTCCCTAGCTTTAGGTGCCAGGGAGAGACCCCAGAAGTTGTGTGTCCCTGTGAAGGGCTCCACTTCCCCTCATGGATCTCTGGCATCCAACTAGGGATGGTGGGTAGGAGTTGATTAGGTATGGAACAGGTGTTTGAGAACAGCCTGACCAAACAAGGCATCCCGGCGGGAGTCCTTGTCCAAGCAGTAATGGGCTGTAAAGGTATGAACCGAGGCCCAAGTGGCTGCTAGACAGATGTCATCAATAGTCACAGAGTGCAGATGAGCCATTGAGGCTGCCATGGCCCTCCACAGAAAGGTTCTTACTCTGATAGGCGAAGGAAATACACTGAGCAATCCAGTTAGATAGTGTTCTCTTGGAGACTGGAAGTCCCAAATGAGAGGGATCAAAAGCAACAAAGAGTTGAGAGGACTTTCTATGTTGCTGTGTTCTTTCTAAGTAAAAAGCTAGAGCTCTTTTACAGTCCAAGGTATGAAGATTCCTTTCTGCATTTGATGCATTTGGTCCTGGAAAAAAGACAGGTTTAGATGAAAAGGCGAGACCACCTTAGGCATAAAGTGTGGATGAGTCCTAAGGACTACCTTGTCATGATGGAACCTTTTATAAGGTGGATTAGCTACAACTCACTAATGCGGCATGCTGATGTGATTGTAATGAGAAAGATAACCTTCCAAGAAAGGAATTTTAAGGAGGTGGTAGCTAAAGGTTCGAAAGGTCGCTTCATGAGCTGCCCAAGAACCAGGTTTAAGTCCCATGCCACCGGAGGTAGTCTAATGGGAGGCTTAGTTAGAAGGAGGCCTCTCGTAAATCTTGCTATAAGAGGATGAGAGGAAATAGGCTGTCCATTTAGAGGTTTAAGAGAAGCTGCAATAGCACTCAAATGGACTCTTACTGAATTTGTCTTAAGGCCTGCATTAGATAAATGGAGGAGTTACTCCAGCAAAGACTGCAGAGGTATCGCAAGGGGGTTAAGACCCTTTTCCGAACACCAAATAGTAAACCTTTTCCACTTAAAAGCATAAGAGCGTCTAGTGGAAGGTTTTCTGGAAGCATAAAGAATATCTTTCACTTGTTGAGATAGATTAATATCTTGGAGATCTAGGCCTTCAGCAACCAAGCCCTGAGATGCAGAGACTGGGGATTGGAATGCCATAACATTCCATTCTCCTGAGATAGGAGATCTGGAGCAGACCCTAATTCCAGGGAGTGAGCTTGAGAGAGATGTAGAAGCAGAGGGTACCACACTTGCCGTGGCCAATGTGGTGCTATGAGAATCATGTGGCCTCTGTCTCTCTGAAGCTTGAAGAGGGTTTTGGGAATTAGGGGAATGGGTGGAAAGGCATACAGGAAGTCTTGACCCCAGTAAAGGAGGAAAGCATCCCTGGCCTGAGAGCCCTGAGCCGGAATTCTGGAACAGAACCGGGGAAGTTTGGCATTCCACAGACTTGCAAAGAGGTCTATGTCCGGGGTTCCCCAAAGTTGAAATATCCTGGTCACCTGGTCTGCATGCAGAGACCACTCGTGTGGTAGCAGAACTCGACTGAGTCTGTCCGCCCAAGAGGTTTGAATGTCTGGAAGATATACTGCCAGCAGATGAATCTGATGCTCTCTGGCGAGGGCCCATAGTCGCAAAGCTTCATTGCAAAGCGACAGAGAGCCCGTTCCCCCCTGCTTGTTCACATAGAACATGGCTACTTGATTGTCCGTATGAATGAGGACTGTCTTGTAGCTGAGCAGGGAGTGGAACACTCGCAGAGCCAGAAAATTTGCTCTGAGTTCCAAGAGATTGATATGTAGACAACTCTCTTGTGGAGACCAGGTGCCCTGAGTGGAGAAGTCTTGCAGATGAGCTCCCCAACCCTTTGGAGAAGCATCTGTTGTGAGAATTGCTTGGGGTAAGGGGTTGTTGAAAGGGGCACCCCAGCAACAGGTTTTGAGTGGACCTCTACCATTGGAGGGACAAAAATGAGGCGACTGGTGTTTGCTATTTTGTCTGACAGGAACACTGATGCCTGGGTCCATTGGGTGGATAAAGTCCACTGAGCTGCCCTCATGTGGAGGCGAGCATATGGAACCACATGCTCGGTGGATGCCATGTGGCCTAGTAATTGCAACATTTCTCGAGCAGTTAGATGGGGCTTTAGCACTGCTTGAGAAGCTAACTGCACCAAGCGAAGGCAACGGGTCTGGGTGAGATAGGCCCTTGCCCTTGTGGTATCCAGAAAATCTCCTATGAACTCTAAAGACTGAGTGGGAGTTAGACTGGATTTTGGGATGTTTATTACCAGCCCTAAATACTGAAGGATACGCATTGTGCAGGATAGAGAAGAGTCTTGGCCTCTGATTGTGTTGGAGCTTGAATGAGCCAGTCGTCCACGTAAGGGAAGACGAATATTCCTAGAGTGCGGAGAAATGCTGCTACTACAGCCATGCATTTCGTGAACACAGTTGGTGCTGAGGCCAGACCAAAAGGAAGTACCCTGTATTGATAGTGCTTTCCTTGAAAAAGGAACCAAAGGAACCTTCTGTGGGTTGGATGGATGAGGACATGGATGTGTGCATCCTTGAGATCTAGAGAACAAAGCCAATCCTGACACTGAAGGTATGGTAGCAGAGCTCTGAGAGAAATCATCTTGAATTTCTCCTTGATAAGGAATTTGTTCAATTCTCTGAGATCTAAGATAGGCCTGTAACCCCCTGTTTTCTTTGGAATAAGAAAATAAGGGGAATAGAACCCTGTGCCCTGTTGATGAAGAGGTACTTCTTCTATTGCCCCTTGGGCAAGAAAGATGGCAACCTCCTGACCTAACAGGTTGATGAGAGAGGTTGGAGAATTGAACTGCTTCACTATTGTGTGAGGGGGCATGCTTGAAAAATGAAGTTTGTACCCCTCCTTTATGATGGAGAGTGTCCAATGCTCTGCTGTTATTTGCCCCCATCTGGGGGCAAAATGACATAACCGTCCTGGAATGGTGAACGGTTCTGGCCCCTCCAGAACCAGAAAGGCTAAGTTCTCTAGCTGAAAGTCAAAGGCCCTGAGGAGGCTGAGGCTGCTGGGCCGGTGGAGGCCTAGCAGCCTTTGCTTTCTTCTGTTTGGGTGGTTGCTGACGTTTGCTTGAAAACTGACCTGCAGAAGATGCCTGCTGACCATAAGCAGGATAAAATCTTTTCTTTTTAGAAAAAGATGTTTTCTTGAACAACTTCTTTCTAACAGGATCAGCAGTGGACTTGGATAGTCTATCCAAGGTGGAATTTTCAGCATCCATTTCATTGGCTTTTTCCTGCCAATCTTTACCAAACAGGTTCTCACAAGTACAACAGATATTTCCCAATTTATCTTGTACCTAGAGCTCTAAATCAGATGCCTGGAGCCAAAAAATTCTACGTGCACCTATGGCGATAGCAGAGGTTCTGCTTATACACTCAAAGCAGTCAAAGGCTGCACGGTTGGAGAATTTAGAAACATCTTGGGCATGTTTGACCCAAGTGAGAAAGTCCTGTCTTTTATCCTCAGAAAAGAAAGGACTTAAAGTCTGTAAATTAACTGTGACCTCCTTTAGGAACATTCCCATGTAGAGACTATAGGAACTGATTCTTGCAGCAAGCATGGAAGCTTGGAAGACTCTACGTCCAAAAGCATCCAAGGTTCTGCACTCACGTCCTGGAGGATTAGAGGCATGTCTTTTTGCACTTCTGATCCTTCTCATAGCTGATTCCACCACAATAGAGTGGTGAGGAAGCTGAGTCTTATGGAACCCAGGACAAGGAGGGACTCGATACATAGTATCCAATCTACGAGAATGAGGAGAGGTGGTCAGAGGTGTTTCCCACATCCTCAACATGAGATAGAGTAGTTACTCACCTGTAACAGGTGTTCTCCAGGAGCAGCAGGAATCAGTCCTCACATATGGGTGTCATCGGCGTCGATGAAACCCCAGCGGAGCATTTCCCCAGCTTTCTATGAAAGCCTTTGGGAATGCAGGCACGCATGCGCAGTTCCCTTCCCGCCTAAAGGTGCCATCTTACCTCAGTCAAATGACATAGCTAACAGCACACAAAAATGAAAAATAAACTATGTACAACTGCAACTCCAAGAGGAGGAGGGTGGGTTGTGAGGACTGATTCCTGCTGCTCCTGGAGAACACCTGTTACAGGTGAGTAACTACTCTTTCTCCAGGACCAAGCAGGAAGTCAGTCCTCACTGGTGGAGGGCATCGGAGGACAGGGTACCGGCAAAGCAGACACTGATGCCGATGCTATCGGTACCGGTACCGATACCAGTGCTGGTACCAGTGGAGTTGTCTGTCGCGGTACCAAGGGCATTGATGCCGCAAGAAAAGCTGCCAGACTGCGTTCCCATAGTCAGAATTCTCTGGTCCATGGACGCCGCCAATGCCTGGAGGTCGGTACCGGTGGAGACCACCGGTACCCCAGAGCATGGCACCAGGAGATCTGTCGAGGCCGAGCCATCGAGAACATCCTGGAACCCCAATAATGCTTTGGAAGCCGAAGCCTCCTGCAGGGGTAATTTTGCCGGTGCAGAATCCTCGAGGGCAACACCAGAGGCATCTCGATGCTTAGAAGGAGATCTACCCTTTGAGGACCGGCTGGATTTATGTTTAGTTACCTGAGATCCACAGGAGGAAGAAGCAACCCTGGAAGACGTCGATGCCACCGAAGCCGCATCAGAGGGAAACAGGGTACTGAGCTTGGCAGCTCGGTTCTGCCGACCTCTTTTAGACATCATGGCACAGGACACACAATCCGTGATGGAGTGGTCAGGACCTAAACATTTTAAACACCATTCATGGGTGTCGGTGACGGAAAAGGTACCGCCACACTTGATGCACTTTTTCAAACCTGAGGCAGATTTTTCCAAGTTAAGGAAAATGTTTTTGGGCCTAAGGCCCAAAAAAGGCCATGCACCTGAAGAAAAAAAGAATTTTTTTATTTTTTTTACAGAAATAAGAAAAGAAAGACCGGCGGTACCGGTAGAGCGTCGAAGGCGGCAGACGCGACTACGAAAAGAAAGAAAGAAAAAAGAAATTCTTCTGCGGTGACAGGAACACGACCTGCTGGCTCCGCGGAAAAAGAAGAACTTGAGAGAGGCAGTTGGGAAAGGCGGGAAGGCAGCACGCAGGCACTGTGGTATGCTCCCAAAAGCATTCTGATTGGACGCTGGGGAGCGTTCCCGCGCGGGCACTGTTCCCTCTAAGCTGTGCGCGCGCACACACCTTGCCAAGCGAGCGCACATACTTTACAACAGAGCGCACAAAAATTACGGTTCTGATTCTGATAGAAAACAACACAAACGTCTTAAAATTTAAAAGTTGTTGTGTATTTACGGTTTTCACAAGTTCTACAATATTTTCTAGTGCAATCAATGTGGTGTGCATACTGTATTCTGACGTGTAGTCAAATTTTAAAGTATATAACTCCGAGTGTCATTATGTGGCGCACAAAAATTTAACCTTCCTTCAAAAGCTGCACAGCTGATATTTTATGCGCACACAGCCTACAGAAAATTAGAGGGAACATTGTGCGCGGGCTCCGTCGGTACCGATACCCATATGTGATGACTACATTCCTGCTTGTTCCTGGAGATTCTAGAATCACACCAAGATCTAAAATGTGTCAACTACTGGGATAGGGGCGCCAGAGAGATGCGGAACTAGAGGGGGAGGGACTACCAAAGGTGAACCAGTGTGCTGCAGATTTGTTGGGATTAAGATAAAGAAAACTGTTGGATAACCAAACTGCGATACTGGATAGGCAAGCATTGAGAGGGGACAGGTCCAGGGCAACTGGACTGGTATGATTAAGCAAGATGATGTCATCAGCGTAATAGTGGATGGAAATTCCATGTTGTTGTATCAGAAGAGTGAGGGTGATCAGAAAGACGTTGAATAAGAGAGATGCGAGTACAGAACCCTGAGGAACACCACAAAGAAGGAACAGCAGAAATCAGTCCTCACATATGGGTGATGTCGGCACCGGAGCCGGTGCAGTAATCTCTCCCCAGCTTTCAAAGAAAGCTTTTGGGAGATCAACCACACATGCATGGTCACCTTCCCACCCAAGGAAGTCATTTTCCTTCAGTTTGATGACATAGCTTAATAAAGCCCAAAAAGAAAAACAACTCCACGGGGAGGAGGGCGGGTTGTGAGGACTGATTCCTGCTGTTCCCGGAGAACACCTGCTACAGTTGAGTAACTATGCTTTCTCAGGGAACAAGCAGGAAGTCAGTCCTCACATATTGGACTCCTCAGCTACAGGCTACCGAAAGACCTGTACAAAGCCATGGGTGACTCAAAAATCAAACCATGAATGGCAGCTGAACGACATTGACGAGCCCCAAGCATCGGAGCACAACCTCAGCATCTGCAAAGAAATAAACTCTCCGGTAGCCTGGACACACAGAAGGGCCAGAGGGAAAGAGATGTGTTAGTCCCCAAAGAAGTGACGAAGAACAGCCTGGCCTAAGGCACTGCCACACCGGGAGGCCTCTTTGAGGTAGTAAGTGAGCTGCAAAAGTATGGACATAGGACAAATCTCCGGCAGGGAGATGGAGCGTAGTTTAGCCACGGAGGCTACCATAGCTCGAACGTTATGGGCCATCACATGATGCTCCAGAGAAAGGCCAGCCTATCCACAGGCGAAGGAAATGCAATCAGCCACCCAAGTGGAAAGGGTGTACTTAGAGACCGCCACACACATCTGTTGGGGGTCATAAAAACAGTTAAGAGGAGCAGCGATGAGCCTTCATTCAATCAAGGTAGAAAGCCAAGGCCTGCTTACAATCCAAGATATGAAGAGAGGCTTCTGCCCTGCTTGAGTGCGGTCTTGGAAAGAAGGTGGGAAGAACCACCTCCTGGTTGAGGTGGAAGGAAGAAACTTGGGGTGCATGCGGAGAACCACCCTGTTCCTATGAAACCTAGTGTAAGGGGCGTGAACCACCAGCACTTGAAGTTCACTAACCCTGTGTGCTGGCGTGAACACCACCAGGAAGATGACCTTCCACAAAAGGTACTTGAGATGGCAGGAAGCCAGTGGTTCAAAAGGAGGGGCAATCAGCCATGTTAAGGTCTCAGGCTGCTGCTGCCAGCAGGCAAATGGGAGGCTGCGAGAGGAATAAATCCCGCATGAAGTGGCCAAAGAGAGGATGAACTGACAGGGAACGTCTGTCCACCTCATGATGGTAGGCCGCCAGGGCACTCAGCTGCACCCTGACTGAAATGGACTTTAATCCAGCCCTGGAGAGGTGCAGAAGGTCCTGCAGGATCACTTGAATTGGACAGGCTAATGGACTGAAACCTATATCCGCACACCAGACTGAGAACCTGTGCCATTTGAAGGCATATGCTCACCTGGTGGAATCCTTACTGGACGCGAGGAGGATGTCCACAATATCCTTAGGCAATGTCCTGAGTGAGGGCTATCCTTTCAGCATCCATGCCGTAAGATTCAACAACTTGAGACTGGGATGCAGAAGGGTTAAGTCGTTCTGAGATATCAAATCCGGGGCGAAACCCAGAGGAATGGGCAGCCTCTGAGAAAGGCAGATGAGTAGCAGATACCACGGCAGCCGTGGCCAACACGGGGCAATAAGGATTAGCATGGCCCTATCCATCTAGACTTTGAAGAGGGTCTTGGCCATCAGGGCAGTGGGAGAAGCATACAGCCTGCCCTCGCCCTAGTGGAGGAGAAATGCTTCGGTCGTGAGGAAGTTTTGGCAAGGAATCGGAGCAGAACCTCGGCAGCTGAGCATTGTGTGGGCTGGCAAAGAGGTCCACCACCGGGGTGACCCACTTCCGGAAGATATGCCATGTCACTTGGGGCTGAGGGTCCACTCATGAGGCTGCAGCACCCTGCTGAGCTGGTCCACCAGGATATTTTCCTGCCCCAGGAGGTAGATGGCCTGGAGGTGTGAAATTCCAGAGTCTGATCACTTCCCAGCAGAGGAGGTAGGACCCTGTGCCGCCCTGTTTGTTAATGTAGAACCATCGCCACCTGATTGTCTGTTCAAACCATGACAACCTGAATCGCCAGAAGTGCTGGAAGACTCGCAGGGCATTCACAACTGCTCGGAGCTTGAGAGTTAATTTGGAGCTGGTTCTCCTCCTGCAACCAGAGACCTTGGGACTGAAAACTGTTTCAATGGGCTCCCCAGTCAAATTTGGAGCATCTGTGGTGAGGACCTGCTGATGCAGGGGATCCTGGAAAGGGAAGCCTTGCCAGAAGATTGCATGACCATCATCACCAAGTGAGGGAGCAGGAGAGTAGCAGGGTGACCCATACCCTGTCCAACAGGTGCCCCATTACTTGCTTCCAGGAGTGCAGAGTCCACTGGGCCCAACGCATGTGGAGACGGGCTGAGAGTGTGACATGGACCATCAAGGCCATGTGCCACAGGAGGAGGAGCATCCACTGAGCCGAGACAATCGGAGAGGATTGGACCTCCTCCACCAAGACGGAGAGGTGTTGAACCCTGTCGGGCGGAAGAAAAGCCTGGGCTTGAGTGGTAGCAAGGAGAGGCCCGATGAACTCCAGGCACTGGGTGGGCTGTAGGTGGACTTGGGGATAGTTTACCATGGAACCCCAGGTCTCCAGGAGCTGGATGATGCGACGTAGTGCCTGTTGGACCTCATCCAGGGACCCTCCCCTTATCAGTCAGTCATGCAGGTAAAGGCAGATGAACATGACCTGCAGCCATAGGAAAGCAGCGAACATAGCCAGGAACTTTATGAATACCCTGGGAGCGAATGCCAGACTGAACGGGAGAACCCGGTACTGGTAGTGACACCCTCCGATAAAGTAGAGGTACTGCTGGTGCAAGGGGTGGATCAGAATGTGGGTATAGGCATCGATCCAAGTAGCATATCCAGTCTCCCTGGTGGAGGCAAGGGAGAGATGGGCAGCAGCAGTATTTCCGGCAGCCACGGGCAAGAAAACGGCAGCAAAAAAACACCGTTTTTAGAAATATTGCTGCTGCTCACCTCCTCCCCCGAGACTGAATCGGCCGGGGGGGGGGCCCGCACGGCCGATCATGTGTTCCTCTGCCGCCTCCAACTGGGCCGGCCACTCAGCTTGCCTAGTGGATGGGCCGGCCCTGGATCCAGGAGCATGAGAGAAGGTGACGGTACACTGCCGAGAAAAAGAGCGAGAAAAACCAAGAAAAGTTTACTGCAAAACAAGACAACTTTTTTCAAGGTGCAGACAGCACGTCTGGTAGGCTCCGCGGAAAAACAAAGACTGAGGGGAAAATGGCTCCCATAACTGGGAAGGTGACCACAAGTGTAGTTGATCTCCCAAAGGCTTTCTTTGAAAGCTGGGGAGAGATTAGCACGGGCTCTGTCCGTGCCGATGTCAACCATATGTGAGAACAGACTTCCTGCTTGTTCCCGAAGAACGATAGACACTATTTTATAAAAAATAAAATAACACACACGCACACCCCTCAAGCAGTATCTCTTCTTGCCTTTAGGCCTAAACCTGAATACATTCCTCTCTCTTGATTCAGAATGCCACAGGATCAAAGATTTACCTGACTTCTCTGAAGCAGATTGCTATACTGTCAAGTACTATGCCAGTTTACATCTGCAAATTGAGCAGGACTTCAGTAATATTTGGCTAAAGCTGCAGCAGTTGCATTCACTGTGTGTCAAACCATAACCAGTGGAATGGGGTGAGCCATTGGGAAAAGGCCAGACCAATGCTTTGGCTCATATGGGCATCAGCAACTAGAGAGAGGTTGGGGGTGTGGATGGGAGCAGAAGCTGGTTTGTTTGGCTTTGCATAACATAAAAAAGGTCTTTCACTGCTCCTGTGCCACGTTAAGACAAATGCAACAATTCTCATGGCCATCCTTGAAGCCTATTTTTCTGAAACAGGTGAGGCACATTTAAGCCCAGTTTCAACTTTGGCACCTAAATTAAACTCAGACTCCAAATAAAAAAAAATCAAAAATTAAAAAAAAAAAAAAACCCCACACAAACAGGCGGTATGCCCCCTCTCCTCCCCCCTCAAAAAAGATGGAAGACCACATGGAAAGGGACACAAAACATCTGTTTGACAGAGCAGGTAAGAAAAAATGAGGTACTGTAGCTCCATGAGGCAGATTCACATGCTCACAAGCTTTCCTAATACTTTCTGGGCTCTGAAAGAATTAATCCATCCCAGTACTGTCAGATAACATCACCCACTTGTGTGGCTGATTCATCCCTGCTGGCAGAGGACACTTTTTTAAAATCTATCAGGTAAATCACTTTCAAAATTTAAGAATGCAGAGTTTAACATTCAGGCTAACAATTATTCCTCAGAAGACAGCAACTCAAATTGAAAATCAAACATATTGAAAAAAAAAATAACGTAATGGCAATGCAGCATTCTCACCTCTAACTGATGAAGCAGAGCTTTCCCCTTTTTGTTAATCTCTACCATCAAGGTGAATATGGCAACTTTAATATCCTGCTCCACCTGCTTCTGATTTTGATTCATTTCAAAAAGTCTGAAATAAGAAAATTTAAGTTTAATTATTGTAATTTATTTTCATATTCATATATTTTTATTGACTTCACATGACATATAAAAAAAATAGTGAACAAAACATTAATTCATTTGGGAAGATAACATTCAGAGGTGGAAATTTTTCTGATAACATTATCATGGCTTCCAAAACGTTTGGCTGATGCCAAAGTTGTTTTCTCAATAACTGTTTTTTTCTTTTACTTTGGTTTTAGTCTGCTTCATGTGTTTCATATTTTTACTTTACATTTTGCCTTCCGTCTCATTCCCTCTTTTCCTCCCATCCCTCTCTTCTCTTCCTCACTACTTCTTAACTCTTCCTTAACGCCTTCCCTAGCCTGACTCTAACTAAAGCTAAAAGAGTGCAGCAGCAGAATGATCTTCGTTGGGTTTGGCCAGAATAGCATGTCAGTGAGATCTCAGGAAGGTGCAAGACAATTTGTGCCTCAATTCTGCTTTCTCTATTGAAAAGCAGAAATGAGCAAGACAAACAAGTTAGTGATTGCAAAGCTCTGGCTGCACATCTTGTTATTGTTTATTCCATGCTTACTACACATCCCTTAAATCAAGATATCAGAGCAGTTTACAATTCTTAGCTAGGTGAAAACACACTTACACTTACAAACTGACAAAACAAAAATCAAGCAAACAGAAACAAAGGAATATTTCAGTCATCTGTTATATACAACAACCCCAGCCAGCCCCAGAAGTCCACAGGCCATGTTGAAGTAACGTGATTTAAAGCTAGTGTTGAATTTCTTAAAGGAACTCTGAAATCTTAAAGATTTAGGAATAGAGTTCCACAAAGGTGGCACTAGTATACAGAACATAAAAGACTGAGTATTTTCCAGTCGAGTCCACTATGGTGGTGGTAATTCTAATAAAATCAGTCATCCTGCAAGCGTAGCAACTTATCTGAATGTTATTTGGGTAAGGGAGAACTAATGTCATTCAAGGGCAGTGGCTGAACAGCTTAAATTTTATTCAATACGATAAAGGGAGCCAGTAGCTATCATGCAGCAAAGGGGTAACCATCTGTAACTGACAGAATGAGTCTTATGGCCTTATTTTGGACAAGCTGCAACACTTAATCATGGATAGAGGGAGCCCATTATAAGGCGCCATTGGAATAATCCTATCTAGAAATTATTAGTACATGAAACATTAGTATGGCCTTCTTAAAAAGAATATAGCAGAATTAGAAAAGGTACAGAGACCACCAACAAAAATGGTAAATGAGATGGAAGGATACCCCTATGAGGAGAGGCTTGAAAGGTTGGGGAGCTCTTCAACTTGGAAAAGAGACAGCTGAGGGGGAGATATGATAGAGGTTTATAAATTGATGAATGGAGTGGAACAGGTAAACAGATTGGTTGTTTATGCCATCAAAAAGTAGAAAAATTAAAGGACACAAAATGAAACTACAATGTAACCCACTGAAGATTAATAAGAGAAAATATTTTTTTACTCAACACGTAACCAAACTCTGAAATTTGTTACCAGAGGATGTAATAAAAGCTGTTAGTGTAGCTGGGTTTAAAAAACGGTTTGGACAAGTTTCTGGAGGAAAGGTCCATAAATATTATTAAAAGAGGACCCAGAAAATCCACTGCTTACCCCGGGGTGAGCATTATGGAACCTGTGTGCCTTTCTGGGAACCTGCCAAATACTTGTGACCTGGACTGGCCACTGCTGGAAACAGGATACTGGGCTTGATGGACCTTGGTCTGACCCATTATGGCAATTCATTATGCTCTTGTCCAGATAAAATGCATTAGAGCCTTTCATTCCTAAGTTGAAAAAAATAAGATTTACTTGTGTTTGCCACTTGGAATTCAAAATTGAGCTCCAAGTCCAGAGTACAACCTAAAATGTCTACAGAATGCGACACCTTATCTCAGAGGCCAAAACCAGAATAGACCGATAGCCAGAGATCTGCATTGCTGAGGACTTTAAGGAATTAAACCTTATTTTCCATAATCCACTATGCCACCTCATCTAAACCATCATTTAATAGGTATGCTCTAGCAAAGATCCATAAAATGAAGTTGTTGGGCATTGTCTGCAAATAAAAGGGCACTAATCCTTTCGATTATATCAGGCTTACCAGTAGAGCACAGTTACTCACCTGTAACAGGTGATCTCCGGGAACAGCAGAAATTTAGTCTTCACATATGGGTGACAGCACTGATGGAGCCCACATGGGAACACTCCCCAGCTTCCTATAGGAAAGCTTTTGAGAGTACTCCACTGTGCCTGCGTGACTGCCTTCCCGCTCCTCTGACTCCCCCTCCTCAATGGGTCTGTAGCTGAGAAGGAAGAGTAAAACTAACCGTACAACTCCATGGGGAGGAGGGTGGGTTGTGAAGACTAAATTCCTGCTGTTCCCAGAGATCACCTGTTACAGGTGAGTAACTATGCTATCTCCAGGAACAAGCAGGAATGTAGTCTTCATACAATTATTTATTTTATTTATTTACATTCTCTTATATACCGCGCAATTCTGCATCAGTGCGGTTTACATTGAACAAACTGAAATTACATTGAACAGGGTATTATAACTTGGAGATAACTATTTTACAGGGAACATGGGCTATGGAGGGTTAAGTGGCTTGCCCAAGACCACAAGGAACACCTGTGGGACTAGAAACCCCAGTCCTTCCGGCCCAAGGTTGCTGTCCTCTAGTGGGATTTGAACCCCCGACCTTCCGGCCTGAAGTACCTTGCCCCAACCACTAGGCCACTCCTCCACTCCATGGAACTCCCTAGCTCCCAGATCTACAAGAGAGTTGGAAACCAGGTCAGAGATGTCAGAATGAGTTCACCTGGACATAGACATCACCGCCATGGAGATATGGATAACCGTGTGGGCGGGGGTTGGACCTCAGCAGTGACCAGCATAGACTAGGGAAACTAGATCTCCGGTAGCCTGGACACACAGAAGGCCCATAGGGCAGGAGTTATCTTAAATACCAAAGAAATGATGGAGTATTGCCTGGCCAAAGGTGATGTTTCACAGGGACTCGTCCCCCAGGCAGTAATGTGCAGCGAAGGTGTGAACTGAGGACCAGGTGGCGGGCCAGCAGATCTCCATTAAGGGAGCTGAGCAGAGGTTTGCTGTGCGCCGTGATGTGACGCTCCAGCAAAAGACCAGCCTGACCAGAAGTGAAGGTGATGCAGTCTGCCACCCAAGTGGACAGAGTACGCTTGGAGACCACTAGACCCAGGAAATTAGTGTCACAGAAGATAAAGAGCTGCGAGTAGCAGCGATGGGGCTTGGTTCGATCTAAATAAGCCAATGTCAGATTACAGTCTAGCGTATGGACAGCAGCCTCCGCCCTACTGGAGTGAGGACATGGGAAAAGGTGGGAAACACCACCTTCTGGATGAGGTGGAAAAGGGAGACCACCTTAAGAAGGAACTTAGGTTGTGTCCAGAGCACCACCCTATTACTGTGAAACCTGGTGTAGGGGGTATGAGCCACCAGAGCATCAAGCTCACGGACCTTGGGGGCAGATGTGAGCACCACAAGAAAGATCATCTTCCAGGACAGATACTTGAGGTAGCAGGAAGCCAGAGACTCAACGGATGATGCGATGAGCTTCGACAGGACCCATTGAGATCCCATGACACCATCATGGATAAATGGGTGGTCAAGAGAGCAGGAGGCCTCTCTGGAAGCGAGCCACAAGAGGCTAGGCAGAGGGGATTCCCCTCGATGAGGTGATGGTGTACCGATAGCGCACTGAGGTGAAACCTGATGGAGTTAGACTTCAGACCAGCATTAGACAGATGCAGCAGGTAGTGCAGCATCAGCTGGGCTGAATAGGAGAAGGGGTATGTACCCTCTTTGCACACCAAAACGAGACACGACACCACTTAAAGGCATATGACTGCCACGTGGAGTCCTTGCGTGAGGACAGCAGGATCTTCTCCACTTCCCTGGGCAAGTCAAACTAGGCCACGGCTACCCTTTCAGCAGCTAGGCCATCAGGGTCAGGGACCCCAGGTTGTTGTGCAGGAGAGAGCAGGTCTGGGGTGCTCCGCAGGGGGACTGGGGGCACCCTAAACAAGCTGAGGAGCAATGGAAACCATGGCTGTGGGGCCACCGGTGGGCTATGAGGATCAGGGTGGCACAGTTAAGTTTATTATTTATTTATTACAATTTCTTATATACCGCACTATTCTGCATCAGCGCGGTTTACATGGAACAGAAAATCAGACAGGGTAACGTGTCTGAGTTTACAATTAACCGGACATCAAAACTTGGATAACAAGGGAGATTTACAAATAACAGGGTAGCAAACTTGGAATACATAGGAGAAACTATTTACACATTAGAGTCGTCATATAAGTAACATGTAGTTAAATGATCCAGGACACCTAAACTGTGTTCTCCTGGCTCGATAGCTGTGTTAGTGTAGCTGAGAATTTGAGTGGTGCTGTAGATTATTGTTCTCTGGGAAATATTTGAGGAAAAGGTAATGTTTGAGGGACTTTCTAAACTGGGCTTGGTTAGTGATTGCTCTGATGTTAGTTGGTAAAGCGTTCCAGAGTCTTGGGGCACAGTGTCTAAAAGCTCTGTTTGTTGTCGTTGCTGTGCATCTTGTTGATTCTTTCAGAATCATTAGCGTATTTATGGATGTGGATCTTCTTGATCTTTTCGGGGTTATGGTTTGGATGAGGTCAGTTAGTGAGGATGAGGAGAGACTAATGACTGCTTTGAAAGTCAGTAATATAGTCTTGAAGACTGTCCTGGCATGTATAGGTAGCCAGTGTAGCTGCATCAGAAGGGGCGTCATATGATCTCTCCGTGATGCACCAAGAAGAACTCTCGCTGCGCTATTCATCGCGAGCTGTAGAGGATTTAATGTGGATTGGGGAAGACCTTGTAAAATGGCATTGGCGAAATCAAAATGAGGTATGATCAGAGACTGGTAGAGAGTACGGAAGTCCACTGGTTCAAGCAAAGGGCGTAGATGTCTGAGTGAGCGGATTTTGTAATATATAGCTCTTACAGTGTTAGCTATATGCGCCTTCATGTCAAGGTTTTGATCTAGTATAACACCCAGGTACCGCATTGTGGGTTTTACTTGAAGATCGGCGTCGTTCACCTTCAAGGATTGAGGAGGGCTGAAATTAAGGTTCCTCGTAATGAAGAGCACCTCAGTCTTCTTATGTTGAATTCTTAGGTTTTGTGCCTGGAGCCATTCCGATATGGCATTGAAGCAGCTGGTTAGAGGGGAGAGGTCAAAATTATCAATGGAGAATGGCATATAGGGCAAGACATCGTCAGCGTAAATCATGCAACTAACGTTGAATGACCGAACGATATTACAAATTGGTTGCATGTATATGTTAAACATCAAGGCAGAGAGGGAAGAACCTTGTGGGACTCCCTGGCTTTGATGAAATGGTTCAGATGTTGCTCCATCAGATCGAACGTGCTGCCATCTTCCAGACAAATATGCTCTGCACCATTCAAGTGCTGTTCCACTGATGCCTTCTCTTTTAGTCGCATTAGGAGAAGCTCATGACTTACCGAGTCGAAGGTTGCAGCAATGTCTAGGAAAATGAGTGCGCACCCTTGTCGGATGTTATCTACAACAGTAATAATATTGTTGAAGAGGGTGGTAAGGAGAGTTTCCACTCCATGTGACTCCCTGAATCCATGCTGGCATGGGTCGAGTGGAGCAGCAGCGTCGATATGGTCTTGTAACTGCCGTTGAACCTCCTTTTCGATTAACTTTGCGAAAAACGGTATACTTGCAATGGGTCTGTAAGAGTCAACCTTTTGAGGATCCAATTTGCTATTTTTAAGCAGCGGTCTGATAGATGTGTGCTTTAAGGCGGAGGGGAAAGATCCAGTTGTGAAGGAAAGGGTCATTATCCTGGTTATTATGCTGAATTCGCTGCACAGTTCCTTTATCCAGAAGGCTGGACAAGGATCAGTCTGTGCAGTAGTGGTATTGAGGGTCATGATCAAGTCTTCGATGCGTTTCTTGGTAGGGGAGGAAAAAGAAATTAGGGAGGAGGTTAGGCACTCTTGGTTAGCGGAAGAAAATTCAGTGGAAGTTTTATTTGTCTGGCAAATCTTAGATTGAAGATATATGGCAAACTCCTGGGGATGGATTTCACATTTATGTTCAGGGGCTGGTTCCTTAGAAAGAGTCTTGACTAAGTTAAACAAATCATGAGGTTTGTTTAAAGAACGCTTAAGAGTGTCTGTGTGATATTGCTTCATCTTCTCTGTGATAGCATTGCGATGGCTAGTTAGCTGGCAGCTGTAAGCTGAATGGTCTTCACTGGAGCGAGACCGGCGCCAGCGTTTCTCGAGCTTCTGTAGACAGGTGAGTGATGCTCTTAGCGCCTCTGTGTACCATGGGGCTGTCTCTCTCTTCCTTGGTGATCTGTCAGTTGGAGGTCGAAGTGTTATTGCATTGAGACTCTTGTTCCAGCAAGAGATCAGCTCATCAAGGTTTAGGGAGGTCTCGTCGAAGAGCGAGCGTGTTCCGTCGAGGATACAATCTCTATTGAATGGATGGAAGCTTCGAGCAGGTAGCCTTGAAGTCGTGAATGGAGATCTATTGTTCTTTGCTTGAATGTCGTGGGTGGGAATCCGGAAGATGATAAGTTTGTGGTCTGACCATGGCATGGTAGTTATGGACGTCACAGTATTGTGGGACCGATCACAAACCGTCTGCGGGGCAAATATAAGGTCGAGAGTATTTCCCTTCACATGAGTGGGTTCATTAACTAGTTGTTTGTATCCTAGAATTTCTAGAGCTTCTAGAAAGGCGGATTCTTGGTTATTTTGAAGTGTTGGCAAGTTAAAATCACCTAGAATCCAGTTTGGGATATAAGGATTCTGGCTGTTGGTGGCGAGGTTTATTATAGTTGGGAGGTCATCAAGGGAGGCTGAAAGAGCTCTATACAACAAGGTTATAGAGCAGCACTTGTTGGAGATAGACACGATCTCCAGGTAGTCGGTGCTGGTGGAGTCATCCTTTTTGAAATGTAGGTCTGATCTAGTGAGGATGAGTACTCCTCCTCCTCTTTTGTTTTGTCTATGGCTAGCAAATACTGTGAAATTTAAGGGAAGGAGGTCATTGAGTATTACATTGTCTTCAGGAGATAGCCAGGTTTCGGTAACCATGAGAATATCAAGATTGTGGAGGGATATTGTGTCAGCAATCACTGGCCACTTCCTACGGATTGAGCGGGCATTGATGAGGGCACATTTTAGGCTTTGAGGGTAGGGGCTTTTATCCTGTTTAGTTTTCAAAGAGTGCTGGAGTGTAATGTGCAATAGATGGGGGTGGCGTGTCCTAGAGTCCCATTTAGTGTTGAGATGGGATGTACCTGCCCATCTCCTCCTTTGACTCTGTAGGACCAGTATCTGATTGTATTCCGGGGCTAGGGCTAAAGAGTATGGGAGCCAAATAGTGAGGAGGACATAAGCGACAACTAAGGTGGCGTAAGGGGACCCCATTTTGAGAACACTAGACCCTGAGATCAAAGACAAAGAAATGTCTAGAGTGCAAGAGAGAATTCTGTAGGCTACTAGGATGTAGATTAAGTAGCCTAGGATTGATAGCATATACACATTAACATGGCAACAGGAAAACTGATGGCAAGTAAAACTATTTTAAGGTGTACAGGTCATACAGATAGGATGAAAAAGGTAGAACACTGTTAGTGTAACAATTTATCTGAGACCGATACAATAGATCTGAATATCAGGCAAACAAACGGAATAGTACCTAATAAAGGCTAGCTGGTTGTTAAGGTGGTGAGAAATTTGGAAGTACAACGTAAATCAATAAAGCTGATTATTGGCATTATTAGGTGAGGTATCTAATCCAAGAGAAACAAAGTTACCAGGTTGTTGGCTGTCACTCATTAATGCACTATGTTTGTTAATGCCGGTCAGGAGGGCTCTGAGACTGCAGGCGGATGGTGGAGGATAGCCGCGACTGCGGCCCACGCCTAACGGCCACGCCAAAGGGCCCTCTGGCGAGGCCCGACAGGGGCGGGCGCGCCTGATCAGAGCGTTCTTTTATGCTGCCTGGCCGGCTGCCCCGATTGGGCAGTGATCGCTAGTGGGGGTGGTCTCGGTGCTCCGGCCTGCTCGATCTCCGCCGGGAGAGCTGCTGGAGGGCCGGAGTGCTGGGTCGCAGAGGAGCACGCGCCCGATCGGCGCCTTCTTTTATGCTGCCTGGCCGGCTGCCCCGATTGGGCAGTGATCGCTGGTGGGGGTGGTCTCGGTGCTCCGGCCCGCTCGATCCCCGCCGGGAGAGCTGCTGGAGGGCCGGAGTGCTGGGCCGCAGTTGGACCTTGAAGAGGGTCTTGGCAATGAGCGACTTGGGAGGGAAGGCATAAAGGAAGCCTTCCATCCATGGAATGAAAAATGCATCAGCCACCACCCAGAAGGGGTGCAGCACTCTGGAGCAGAAGCTGGCCAGCTGAGCATTGGCTGGGCTGGCAAAGAGATCCATCATAAGAAGGCCCCAACGGTGGAACAGTTGGCTGGCCACCCACAGGTCGAGCTGCCACTCGTGGGGCTGAAGAACCCAACTCAGACGGTCTGCCAGAACATTGCTCTGGCCAGGGTGGTACACTGCTCTGAGAAGCATCCCACTCTTGCTGACAAAAAGTGCAGAGACAGACTGCTTACGAGCACAGAAAGGATGACCCCATGCCCCACTGCTTGTTTATGTAAAACATCGCCATCTGATTATCCGTCTGGATCAGAACAGCCTGGTTCTTCAGGTGGTGCTGAAAAGCTCAGAAAGCACAAGTGATGGCTCGGAGCTCTAGGAAGTTGATCTGTTGGAGGCTCTCCGATGCCGACCCCAGGCCCTGAGTGTGCAGTTTGCTGCAATGTGCTCCCCAGCCCAGCTTTGAGGTATCCGTGGTCAGGCTCCTAGAAGGGCTCAGCACCTGAAAAGGCATCGCTGCCAGCAGGTTCAGTTGCTGATGTCATCAGGCAAGGGGCTTGGCAAGGGTATGGGTATGGGTAATGGTCACCCTGTCTTGCAGGCACCCCGTTGCTTAAGACCACTAGGAGCAGAGGGCCCCACTTGGCCAGCCGCATGTGAAGACGGGCATCGGCCGTGATGTGCACTGTCGAGGGACTAAGGAATTCTTAAGGGAAATGATTAAAATACACATGGGTATAGACAGAAAAATAAAGGGGATCGGGATCCAAAAGTAGCCGCGAAGAGATGAGTTTTTAGCCTGAATCAGAAAAGAACTAGAGATGGAGCCGGATGTACTTGCCCAAATAGTCTATTCCAAGCATATGGTGCAGCAAAGATGGAAAGAACAGAATCTGGAGTTGGTACCAGAAGAAAAGGGCATAGATAAAAGCAATTTGCTCGATGAGTGGAATTGCTGAGGAGTGTAGGGAGAGATAAGAGAGGAAAGGTAGTGACTACTACTATTATTTCATATATTTCTACAAGGCATACGTAGCACTGTACATGTACAATTAAGACTACCCTGCTCAACAGAGCTTACAATCTAATCAAGACAGACCACACAACTAGGGAATAGGGTAAATCAAGGAGAATGGCAAGATACAGATAGGTGATAAGCAGGAGAATAGGGGCTCAGGAACCAAACGCAAAGAGGTGAGATTTTAGCCTAGATTTGTAAAGGGCCAGAGAAGGAGACTGGCGTACTAACTTGGGTAGTTTATTCCAAGCATCTGGAGAAGCACGAATGAAGTCTGGAGTTGGCAGTGGCAGATAAGAGCACAGAGACAGGATCTGCCAGAGGAGTGGAGTTCTCAAGGAGGGGTATAAGGAGTGATAAGAGACGAAAGGCAGTGAAGAGCTGCAGAATGAATACACTCATAAAGTCAGGAGTAGAAGTTTGAATTGAATGCAGAAATCAATAGGAAGCCAGTGAAGTGACTTCAGAAGAGGGATTTTGCAAGCATAGCAAGACTGTCGGAAGATTAGCCATGCGGCCAAGTTTTGAACAGAATGAAGGGGAGATAATTCTGAGGGAGACCGGAAAGCAGTAGAATGCAATAGTCTATACGGAAGGTGACTAGAAAGTGGATAAGCGTCTTACTAGTATGTGCAGAAAGGAAGGGACAAAATTTACTGAAGTAAGAGAAAGAAATGATAGGTTTTAGCTATCTGTTATATCTGTGTAGAGGAGAAGAGTCAAAGATGACCTCAAGGTTGTGAGCTGAGTAAACAGGGAGAAGTAGAGTGTTATCCGCAGAGAAAGAGGAAAGGGGGAGGGCCGGACAAATGAATGCTTTTGTAGATCAGTAGGAGAAGTTTGAACTGTATGTGGAAATGGATAGGGAGCCAATAAAATAACTTGGGAAAGGGTATTACATGAGCACAGTGACACTGGCAGAATAGCCATGCTGCCGAGTGTTGAACAGATTGAACTAAGGATAGATAATTCAATGGGAGAACAGTGAGGAGCAAATTGCAATAATCTAGATGAGAGATGAATGGATAAGAGTCTTGGTAATGTGCTCTGGGGAGGAGGAAGGGACTAATATTGCTGATGACAGACACTGAACAAAAGCATTTGTTTGGCATTTCTGCTTTGTCCTAGTCATTTTCTACATATCGGTCTTCAACCTTAACCAAATGGGCAAGTCAGGTCTTGAAAAGACCACAAATAAGAGCAACAAACCTCATGCCAGAGTACCAGTTTTCAATTTTACAAAGAATATCCTGATCAGATGAACCTAATGCATGAAAACAAATTTAAAAGCCAACAAAAATCTCTTTTCCCAAAGCAAAAACACACATACCATGTGTCTCACACAGAGAACTGCTTCATGTTATTTGCATAAGAACTCTTGGCGTACAGAGATATCACAACTACATCAAATGCTCCCCTAGCCAACCACCCTCCAGAAGGAATTCCAAACATTACCCACATACTAAATGCCATTCACTCAACCCAAAATCCCACTCAGGAGTATCATATCCCCTGATAGAGAAGAAAGAAAAAGAAATCAGAGGAGGAGCATGTAATGAGAATTTCCCAGAATCCCTTCTTTGCCTTTAAGCAGCAATCCCTGCTTGGATACATGTGCACAGAAAAGAAAAAAAAACAAATATAGAGCAATAGAGTCATAAGAAAGAGTAGTTACTCACCTGTAACAGGTGTTCTCCAGGAGCAGCAGGAATCAGTCCTCACTTATGGGTGTCATCGACGCCGATGAAGCCCTAGCGGAGCATTTCCCCAGCTTTCCATGAAAGCCTTTGGGAATGCTGGCACGCATGCGCGGTTCCCTTCCCGCCTAAAGGTGCCATCTTACCTCAGTCAAATGACATAGCTAAGAACAGCACACAAAAATGTAAAAATGAACTATGCACAACTGCAACTCCAAGGGGAGGAGGGAGGGTAGTGAGGACTGATTCCTGCTGCTCCTGGAGAACACCCGTTACAGGTGAGTAACTACTCTTTCTCCAGGACCAAGCAGGAAGTCAGTCCTCACTTATGGGTGACTCCCCAGCTCTGGGCTACCAGGAACCCAGGCTGAACAAGATAACTCCCTCTAGTCTCAGCAACAGAGAAAAGGCTTTCCAAGAACACACCCTCCACAGGTAGCCCAACCAGAGGGCAGGAGTTGCCTAGACCTCAAAGAGATTCCTGAGCACTACTTGGCCAAAAGCACTGTCCCTACGGGACTCCCTCTCCAGACAGTAGTGGGCTGCAAACGTCTGGCTTGAAGACCAGGTAGCAGCCCGGCAGATGTCTTGCAATGGAACAGAGCGGAGATGAGCCACTGATGCAGCCATTGCCCTCACACGGTGGGCCGTGACCCTACCCTGCAAAGGAAGGTCAGCCGCCTTGTAAGCCCAGGTGATACAGTCAGCCACCCAGATGGACAAGGTACGCTTGGACACAGGCCTCCCCAAGTTATTGGGATCAAAAGAGAGGAAGAGCTGAGAAGTCTTCCTGTGACCTTGCGTACGTTCAAGGTAGAAGGATAAGGCCCTCCTACAGACCAAGGTATGGAGAACGGTTTCAGCCTGACTTGCACGAGGCCTAGGGAAGAATGTTGGAAGAACCACCTCCTGGTTGAGATGGAAAGAGGAGACAACCTTAGGAAGGAACTTAGGGCGAGTCCTGAGGACCACCCTGTTTTTATAGAATCTGGTGTAAGGCCTATCACAGACCAAGGTCTGAAGCTCACTCACTCTCCTAGCCGAAGTCAGAGCTATCAGAAAGAGAGTCTTCCAGGAGAGGAAGCGCAGAGGGCAAGTAGCCATAGGCTCAAAAGATGGGCGAGTCAGTTGCTGCAAGACCACATTAAGCTCCCACTCAGGAGCAGGACGACGTATGGGAGGTTTGAGCAGTAACAAGCCTCTGAGAAACCTGGACACCAAAGGGTGCACAGACAAGGAATGGCCCTGCACTAAGGAGTGGTGAGCTGCCAAAGCAGAGAGGTGGACCCGAACAGAGTTGGATTTAAGACCCTGATTGGACAAGTGCAGCAGGTACTGAAGCACTACAGACACTGAACAGGAGAAGGGATCTGCTGCACGTAACTGACACCACAGAGAAAACCTCTTCCACTTGAGAGCATAGGTTTTCCTAGTGGATTGCTTTCTAGAAGCTCGGAGAACTTCCTCAACCTCCTTAGGCAGGCCCCAGGGAGCCAACACTACCCTTGCAGCCTCCATGCCATCAGATGGAGAGATTTGAGGTTGGGATGCAGCAGTGAACCCTGATCTTGAGAGAGAAGATCGGGCTGCAGTCCCAGAGGCAGAGGCGGATCCACCGCCAGCTGCAGCAGGAGGGGGAACCAAGGCTGCCGGGGCCACCTGGGAGCTACCAGGAGGACTGAGGCTCGGTCTTGGAGAATCTTGAACAGTGTCCGGGCCACCAGAGGGGTGGGAGGAAACACAGAGTAGGCCCTGAGTCCAGGGAATCAGAAAAGCATCTGCTGCTACTCTCAGAGGATGCAGTTGTCTGGAGCAGAACTTTGGCAGCTGGTTGTTCAGTGGACTGGCAAACAGGTCTATGGAGGGAAGACCCCATTTGAAGAAAATCTTTTGAACCACTAAAGGATGCAGCTGCCACTCGTGTGGTTACAGAATCCTGCTCAATTTGTCGGCCAGGTAGTTCTCCTGGCCTGGAAGATAGACTGCTTGGAGTAGCATGTGGTGTTTCAGGGCAAAGGCACAAAGGAGCTGTGCTTCCTGACAAAGGGGCTGGGAACCAGTCCCCCCCTGCTTGTTCACACAGAACATGGCCACCTGGTTGTCTGTCTGTATCAAGACAGACTGATGGGCCAGGGAAGCAGCAAAGGCCTTGAGGGCGAAGCAGATAGCTCTGAGTTCCAGGAGATTGATCTGCTGGGACGCCTCCCAAGGAGACCAGAGGCCCTGGGTGCACTTGTCCAGGCAGTGTGCTCCCCAACCCAACAGAGAGGCATCGGTGGTTAGCACCACTGTATGAGGCGGCAGTTGAAAAGGCACCCCCACCAGCAGATTGGGGGGGTGTAACCACCAGTTATGGGAGGTCAGAAAACGGTGGGACACTCTGATCCTGTCCTTGAGGCTTCCAGAGGCCTGTGACCACTGAGTCCGAAGGCACCACGGGGCAGACCTCATATGGAGCCTGGCATTGGGGGTCACCGGAACTGTGGACGCCATGTGGCCTAGAAGCCTGAGACAGAGTCTGGCGGAGACCAGGGACCAGTGCAGAAACTTGCTGGCAAGGTCTATGAGCCTTTGTGCTCGGTCAACTGGTAAGAATGCTCTTGCCAGTCGAGAATCCAACCTTGCCCCTATGAATTCTAAGTCTTGGGAGGGGAGCAAAGTGGACTTTGCGAAGTTGATGACAAAGCCCACCTTTTGGAGCAGGTCTATGGTTTTGTTGGTGGCCTGCTGGACTTCCAGAGACGTCTGGCCTCTGATGAGCCAGTCGTCTAGGTAGGGAAACACAAAGATGCCCAGATTCCTCAGGTAGGCTGCCACCACTGCCAGGCACTTGGTGAAGACCCTGGGAGCGGAAGTCAGCCCAAAAGGCAGTACCCTGTACTGATAGTGGTTTCCTCCCACAATGAAACTGAGGTACTTTCTGTTGTCTGGATGAATGAGGATGTGAGTGCAAGCATCTTTTAGATCTAAAGAGCATAGCCAATCTCTTTGCTGGAGGTAGGGGCAGAAGAGTTCCAAGAGTAACCATCTTGAACTTTTCTTTCACCAGAAACTTGTTGAGGTTTCTGAGATCCAGAATAGGTCGAAGACCACCGGTTCTTTTTGGCACCAGGAAATATCTGGAGTAAAAACCGTGGCTTTGGAAGTGGGGAGGCAAAGGCTCCACCACCTTGTCGAGTAACAGCCCTTGGAGCTCCTGGAAGAGAAGGTCAGTATGCAGGGGAGGCCTGAAAGGTTCCCCTGGGAAGTGTGGCGGAGGTAGTTGGTGAAAGTGGAGGGCATACCCTCGATGGACTACGTCCAGCACCCAACTGTCCTGAGTAATCAGGGGCCACTGATGTGCGAACAAGGCTAGGCGGCCTCCTGTGCAGGGCTGGGACTGCATGGGAGGATTGGCTGTATTCAAGGAGTCAAAAACCTCCACCCTGCTGAGCGGGAGCAGGGGCCGGAGGCTTTGAGGCAGTCTGCCTACTGGGCCCATTACCCCGGTCCTTGGCTTGCTGACCCTGTGGGGCAGGTTGGGCAGCCTGATACCGTGGGTACTGTTTGTAGGCAGTGCCCTTCCTCGGGTAAAAGGGCTTTTTACCTGGGCCCTTCTTCTTATGTGAAGGGGCAGAGGTCTTCCTCGACAGCCTTGTCCGGGTGAGGTGCTCAGTCTCGAGCTGGGTGGCCTTCTCAGCCACAGGCTTGCCAAAAAGCTTTTCATCTCGGCAAGGGACATCGACCAACTTGTCCTGAACCCATGGCTCGAGGTCTGATGACTGCAGCCACGCCTGACGTCGAGCCGCAATGCCGGCAGCCGCTACTCGGGCCGAAGCCTCGAAGCCATCGTAGGCGGCACGGGAAATGAACTTCGAGCATTCCCGTATCCTCGTAGACAAGGACTTAAAACTCTGCAAGTGCTCCCCGGAGAGACCAGCAGAGAAAACCAGCCAATTCCTTGGCCAGATCCCATAAATACATGCCCATGTAGAGCTGGTAAGTCTGGACACAGCAAGCAAGCATGGAGCCCTGAAAACACTTTCTGCCGACTCCATCTAGGCTTCGGGCCTCCCTACCGGGAGGCACCGCGGAGTGCATCTTCTGACTTTTCAGACGATGCATGGCCGATTCCACAACCATAGAATGGTGCGGCAGCTGTGCTTTTTGGAAGCCAGGACTCTTACGGAGTCGATAAATGGAATCGACTCGCTTGCTCAAAACCGGCACCGAGGCCGGAGCCTCCCACATTCGGAAGAGGAGCCGTTCCAGCATCGGAGGAACCGGGACAGTAAAGGCCTCCTTCGGAGGAGAGTCATACTGTAGAGCATCGAGCTCTTCAGCTCGAGGCTCTTCCTCGGGGTCAGCCGGGATAGCAAGAGCAGAGGCCATATCACGGACAAATTCCGAGAACCTGGTATCCTCCGGAGGGGACCTACTCCGGGGTTCAGACTCAGGTGAGTCCGACGGGACACACCGAGTCTTAAAGGTGTCAGGAGACTCCTCATCTTCAGTTTCCCATGCCAACTCGTCCGACATCGAGTTGGGGTCCGACGCCGGAGGCACCGGCGTCGAGACCCTAGGTCCCGAACGGGAGGTCAAGGGAGACCTCGACCGAGGATGACCTCGAGCCGCAAGGGACTCGAGTATCGGCTCGGTCTCCGGGGTCGACTTGGACGTCGATGTCCCAGTGGTCGGGGCAGATGCGCCAGACAGGCTGGCGATCAATGCCCGCTGCTGGTCCATGAAGGCAGACATTCTGCTCTCCAAGGCTGTCAACCTGAGGCTCAGCTCGGGTGATGCAGCAGGGCCCGACGTCGGTACTCTGGGAGGTGAGTCCTCGAGGACAACAGGACTTACGTGACCAGCAGACTCAGGTTCAATACGAGGAACTTTGGCCAGCTTCTCCTGGTCCACGGGCCCGGGACGGCGGTAAGGAGTCTTAGACCTGGACCTCGAGGGCCCAGGGACTTCCACCGACGCCGCACTCGCGAGCCGCTTCTTCCTCTTGCGTTCCCTTTCAGGGGAGCCCCTGTCCGAGGAACTCCGATGCCTCTCGGGATCGGAATCCCAAGATGTCGAAGCCTCAGACGAGGTCCGGGCACGAGCAGAGGCCAAGTCGGAGAAAAGCCGTTCAATCTGCTGCTGACGACTTCGAAGGGCCTTGGAAGACATTTTTCCACATGGAACACACGATTTGGAATCGTGGTCCGGGCCCAGGCATCGAAGGCAGCAGTCGTGTGTGTCGGTGAGAGACATAATTTTTTTACACCGATCACACTTCTTAAAACCACTGGAAGACATGGGGGAAAAATGGTCCCCGCGAATTCAAAAGACCGGCCTTCCAGTGAAAACAAAGTATTGGCGCGAACGCCGAGCCACTAAGGGCAAAAACCGAAAAAGAGAAAAGGGGGTTCGATACCGGTGTACCGATCCCGGCAGGAGGGGAACCGACGTTGAATCCGAGAAAAAAAAAGAGTGAAATAACGCTAGAAAAAATCTACTTTTAACCGGGAAAACAGGACACACGTCCGATGGGCTTCACGGAAAAAAAGAGACTGAGGTAAGATGGTACCTTTAGGCTGGAAGGGAACCGCGCATGCGTGCCAGCATTCCCAAAGGCTTTCATGGAAAGCTGGGGAAATGCTCCGCAAGGGCTTCATCGGCGTCGATGACACCCATAAGTGAGGACTGACTTCCTGCTTGGTCCTGGAGAACATAAGATATCCCATACTGGGTTAGACCAAGGTCAAACAAGCCCAGTATCCTGTTTCCAACAGTGGTCAATCTAGGTCACAAGTAACTAGCAGTTTCACCAAAAGACAGGTTCCACAATGCTTGTATCGGGGCAAGCAGTGGATACCCTGGGTCCCCTTTAGTAATGGTTTATGGACCTTTCCTCCAGGAACTTGCCCAAACCTTTCTTAACCCAGCTACACTATCAGCTTTTACTACATCCTCCGGTAACAAATTACAGAGTTTGATTACATGTTGAGTGAAAAAATATTTTCTCTTAATAGTCTTAAATAGGTCACCCTGTAGCTTCATTGCATGCCCCCTAGTCTTTCTATATTTTGATGGCGTAAAAAATCAATTTACGTTCACCTGTTCCACTCCATTCATTCATTTATAGACCTCTATCATATCTCCCCTCAGCTGTCTCTTCTCCAGGTTGAAGAGCCCTAACCTTTTTAGCCTTTCTTCATAGGGGTATCCTTCAATCCCCTTTACCATTTTAGTGGCTCTTCTCTGTACCTTTTTTAAAAACGCTATATCTTGTTTAAGATACGGCGACCAGAATTGCACATAATATTCAAGATGTGGTCGCACCATGAAATGATACAGAGGCATTATAATATCCTTTGTTTTAACCTCCATTCCTTTCCTTATCATAGGTAGCATTCTATTTGCTCTCTAGGCCACCGCTACATACTGGGCGGAGGGTTTCAATGTGCTATCCAAGATGACGCCTCAATCTTTTTCCTGGGTGGTGGTTCCTAATGTGGAACCTTGCATCGTGTAACCATAGTTTGGGTTGTTCTTTCCTAGGTGCATAACTTTGCACTTGTCCACATTAAATTTCATTTGCCATTTGGATGCCCAGTCTCCCAATTTATCCTCTTGCAATTTTTCACAATCCTCATGGGTTTTTAACAACTGAGTAATTTTGCGTCATCTCCAAATTTGATTACCTCACTCGTTATTCCCATTTCCAGATAATTTATGAATATGTCAAAAAGCAGCAGACCCAGCACAGATCCCTGTGGTACTTTCACCTTTCTCCATTGGGAAAATTGGCCATTTAGCCCTACCCTCTGTTTTCTATCTTTTAACCAGCTCCTGATCCACAATAGCACACTGACTTTTTAATTTCGCCAAATGTCTCTCATGAGGGACCTTGTTAAAGGCTTTCTGAAAATCTAGAACACTATATTAACCAAAGCATAGTTACTCACCTGTAACAGGTGATCTCTGGGAACAGCAGGAATTTAGTCTTCTCATATGGGTATCGTCGGTACCGACGGAGCCTGCGCGGGAACGCTCCCCAGTGTCCAATTAGAAAGCTTTTGGGAGCATCCCACAGCGCCTGCGTGCTGCCTTCCCGCCTTTCCCAACTGACTCTCTCCAGTTGAGCTTTAAAGCTGAGACAAAGAGAGAGAGAGGGAAAGAAAAGATCTCATTCTCTGCGCCAAATATCTGGAATCAACTCCCTTTTGAACTGCGTCTAATCAAGGACATTACAATCTTCAGGAAGGAGATAAAAACCCACCTATTCAAATGCTACTACAATCAGCCATGGCTCTCAAGTTCCATGGAATCGTAGCAAAGCAATCAGATAATTATATGCTGTTGAATCCACTTCATGTATAAATATGTAAAAATGTGTAATCCAAAAATGTGTAAATATGTATGTATAAATGTAAATATGTATAATCCCATCCCCAAGACACTAATCCTGTGTGCTGTGACCTTCCCCTCAGACCTATGTATTTACTATCCCCCCCCAGTCCTGATTTGACAACCCCAAAAGAAGAATCGAACCGCTGCTGATCGCTGGAAGCAGCGGTATATAAGTGTGTATTAAATAAAAATAAAATAAAATAAATACACAACTCCTAGGGGAGGTGGGTGGGTTGTGAAGACTAAATTCCTGCTGTTCCCGGAGATCACCTGTTAGAGGTGAGTAACTATGCTATCTCCAGGAACAAGCAGGAATGTAGTCTTCACATATGGGGACTCCCTAGCTACAGATGCCAGGGAGAAACCCCAGAAGTTGTGTGCCCCTGTGAAAGGGCTCCACTTCCCCCCATGGATCTCTGGCATCCTACCGGGAAAGGTGGGTAGGAGTGGATTAAGTATGGAACAGGTGCTGTAGAACAGCCTGACCAAACAAGGCATCCCGGCGGGAGTCCTGGTCTAAGCAGTAATGGGCTGTGAAGGTATGAACCGAGGCCCAAGTAGCTGCTCGACAGATGTCGTCAACAGAGACAGAGTGTAGATGAGCCATTGAGGCTGCCATGGCTCTCATATTGTGTGCTGTGACATGGCCTTCCAGAGAAAGGTTCTTACTCTGATAGGCAAAAGGAAATACACACTGCAATCCAGTTGGACAATCTTCTCTTGGAGACTGGAAGTCCCAAATGAGAAGGATCGAAAGCAACAAAGAGTTGGGAGGACTTTCTATGATGCTGTGTCCTCTGTAAGTAAAAGGCAAATGCTCTTTTACAGTCCAAAATATGAAGATTCCTTTCTGCATTTGAAGCCTGAGGCCTTGGAAAAAATATAGGCAGGTAAACCGCCTGGTTTAAATGAAAAGGTGAGACCACCTTTGCATAAAGTGTGGATGAGTCCTAAGGACTACCTTATCATGATGGAACCTCGTGTAAGGAGGATCAGCAACTAATGCTTGCAATTCACTGATGCGACGTGCTGATGTGATTGCAATGAGAAAAATAACTTTCCAAGAAAGGAATTTCAAGGAGGTAGTAGCTAAAGGTTCAAAAGGCGGCTTCATGAGCTGCTCCAAAACCAGATTCAGGTCCCATGCCACTGGAGGTGGCCTAATGGGAGGGCTTAGTTAGAAGGCGGCCCCTCATAAATCTCGCTATGAGAGGATGAGAGGTAATAGGTTGTCCATTGAAAGGCTTTAAAGAAGCTGAAATAGCACTTAAGACTAACTCAGTAAGAGTCCTTCTAAGTCCTGCATTAGATAAATGAAGGAGATATGCCAGTAATGATTCCAGAGGTATCGCAGAGGGGTGAAGACCCTTTTGCGAACACCATATCGAAAACCTTTTCCACTTCAAAGCATAAGAACGTCTTGTGGAAGGTTTCCTGGAAGCACAAAGGACATCCCTTACTTGTTGAGAAAGGTTAAGACCATGAAGGTCTAGGCTCTCAGCAACCAGGTCCTGAGATGCAGAGAGTGGGGATTGGGATGCCACAACATCCCATCCTCCTGAGACAGGAGATCTGAAGCAGATCCTAACTCCAGAGATGGAGCTTGAGAGAGATGCAGGAGCAGAGGGTAACACACCTGCTGTGGCCAATGTGGAGCTATGAAAATCATGTGGCCTTTGTCTCTCTGAAGCTTGAATAGGGTCTTGGGACTTAGGGGAATGGGTGGAAAGGCATATAGGAAGTCTTGACCCCAATGGAGGAGGAAAGCATCCCTGGCCTGAGAACCCTGAGCCGGTATTCTGGAACAGAACTGGGGAAGTTTGGCATTCAACGGACTTGCAAAGAGGTCTATGTCCGGAGTTCCCAAAATTTGAAAAATGTTTGCTACCTGGTCTGCATGGAGAGACCATTCGTGTGGAAGGAGAACTCGACTGAGTCTGTCTGCCCAAGAGTTTTGAATGCCTGGCAGATAGACCACAACAAGGAGATGAATCTGATTCTCTCTGGCGAGGGCCCATAGTCACAAAGCTTCGTTGCAAAGCGACAGAGAGCCTGTTCCTCCCTGCTTGTTCAGACAGAACATAGCTACTTGATTGTCCGTCTGAATTAGGACTGTCTTGTAGCTGGAGCTGGGTATGGAACACTCAAAGAGCAAGGAAGATTGCTCTGAGTTCTAGGAGATTGATATGTAAGTGGGTCTCCTGTGGAGTCCAGGTGCCTTGGGTAGAGAGGTCTTGCAGGTGAGCTCCCCAACCCACCTGAGAGGCGTCTGTTGTTAGAGTGACCTGTGGCGCGGACTGTTGGAAAGGGGACCCCACAAACAGGTTTTGGGTTGACTGCCACCATTGTAGACAAAATAAGGCGACTTGTGTTTGCTATTTTGTCTGATAGGCAGCCTGATGCCTGAGTCCACTGAGTGGATAGAGTCCATTGGGCTGCTCTCATATAGAGGCAAGCATAGGGAACCACGTGCACAGTAGATGCCATGAGGCCTAGTAGTTGTAACATTTCCCGAGCAGTGAGATGAGTCTTTAACACTGCCTGGGAGGCTAACTGCACAATGAGAAGGCAGCAGCCCTGTGGAAGATAGGCCCTTGCTTTTCTGGTATCTAGCAGAGCTCCTATAAACTCTAGAGACTGAGTGGGAGTTAGGCTGGATTTTGGGATGTTTATGACCAGGCCCAAATACTGAAGGATACGCATTGTGCAAGATAGGGAAATTCTGGCCTCTGACTCTGATGGAGCTCGAATGAGCCAGTCGTCTAAGTAGGGGAAGATGAATATTCCTAGAGTGCGAAGAAATGCTGCCACTACAGCCATGCATTTCGTAAACACCCTTGGTGCTGAGGCCAGGCCAAAAGGAAACACCCTGTATTGGTAGTGCCTTCCTTGAAAAAAGAAAACGAAGGAACCTTCGGTGAGTTGGATGGATGATAACTTGAGTGTACGCATCCTTGAGATTTAGAGAACAAAGCCAATCCTGACTCTGAAGGTATGGCAGCAGAGTTCCCAGAGAAATCATCTTGAATTTCTCTTTGAACAGGAATTTGTTCAGTTCTCTGAGGTCTAAAATGGGTCTGTGTCCCCCTGTTTTCTTTGGAATAAGGAAATAAGGGGAGTAAAACCCTGTACCCTGTTGGGAAATGGGTACGTCTTCTATTGCCCCATGGGCAAGTAGCAAACTGACCTCTTGACTCAAATGAGTGCTGAGAGAAGCCTGAGAATTCAACTGTCTTACCACTGTAGGAGGGGGCATGCTGAAGAAGTGAAGCTTGTACCCCTCTCTTACAATGGAAAAAGTCCATTCTTCTGCTGTTATCTGCCCCCATCTGGGGGCAAAATGACACAACCTTCCTGGGATGGTGGAAGGCTCTGGCCCGTTCAGGGCCAGGAAGGCCAAGTTCTCTAAGATGGGAGTCAAAGCCCCTGTGTAGGCTGAGTCTGCTGGGCCAGTTGAGGCTTAGCAGTCTTTGGTTTCCTTTGCTTTGGGGGCTGCTCTCCCTTTCGGGCGGACTGACCTGCAGAATGCACCTGCTGGGTATAGGAAGGGTAAAACCTCTTCTTTTTAGAGAAGAATGGTTTCTTGTAGGATTTTCTCCTTGCAGGATCAGCTGTAGCCTTGGATAGTCTATCCAAAGTGGTGTTATCAGCATCCAGCTCATTAGCTTTCTCTTGCCAATTTCTGCCAAAGAGATTTTCACCTGTACAAGGGATATTCCCCAGTTTGTCCTGTACCCAGAGTTCTAAGTCTGATGCCTGGAGCCAGGCAATCCTACGAGCACCTATGGCAATGGCAGAGGTTCTGCTAATGCTCTCAAAGCAGTCAAAAGCTGCACGATTAACAAACTTGGAAACATCCTGGGCATGTTTGACAAGTGTAAGATAATCCTGCCTCTTATCATCAGGAAGGAGAGAGCTCATAAGCTCTAGATCTCCTGTAACCTCTTTAAGGAACATTCCCATATATAAGATGTAGGAACTAATCTTGGCAGAAAGCATAGAGGCCTGCAATGTTCGACACCCAAAGGCATCAAGAGTCCTACATTCACGTCCTGGAGGATTAGATGCATGTCTTTTTGCACTCTTGATCCTTCTCATAGCTGACTCCACCACTATGGAGTGGTGTGGCAACTGAGCTTTTTGAAAACCAGGACGAGGCACTCGATACATGGTATCCAGCCTACGGGAATGAGGAGAGGTGGTAAGAGGTGTTTTCCACATTCTTAACATGAGATCATGCAAATCATGAATAGGCAAAGTAGCTGCTTCCTTGGGAGCTTTAGGATATTGTAAAATATCCAACTCCTTTGCTCTGAGCTCTGTTTCAGGAGCCACTGTGATAGAAAGACCTCTAGCCACCTCCCTGATGAAATCCTGAAAGGATATATCCTCTGGAGGAGACATCCTACGTTTAGGAGAAGGCGGCTGCTCAGAGAGAAGTACTCCGGCATCGACAGAGCTGTCAGAGTCGTCAGAGTCATCGGAGGATTCAAAATATCTTCTGTCCGGGTGCTCTTGTAAAGCACAATACCGGTACCGATCGAAGTCGGTACCGGAGGGGTTCGGTATTGGCCTGTCGATACCGGAGGAAATAGCATGACTCTGTGTTGGAAGCACACTCGTCAATGTCGATGCTGTCGGTACCAATATCGGTGCCGGAACCGGTGTTGATACCGGTTGAACTGTCTAAAGCGGTCCCGAAGGCACCGATGCCGCAAGGAGAGCAGCCAGACTGCACTCAATAGCCAGGAATCTCTGGTCAATTGACGCTGCCGATGCTTGGGGGTCGGTACCGGACGAAACGGCCGGTACCCCAGAGCATGGCACCAGTAGTTCTGCCGAGGTTGAGAACATCCTGGAGCCCCGATAGTGCTTTGGAAGCCGAAGCCTCACGCCGGGGCAATTTTGCTGGTACAAATCCCTCAAGGGCAACGCCAGAGGCATCTCGATGCTTGGAAAGAGATCTACCCTTTGAGGACCAGCCAGATTTATGTTTGGTTACCTGAGATCCATGGGAGGAAGACGAAGCCCTAGCCCTGGAAGACGTCGATGCCATGGATGCTGCATCAGAGGGAAAAAGGGTGCTAAGCTTAGCAGCTCGGTTCTGCCGACCCCTCTTTGACATCATCCCACAGTCAACACACTCCGAGATGGAGTGGTCAGGACCTAAACATTTGAGGCACCACTCGTGAGTGTCGGTGACGGAGATAGTACTGCCACACTTGGAACACTTTTTAAAACCCGAAGCGGGTTTTTCCATGTTGAGGAAAAATTGGGCCTAGTGCCCAAAATGGCACGTGGCACCCGAGAGAAAAAAGGCTAGAAAATCCAGATAAAGATTACAAAATTTTATTTATTTATTTATTTATTTTTAAGAAAGAAACAAACAACCAGCGGTACCGGTATAGCGTCGAGGAAGGCAGACGCTACCACAAAAAAGAATGAAAAATATGGGATAATTTCTGCAGTGACAGGAAAACGACTTGCTGGCTCCGCGGAAAACAAAGAACTGGAGAGAGGCAGTTGGGAAACGCGGGAAGGCAGCACGCAGGCGCTGTGGGATGCTCCCAAAAGCTTTCTAATTGGACGCTGGGGAGCGTTCCCGCGCAGGCTCCGTCGGTACCGACGATACCCATATGTGAAGACTACATTCCTGCTTGTTCCTGGAGATCTCACATTTGTCTGTTTATTCACACCTTAAAAAAAACAAATTAGTAAGACAAGACCTTCCTTGGCTAAAGCCATGTTGGCCGTCTCCCATTAAGCCATGACTACCTACATGTTCAGTAATTTTGTTCTTTATAATTGTTTCTACCATTTCTCCCGATACTGACGTCAGGCTCACCGGTCTGTAGTTTCCCGGATCACCCCTGGAACCCTTTTTAAAAATTGGAGTTACATTGGCCATCCTCCAGTCTTCATGTATTACAGATGACTTTAATGATAGTTCACTGATTACTAATAGTAGATCTGCAATCTCATATTTTGGTTCTCTCAACACCCTTGGATGTATACCATCTGATCCAGGTGATTTGCTACTCTTCAGTTTATCAAAAAGGTGAAATGTATCGATATTTCTTTAAATTCTATGGCATCACCTTTAAATACCATTTCAGTCATGGGTAACATCCCTACATCTTCCTCAAGACCACAGCAAAGAATTCATTCAATTTCTCCGCTTTGGCCTTGTTCCCTCTTAGTGCCCCTTTTACTCCTTTATCATCTAATGGTCCAATTGACTGTTACAGGGTTTTTTTTTTGCTACGAATGTACTTCAGTCTTTATTACGTGTTTTTGCTTCAACAGCAAGCTTCTTCTCAAATTTTCTCTTTGCCTGTCTTATCAATGCCTTGCATTTAACTTGCCAGTGTTTAAGTTGTTTCCAGTTTTCATCATTTGGCTCCTTTTTCCATTTCCTGGAAGATGCTTTTTTTGGCAACAGCAGACCTCTCTGACCTCAACTTTAAACCATGCTGGCTGTTTTATGGACTTCCTTCCACTTTTCCTAAACCGTGGAATACAGCTGGACTGGGCTTCCAAGATAGTATTTCTAAATAACACCCATGGCTTGATGTAAATCTTTAACCTTTGCAACTGCTCCTTTTAGTTTCTTCTTAACTATTTTCCACATTTTACCATAGTCTCCCTTTTGAAAGTTAAAAGGTAGTACTGTGGATTCCTGTCCCTTCCCGTCCTTCCTCCATTAGTGTCCCTTCCCGTCCTTCCTCCATTTATTAAATCAAACGCAATCATACTATGATCACTACTGCCAAGTAGCCCAATACCCTTATCTCTTGTACCAGGACTAAGTACAAAATAATTTCCTCCCTGGTCGATTTATGAACCAGCTGCTCCAAGAAGCAGTCATTTATTTCATCTAGAAACTTTTATCTCCCTAGCATGTCTTGGCGTGACACTGACCCAGTCAATACCGGGGTAATTGAAATCACCATTATTACTGTGCTGTAACTTTTGTTAGCTTCCCTGATTTCTTTGAGCATTTCATCATCATCATCATAGGAACCGCAAACCGGAGATATTTTTGATGTTCCTGGCGAATGGGAATATGAAGATAGGCCTCCGTAAGGTCCAGGGATGCAAGAAATTCCCCCGCTCGGACCGCCGCTATCACAGAACGCAGAGTCTCCATTCGAAAATGGGTCACCCGGAGGCACCGATTCACGCGCTTCAGATCCAAGATCGGCCAAAAAGTGCCCTCCTTTTTTGGCACCACGAAATAAATAAATAGAGTACCGACCTACCCGCTGGAACCGGCACCACCGCCCCGAGCTGGACCAGGCACTGCAACATGTCCGAGACCGCCCGCAACTTGGCTGGAGCCGCACAAGGGGATCTGACAAAGGAATCTAACATGGGGCGGTGGAGTTCTAAGGCGTACCCTTCGCGAATTACCTCGAGGACCCACTTGTCCGATGTAATCTGGACCCAGGCAGGGTAAAAATCCTGCAACCGACCTCCCACGGGAACCACCCCCACCTGAGCCCGCCTCATCTCATTGCGCCTTCTTAGGGCCCGAGCACTGGTAAGGAGCAAACCCTCTACCCGCTCCCCAGAAGCCTCGAAACCCTTGCCCTCTAGCCGGGAATCTCCCCCGCTGAGACTGGCCAAACCGAGAGGAGCGAAATCTACGAAACTCCCTAGCGGGCCCTCAAAACCCCACCGGAGCCCGGCCTTGCTTAGGCTTATCCTCCGGGAGCCGACCGCCCTTGGACTCCCCGAGATCCTTGACCAACTTCTCCAAATCCTCTCCAAACAATAGTTTACCCCGAAAAGGCAGCTTACTGAGACGAGCTTTGGAGGAACTATCAGCCGACCAATTGCGCAACCAGAGGTACCGCCGAGCCGCAACCACTGAGGCCATACTCTTAGCTAACCCGCGGATGAGATCATAATGAATATCCGCTAAGTACGCCGACCCGGACTCCAGCCTGGACGCATCCTCCAAGCGGCTCTCCACCGATTCGCCCTACAACCGCTGAGACCACCACAAACAGCCCCGGGCCACCCAGGCCCCCGCTATGGAAGCCTGCATTGAAAGGGCACTAACATCGAAAACCTGCTTCAGCAAGGAATCCAGCCTCCTGTCCTGCACATCCTTCAGTGCTGCGGCCCCCTCGACCGGAATCGTAGTCTTCTTCGTAACTGCCGATACCGCCGCCGCATCCACCTTCGGGGAGCGAAACAACTCCCTATCCTGGTCTGCCAGCGGATAAAGGCGAGCCAAGGCCCTAGAACCCTTGAAAGCCGCCTCCTGCACATCCCATTCCTCTTGGATCATAGTCCGAAAGACCCGATGGAGGGGAAAAACCTTTTGGGATGAGTGCACCGCCTGCAACAGCGGATCCTCCAAAATCTCATCTGCCCCCGGCTCACACACCAGCATGTTGAGGGTCTTGAGAGTCTCCGAGATCAGGGCCGGGAGCTCCTCATGACGAAACACCCAGACCACCCGACTCTGCTGTTCGGCACCAGGCAACTCCCCCTCTTCCAACTCCTCATCCGAGATGACCACCATCTCCTCGTCCAAGTCCACGGGTTCCTCGCCAAGGAGCGAGGCCACCCCTTCAGCACTGGAACCCTTAGTCTTCTTTGCCACGGGAGCGCCTTCCGCTGGACCGTCCAAGGACCCTAACCGCTTCTGCCCCTGGGACCCCGGTGACTGAACCGGCACAGCAGGCTGGAGCAAAGCAAAGGCTTGTTGCAGCAGCGCAAAGAAGTTGGGCGGGATCCCCGGAGAAGCCACCCCCTGATCCAGTCCTACGGACCCTGAGGGACACACTCCTGAGGAAGGCCCCGCCACTGGCTCCTCCTGGGCCAGGACCGGAGGCGAAGAGCCCACAGTCCCCGCCACCAGCGGCTCCGGCCCCTTATCCATTCCTTCAGCCTCAAGCGCACAAGCCGCACACACCCCCGAATCCTGCACTGAACTGCGCCTTAAGCCGCACACTAAACACCTGGGCTTAGAAGACATAGCCAAGTCCAGCTAAGCAAAGTTCCCCACTCCCTCCAAGCCTGCTGCCTCACCCCCTACAGAGGCCGGGCAGCAGCCTGCCACCAGTAGCCGCTTCCAGAGAAAATCCCGCAGCTGCTGAGCTAGCTCTCAAGCTAGGCCGCTAACCCCCGTTCAGAGCTCCTCTTTTTTTTTTTTTTTTATACAGTCAAGACACTGTCCCGAGGTGCCCAGCCAAGCAAGAACAGGGCCGCGGCAAAACGAGGTCTCTAAGGCTGTGAAATCACCCGCACCAGAGAGTGAAGAAAGAAAACCGCGGCACCTAAAATGGCCGCCGGCTTTCCCGCGCTCGTACACGCGGCTGTGACAGGCACCCTGAATCGTATCTCCAAACTAAAAAAAAAATCAAAGAAATAAACGAAAACAAAAAGGCAAAGAAAAAACAAGCGCCCCGAAAGACGCAACCACTCACTGTACTTGCTCCCGGTGCAGGGTGTCACACCGACGTCGGAGCTCAGCCTGCTGCGGCTTCGGCTCCGACGCTGCTCACTGCCCAATTCTTCACCCGGCAATCTCCACGGGCCCGGGACACTGAGCACGCCTGCTACCTGCTCCTCACCCCTAATATCGGGTTCGGGAGCAGGGAGGCTTATACAACCAAAACTCCCCTTCAACTGCTCGTTACAATGCTGGGGAAACTAGTACCACGGGGGGAGGGGGAGAAAGGCATGAGGGAGGGGGGGCCCAGAGAGCAGGATGGAGCCAAACTGGACCTGAAACCAAAAGAAAAGGAAAACTACATTAAGGACTGAAAAAGAACAAATATGGAAAATAAAATCCAAATCCAAATAAAACCCAAGAGCAACTAAAGCCCAAGCTCTGCTTATTTGTACTGAGCCCAGTCCCAGGCTCAGAATCTCCTCAGCTGCTTGGAAACTGAAGTACTGATGATAGGGGGCAGTCCTTGCCTACTTATACCACTGTTGGGAAAGCGATGATGTCATTCAGTCTCCAAGGCTTGTGGAGGAGGTTCTCAACTCTATGGTTCCGGGACTGGACTAGAGGGACGAAAAGGAATTATTTCTTGTGTTTTACTGTATACTGTTTAGAACTGTGATAAATGGATTATAAATACTTTAATAAATAAAGCAAGTCAGCAAGAGAGACTATTTGTCCTCATGATAGATCAGTAGCTTGCCAGATAAAGCACAGTTACTTACCTGTAACAGGTGATCTCTGGGAACAGCAGGAATAAGTCTTCACATATGGGTACGTCGGTACCGACGGAGCCTGCGAGGGAACGCTCCCCAGCGTCCAATCAGAAAGCTCTTGGGAGCATCCCTCAGCACCTGCGTGCTGCCTTCCCGCCTTTCCAACTGTCTCTCCTCAGTTGAGTTTCATAGCTGAGACAAAGAGAGAGAAAGAGGAAAGGAAAGATAGACAGAGAAATACAACTCCTAGGGGAGGTGGGTGGGTTGTGAAGACTTATTCCTGCTGTTCCCAGAGATCACCTGTTACATGTAAGTAACTGTGCTATCTCCAGGAACAAGCAGGAATGAGTCTTCACATATGGGGACTCCCAAGCTAAGATGCCTGGAGCCCTAACATGTTGGAGAGTAAAACATGCTACACCTCATATGGCCAGGCATCCTGAGGATGGAGGGTAGGAGTTGAAAAGAGAGGAGCTGTAGAAAAACAGCTAACCTAAGAAAAGACTACCAACAAGGAGTCCTGGTATGTATGATCATTATCATAAAATATACTGAAATGAACAATCACCATATGACGCTCACCTACTGGATTGCAGGAAGTAGAGAGGTTGCTGGAGTCTACTGGGGATCCAGTAGAATAATGTTCAAGGTGACCTCACTGGAGTGAAGGTGGAGGTCAATATCTGGAGTGAGAGATGACCCCAGGATTCAATTGGGGTAGTACAAAAACGGCAGGTCTTCAGTGGGAAGCTTCATAGAAAGCTGAAAACTCTTTTGGCTACAGAAGTATTCAGAGGAGCAAAAGAGGAAGACTGACCGATTTGGACAAACAGACCTAGTCCTTGAGGGAGGGTAGGGTATGGGAGAACCCCAGACTCCCATAAGGACAGATGTTTGAGGAATTGTATCTGAAATCCACTGGAGATCCACCATGTCTTTCCGAACTGGTGAGAGGTAGGAAGACATTGGGGAATGGAGCTTCAGGGATAGGTAAACCTAGGATACGGTAGGGCTGTCAGTACCACAGTAGTGGTTGTGTGCAGAATATCCGAAACATACTGTGGAACAGTATGAAGCTGTGCAAGCCCACTGTCAGGAACATACAGGAAGGTAAAAACCTTAAGTAGAGAGAAGTATGGAATACATATCTACCTATAAGAAGTATCTGGACAGATACACACATATATATATATATTGTCGGCGCGCCCCGTGTGGCCAGGCGGTTGCCTAGGGCTACAGGGGAGGCGCCGATTGTCCTTTGTTGAAATTAGCCCAATAGCATGTAGTTGTGTCCCCGAAAGGATGAGAGCCAAGTGCAAAGGTCGCAGGAAATATTTCTTTATTTTTAGAAACAAGGATTTCCTAACCGGTTCAATTCTTTGACATGAATTGATTGAAGTTGACCAAAACAAAATTCAGGATACTTCTCCAAATAACAGCACACAAGCCTGTCATACAGTCTTTGGCTTGATACAGCTTTGAAACTTGCTTTCTGATAAAACTCTATATACAGTAGTATTCTGTTTCCTGGTCTCCAGGAGGCGCTATACAACCCTCTGTTACTTCACAGTAGGTGTAGCAAAAACTTCCTGGCCCACCTAGATACTTTCCCAAGCAATAGAATTCTTTTCCAATTATAACAGAAACATTCAGCACAGCTTCTTCCCAAGCAGCTTTAAACAGGACAGCTATTTTTAAAAGCACAGCTAAAAAGTAATGGGCTTTAAAATGTCCTTGCAAAAGAACTTCTGGGTTTCTTCCAGACAACACTTCCTTCAGTTCTTTTACTTATCACGAGGTAACACAGATGCATTCAGTAATCAAGACCAGCTGGGTTTCTTTCTGCTTTCAAACCCTATTTGGTTCCTTTATACTTCTTTAGCACAGATTGCACAGCTTATTTCCAAGTCTGAGACATTGTCTAAATCCACAGTGTCTCCCAAGTCCATATCCTCCACACTAGACTCTTCTTGGTCACTGTTTCCCTGATATCTTCCTGAAAAGCCTCACTAGCTTGCACAGCCTTTAGGAGCTTCTCCCAGGTACCCTTAACAGTGTGTGAGCTTGTGGGGGAAGGGCAGGAAAAACCCTCTTTGTCTAATAAGCCTTTCAAACGTTGTAAAGGGCTCACCTTATTAGTGCTGCTTTTCCTCCTTATAGATTCCTTACTAGGAGAAGAGTTGAGCCATGACCTCTTGGAGAATATTTCCTCCTCTGAGGACTCCTCCCCTGAGCTTTCCACTGGCCTTGTCAGCTCTTTGCTCCTGGTTCTCAATTGCTTCTGTGCAAGGGATTTCCAGGGGTTTCTTGTCCTTCCTTCCTGGAACTCTCGTGTCCTCTGTGTCTGTGTCCTCTCTCTCTCATACGGGTCTCTCTCCTTCTCTCTCCCCTTCTCTGCTGTATAAGTGCAGCTTCCGTTCCTAAATGTTTGGGGCTGTCCTATCCCCTTTGACTCCTCCCCCAAACCACTCCCTTCTCCTCCCTCTACCTCCATGGGAACAGGGCGTGTGCTTAGGTCTGCACTTCTCTGTGAGAAATCTTTACCTTTAGTGTTGGTGTTAACCCTTTCAGTGCCTGCAGTTTTATGGGTAAAAGAAAAAAAGGCAGTTTTCCCCTTTTTTTTTCTGCCCTCAGCGGCTGCTTCTCCACAACAATATATATATACATACACACACACACATATATATTGGTATATAGATATATATAGATCTATAAAGAGATCTAAAGGGCATAGCATATGCACACTTGGCTGACAGACAGATACATCTACAGAGATGTATATAGGTGTATATATATAGATATATATACCTGACTATATAGGTCTAAAGATAGATGCCTGCAGTAAGCAGACAGCTATGCATATCAGGACATTCACATGGAGATGTGAAGGGAAAAGATTCATCTAAGAACAAGGAGGTGAACCCTACTTGAGAAGATATATAGAGAATCTATTCCCCCAGAGATGATGGTAAAGGAATGCTATCCAGTGAGTAACCAGGGTGGTTACGTGAAGAAACAGAGGATAATATCAGTCTGTAAACAGCAAGTCCGGAGTCCTGTGGAACTCCAGCATGGTAAAAGGACAGAAACGCATAGAATGAGATACCAGGTTGACCTACGTGAGGGACAAAGGAGGTATCGGGCGTTTTCCAGATTAATATGTGCTGTCCTTGAAGGATTAGGATACCATGAGGACAAGCTGTGAGAAAAAAAGAGTATATTCCCTGTAGGAATGGGATAACTCCTAGACTTTCACGTGGGGAAGGCTTATGTCCTGTTCCCTCTTCTTTTTGTTTTTTGTTTTGTTTTTTTTAAAAAAGGAGATGGTAGGGTGTGAAGAACCCTCACAGTCATGGGGGATGACTGAGGAAGCCTTTTTCAACCATGAAGGATAGCCATTAGAGAAAAACTGTATGCTCTCTAGCAAGGGCCCATAGTGGAAAGCTTCTCAGTAGGATTGCAGAGAGCAGTATGCAGGAGAACTGGGATGTAGAACTGGCTGATGGAGAAAAGTCACAGCCAAGTCCACTACGTTGCCAAACCCAGAGATTGGAGATGGCAAGGGTAGAAGATAGTGTAAGAAGCCTGTAGTGAGAAAGATTATCCAAGAAGATCTAGAAAACTGTCTTGGAATCACTACTGAGGCCAGACAAAGTGGTGGAAGACAAGACTGGGACTTGTAGAAAAGTACCAGTAGTCAATTACTGGAACTCCTGCATGGGCAGCTACTGAACAGGACAACAGAGAGAGTCGGTCTGTGTCAAGCAGAGAGAACAGACTGAACAAGAGAGAAAGCTGTCTCTGGCTGCAGAGCTGCCCAAATAAAGAAGGGAGTTTACTCAGGAGAAGAAAACTCTACAGTGAAAAGAAAGACACTAGAGTTTGGAGTCTTCAGAGCAGGGGAGACCTCCCCTGCTTGGGAACATCTGAATGATGGGCAGGAGAAGAGGTTTGGTAGGGCATTTCCTACCTGCTGAGGAAGGAGAGGGCTTAGGATGGCCCTCAGAAACAGGAAAGTCAGTGGAGCAATGAGCAACCTGACGTAAGGACTCCTTATTGAAGAGATTTTCTCCAGTACAAGGAGTATTACCCAGTCTTTGTTGTGCCCATCTATTCAAGTCTAATGCTTGGAGCCAGGCTTTACGACGTGCTCCTATGGCTATAGCAGAGGTTCTGCTAACAGAGTCAAAAGAGTCTAGGGAAGCACGAGAAAGAAACCAAGAGATATTTTGGCTGTGACTAAGAAGCAAGGAATAGTCTGCAGCCTTGGGCTCTGATAGAAAAGGAGTCAAAAGAGATAATTTCTTTGTGATCTCCTGTAGGGATAGACTCATATAGAAAATATATGAGAGAATCCTTGTTGCCAGCATGGATGTTTGGAAGGTTTGACGTCCAAAGGTATCCAGTGTTCTAGATGCACGCCCTGGCGGGAAAGAAGAATGTATTTTCTTGCTTTTTACCTTCCTCATTGCTGATTCCACTACAATGGAATGATGGGGAAGTTGAGGCTTTTGAAATCCTGGAGAGGGGGGCACCTGATACAGAAGATCAGTTGCTGTAGGAGGTGAAGAAACCCTTAAAGGGTTTTCCCATACTCTCAGAAGAAGATGCTGCAAAGAGTGATGTAAAGGAAGCATTTTATTTTCCTTTTCCCCAGAAAAACCTTGAGAAGACTCATAGCCAGGGATAGGAATATTAAGGAAGGTTGCCATGTCAAGGAGAAATTTCTGAAAAGAAGGATCTCTGATGGGAACCATCCCTGGACAGGCGAAATTTGAAAAAGTAGCCTGGGCACCGGAGGATGTACCTGTCCGGTGCAGAACAGGATCTTGAATGGATGGACACTGGAACTGGCAGGTATGAGGAGACAGTCAGTAGTGCATCATCCATTCCAGGAATCGACTCCAAACTAGGCATAGAGAGGAGCGATCCAGGTGAAAAAAGCATGAAAGGAGCTGGTCCCGATGATACTGCAGGTACCGGCATCGATACCGATACCGGTAGCTGTGCCGGAATCGAAGGCGAAGCCGACACCGAAGCAGTCATCGGAGGCTGCTCAAGCGGTACCGAGGTAACCAAAACCCCTTGGTGATTATCCTTGGTACAGTGCATGCTGAATCGGTAAACGTCGGTTCCGGGATGCGTCGGTACCCAGTCTTCTAGACTAGATATCGATTCTAGACTCGGCATCAAAGGAAGCGAGTCTATCGATGCATGCCTAGAGGGTACCGACGTCGGTGGTGGTATCGGCGGTACTGCCGATACTGGAAAGTCAATCTGTGACGTATCAGTCGGTCCCAAAGGTACCGAGGACGCCAGATGACGATCCCTGGTGAAGAGTGAAGCACTCAACACCGGTGCCGATGCCGGAGTATCGTACCGCTCGAAGCGGATGCCACCACCGAGCATGGCTCAGGTATGTTCTGTGAGGGGTGAGCCCCAGGAACAACCTGAAACCCCTGAAATGCTTTGGAGCCCGAAGACTCTCGCCGGGGTTTTAATGCCAATGGGGTCTTGAGGGCAAGGCCTGGGCCGTCAGCATGCTTGGCATGAGACTTACCACTCAAGGATTGGCTAAGTCTTAACAGACTGTTTGTGGGTTACCTGATCCTGTAGAGAAGAAATGGCCGGTGCCCTCACACAGGGAGGGAAAACGGTATCGAGGGAAACTCAAAATAGAGATTCTCTTCTCACAGTATTGTAGCCTGATGGTTCAGGGGAAAAAGGGGAGGACCCAAACAGGTTAGACACCAGCCATTGGAGTCTAAAAAGAAAACTGTATTTCCATAGTTAAGGCACTTCTTAGGAGAAGAAGGCTCCATGATGGAGAGGCCTTACAGGCCCAAAATATTTTAAGACAGAACTGAGGGAAAACTTTCCCTGAGTTTGAGAAAAAGAAAACAAAAAAACCCACCGGTGGTACCGGTGGCGATGGGAAAACAGCCGCGACCACAAGAAAACAAGAATTAAAGAAAAAAGTTTCTGCGGTGACAGGAGGACGTCCTGTCGGCTCCGCGGAAAAACGAAAACTGAGGAGAGACAGTTGGAAAGGCGGGAAGGCAGCACGCAGGCGCTGAGGGATGCTCCCAAAAGCTTTCTGATTGGATGCTGGGGAGCGTTCCCGCGCAGGCTCCGTCGGTACTGACGTACCCATATGTGAAGACTCATTCCTGCTTGTTCCTGGTTTTCCTGATTCAAGGTTTCTGGAGATAAGGGGCAATTAGTCGTGATTGAGAAGTATTAACTGCTCTAGTTGCTATAAAGTTCAGGACGTCTGTGTAGTCCGCATGCGCGGCGTTTTTTGTGAAGTCAGACAAATCCTGTATTAGAGAAAATCTTGAGAGGAGTAAGACGCGGGCAGCATCGTTATAGAATAAGTCAAGTACTAAGTATTTCTCAAAGTAAGATTTTAAATTCACATTTTATAATATCAGTTTTTAAGGATTGGTGAATGGAAGCTAAAAGGTTGTCACGTATATATGTTTTTTTTAGAGCACAATAATGGTGATAAAGGAAGACCCCTGAAGAAACTGAAGGCAGTGAAATGCCTCAGAGGTGCCCAGGAAGAGCGTTGGGATCTTTGGGATCTGTAACATACACAGCGGATGACTCCAGAATGTATAAGCTTTACAAGCTAAGTGATGGAACTGACAAATGAGCAGTTTATATCTATGCATTTGCACTGAAAAGTTAAGTCAGTAAAGAGGAGCAGAAGCTGAGTTAGGGTTAAGCATACGCCGGTTTCTTTAAAAAAGGTCGTTGATGCGATTAAGCACAAGCAGGAGGACGATAGTCCAACAGCGGTGCTACAAGGAGTCTGAGACCCTGGAAACTAGGTGATTAATAAAAAACAGTGATAAAGAAGCTTCCTTTTCATTTTTGTATCATTTTTGTATTGTTAAAGTTGAATGAAACATATTAATTTGGATTTCATACGTTCACTAAGAGACCAAGCACACTTGTAGTTTTACAATATGAAAGTCATACAGACAGATGGCGACTGCACTAGGATAAGCAACATTTGGTGAGACAGGCAAGACCTCTAGGTACCTGACTAACACACACCACTGGCTTTGGAATGCAGATTTAATGGCATCCATCTGTCCAAGAAAGGTCAACGCATCTTCGGTAGTAGACTGGCTAATCTACTGAGGAGGGCTTTAAACTAGATTCGTTGGGGATAGGTGAAGAAAGCCCCCAGGTAAGGGAAAGCCCCCAGGTAGGTGATACATTAAATACCTTTATGGAAATGGGTAACAGGGGTAACATATGGAAAGCAGTGTGTATAAATGCCCGTAGCATGGGAAATAAGATCCCTGATGTTGAAGCTTTGGTGGGAGTGGCTGACTTGGATTTAGTGGCAGTTACAGAAACATGGTTCACAGAAAACCATGACTGGGATGTAACTATACCTGGCTATACTTTATTCAGAAAGGACAGGGTAGGAAGAAGGGGAGGAGGAGTGGCACTATATGTAAAAATTACTATTAAAGCTTTGGAATTACAGAGCTTAAAAGGGAGAGAGGAGGCATTGTGGGTTAAACTAGAAAAGGGAAAGAGAAATCTATTTGCATTGGTGTGATATACAGACCTCCCTCACAAGAGGAAGAGGTGGACAGAGTTAATTGAAGACATACGCAGCATTGCTAGGAAAGGGGAAGTGCTACTGATAGGAGATTTCAATATGCTAGATGTTGATTGGCACACATTCCTGCTGCAGTATCATCTAGAAGTAAGGAGATCCTGGATTCTCTACAGGGAGAACTATTCAGGCAATTGGTAACAGACCCCACACGTGAAGGGACCATACTGGATGTGGTGCTTACCAATGGTGAAAGTGTTTCTGATGTTGTAGTGGGAGATCATTTTGCATCCAGTGATCACCAGATGGTGTGGTTCAGTATTAGGACTAGGGCTGTTAGAATCCATTCCAAGGTGAGGATCTTAGACTTTAGGAAGACTAACTTTGCCAAGATGGGCCAAAACCTCAGGGAGTCGTTAGTGGGATGGGAACAGCTGGGGGATGTAGAAAAACAGTGGGCAAAACTTAAATGGGATACTTTAAGGTCAACCAACCTTTTTGTTAAAATGGTAAATAAAGGCTAAAGGAAAAGGAGACCGCTATGGTTTTCTAAGGAAGTAGCTGAAAAAGTGAAGAAAAAGAGGGAGGCCTTCATGAAATACAAGAGATCACAGAGAGGAGGACAGGCATCTGTATTTGGAAAAACTTAGAGAAGCTAGCAAAGTAGTCAAGAAGGCAAAGATTCAAAAGGAGGAGGAAATAGCCAATGCAATAAAATGGGGGGAGAAGACATTTTTCAGATATATTAGTGAGAAGAGGAAGGGCAAGAGTGGTATTGTCAGACTCAAGGGTGCAGGGGGGGAATATGTAGAAGCTGATAAGGATAAAGCGGAATTGCTTAACAAATATTTTTGTTCTGTGTTCACAGATGAAGAACCAGGAGCAGGACCTCAGAAAACACTCACAAATAAGAACAGAAGCGAGGGACATCTTGAACAATTTTCAGAAGACTGTGTTCGTGAGAAACTAGCTCAACTTACAGTAGACAAAGCGATGGGACCGTATGGGATACACCCTAGAATACTGAGGGAACTTGGGGACGTTCTAGCAGCTCCACTGACTGACCTTTTCAATGCCTCGGAGTCTGGAGTGGTGCCAAAGGACTGGAGAGAGGCTCATGTGGTGCCTTTACACAAAAGCGGAAGTAAGGATGTGGATGAAAACTACAGGCCGGTTAGTTTAACTTCGGTGGTGAGTAAATTATTGGAAACGCTGCTGAAAGAGAAAATAGTGAGGTTTCTGGAGTCCAGCGGATTACAGGATCCGAGGCAGCATGAATTCACCAGAGGCAGGTCTTGTCAGACAAATCTGATTGATTTCTTTGACTGGGTGACCAGGGAGTTGGACCGAGGGAGAGCTCTAGATGTGGTGTATTTAGATTTCAGTAAAGCCTTTGACACTGTTCCTCACAGGCGACTTATAAACAAACTGAGCACCCTAGCGATGGACCCTAAAGTTACTGCTTGGGTTAGAAATTGGTTGGGTGGGAGGCGACAAAGAGTACAAGTAAATGGAGCTCACTCTGAGGAGAAGGATGTTACCAGTGGTGTGTCCCAGGGATCTGTCCTTGGTCCGATTCTTTTTAACATCTTTGTTAGTGATATAGCAGAAGGGCTGTCGGGTAAGGTTTGCCTCTTTGCGGATGATACCAAAATCTGCAATAGGGTAGACACCCAGGAAGGTGTAGATAACATGAGGAGGGATCTAGCTAAGCTTGAAGAATGGTCTAGAATTTGGCAGCTGGGATTTAATGTTAAAAAATGTAAGGTCATGCATTTGGGCTGCAGCAATCCAAGGGAGCAATACAGTATAGGAGATGAAGTACTTTTGTCCACTAAAGAAGAGCGGGACCTAGGCGTGGTTGTGTCTGATGATCTTAAAGTAGCTAGCTAAACAGGTAGAAAGGCGACGGCAAAAGCTAGAAGGATGCTTAGGTGCATACGGAGAGGAATGGCTAGCAGAAAAAAGGAGATGATAATGCCTCTGTATAAGTCTTTGGTGCGACCTCATTTGGAGTATAGTGTGCAATTCTGGAGACCGCACCTTCAAAAGGATGTGAACAGGATGGAGTCGGTGCAGAGGGTGGCTACTAAAATGATTAGAAGGCTTCATTATAAAGCATATGAGGACAGACTTAAGGATCTTAATATGTACACCTTAGAGGAAAGGCGGGATAGAGGTGATATGATTGAGATGTTTAAATACCTCAGTGGCATAAATGTTCAGGGAGAGAGCCTCTTTCAATTGAAAGCAAGTTCTGCTACGAGGGGACATGGGATGAGGGTGAAGGGAGATAAATATTTCCGCATATCACTCCTGAATCTATTTACGGAAAGAGTAGTGGATCCATGGAATAGTCTCCCAGTGGAGGTGGTAGAGATGAGGACAGTAACTGAATTCAAAAAAGCATGGGACCAACACAGAGGATCTCTAAAGGTAAAAAGTGGACTGTTGTAGTTGTTGATATGGAAGGACAGACTAAATAGGCCATGTGGTCTTTTTCTGTCATCATGTTTCTCTGTTTCCATGTTTCTATTTAAAATGTGGTAAGTCATTTGCAAAAAAAACAAGTCGTTACCTTCCGCTTTCTCCAAAAGACATGCTTAATTTCCTTGCGTATGTCAGTTTCACTCACTTTTCTTTACTTTATGAGTTGCCATAGTGTGCAAGTCCTCCATCTCACTCACTCTACATACATCATCATCAATCTGGGCAGTGTTCTCCTGATGGCTGGATGCTAGCTGCACCACCTGATCAACCACCACGCCAAGTCTCAAAACCATGTCTTAGAAACATTGGCACAAGACTCTCTATAATATATTTAATGATCTCTAGAGTTATATGCACAGGGATGTCAGGAGTTGATGACAGAGACTTGACGGTACTTAAGTTATAGGTAATCAGAGCTTGCCACCCACAATTCATCCTTTGAGCCTGCTCATCCTGCAAACCTGCCTTCTCTACAGCTGCTATTTTATCAAGCTGCTTCGGTTTAGCAACTTGATCGGCCCACATCACTATTATGAAGCACTTAACTGTGCCCTTGCTTGTGTCCTGTCCTACCAGCTTCAGTTTTGCTGGAGAATACACCTGGGAGGAAAAAAAAGTTTAGCAGCAAAAGCAACCCCAGGATCAGTGCATTTACATGACCTCCCATGCCATTAACTAAACTGGAGTCGGGGCTGTTTGCTGTATGAGTTGGTTTTGTGGCCAGTCTATTTTCATATATAAAATAATCTGGCAGTGAATTATTTATGAGACAAGAATATATGAGAGCGAGGTGAGCAGGAGAAGGAAGAGTGGTAAAAATGTGTTACAGCAGTCATTCTCAATGGGGGCGATATAGCCCCCAAGGGGGTGAAAATTGAGCTGAGAGGGGCAACAGGCTTTGAAAAACTGCATCTGTAGCTTCAATCAAGCAGGCTCCCCGATCTGTCAATGAAGAAACTCCCTGAAGCTTCAATCAAGCTGGCTCCCCTATCTGCCGATGAAGCTGCACAGAATTTCTTCAATCAAGCCGGCTCCCCAGTCCATGCTGTCATCAGCTTTCACTGGCTGAGGGCAGTGTGAGAAACACATGAAAACAGTGGTAAACTCTCTCGCCAGAACAGTAGCAGCTCAACCGCACACAATAGAGGTGCTCCGGTTTTGGCGGGCGAGTTTGCTGCTGTTTTCATGTCTCTCTCATGCTGCCCTCAACCAGCGATCTTTGATGATGGCGAGGATCGGGGAGCCTGCTTGATTGAAGCTTCAGGGCATTTCTCCATCGGCAGATCGGAGAGCCAGCTTGATTTGAAGGTGTAGAGCATGTCTTCAACCGGTTATCAGGGAACTGACTTGCTTGAATGACATAGTTGCAGAATTAATTACCCGGGGAGCGGTTGGTTGGGTGCTATGTATTTCCCCAGTTATGGGGTTAATTCTCATGGTGATATTTGGAGGTTTAATGGTGTTGGTGTTGTGATAATAATTGAATGACCTACATTAAAAGTGAACAAAGCATTACCTGTTTATTATATTTCCATATCCCTCCCAACATTAATCATGGCTGCGGAGAAAAAATGTAGGCAATATCTGGAGGAGAATGTGTCTTATGGTTTTTTTGAAAGTCATTTGATCGAAGACCGTCTATGCGTTTTATATATAACAGCTCATTTTCAAATGAAGCTATGAAGCCATCAAGACTTTTAGAGAACTTAAAAAGAAAACATCCTGATAACATTGACAAACCCACTAATTATTTCAAAAAATGTGAAAAATAATTTTGAATAATGAAAAGCTGTTCTTTCTTTATTTACAAAAACTACACAAACAAATGCAGATGGAATGATTGCATCTTATGAAATTGCACAAATCATTGCAAAAACTGGAAGTGTGCCCGCAGTTGCTGAAAATATTATATGTCCCTGATCTAGCCCATATCGTCAAAGAATCCTTCTCCCAAGGACTCATGCCAGACGCCCTCAAAACTACAATCATCCGACCATCCTTAAAAAGCAAAACCGAGATCCCCTAGACCCAGCCTCCTCCCGACCCATAGCAAGCCTACCTTTCACTGCCAAGATAATCGAGAAGATCGTCCAGCAACAGCTTCAGGAACACCTGGATATCAACAACATACTGGACCCACAACAACACGGCTTCCGCCCTCTACATGGAGTTGAGACCCTCATGACCACACTGATGAACACTCTCCTCATAGGAACGCAAGAAAAACACACTGGATATGTCATGATCTTCCTTGATATATCTGCAGCGTTCGACACCATCTCCCACAACATCCTCATACACAGACTACGGACTATTGGGATCAAAGACAGTACTAAAGTGATTCCAATCCTACCTGACAATTAATCCGTACCAGCACTTCGACCTCCCCCCCCGTTCCAGCAACACCAAGGAGTATTCCAAGGATCCACACTATCAGCCATGCTCTTCAACATTTACCTCCAACCACTCTGCTCAGTCATACGCACTCACAACATCACCTTCCACATATAAGCTGATGATATGCTATACGCCCCCATAACAACCACAAACCCAACACACACCCATCTATCAGCATGCTTCTCCGAGGTGTCCGACTGGTTACAAGCAAACAACCTATCCATCAACCAAGAAAACTGAAGCCCTCATAGTGACAAAAGACCCTGACTTCACACCACCTACGCACCTCAACATAGGAACCACAAGCATTCAAATACAACCACAAATAAGATATCTGGGCATCATTATTGACCAAGCCCTCACCCTAAAACAACAAATCACTAAAACCTCCGTAACTATATTCCATAAGGCAAGGACAGTGCAACGTCTCAGACCCCTTCTTGAACATCAAGACTTCCGAACAGTGATGCAAGCCACGACACTCCCACATCTGGACTACTGCAACATAATCTACCATGGCCCTCCAGCCTCACAGACCAACCCCCTCCGAACAGCATTGAACACCACAGCAAGAATCATCCAGAGAGCAAAGAAAACCGACCACATCACCCCAATTCTCAAAGACCTTCACATACTTCCCCTGGAAGCGAGGACTAAATACAAAGCCATCCTACTCACCCACAAAGCCATCCATCAAACACAGAACACCCAGCTTCGCACCCTACTGTCTCGGCCAGCCCACGACAGAACTACCAGACAAGCCTCCAGCAATTCCCTCACAGTCCCCCACAAAAGAACTAAATGCTCACAACGGACCTGCAACCGAGCCTTTGAACTTTATGCTCCATCCTTATGGATTTCCCTACCAAGCTGCCTCAGAAACAATGCCGACCTACTATCCTTCAGAAAACAGCTAAAAACCATCCTTTTCCAGGAATACTTCATCACGACTCCCACCGGAAAGCGCACTAACCACTGATCTCGCCTACCATGAACCTCTGAATCAAAGCTATCTATCCTGTCTATGTACAAAGTCTGTCCCATGTCCAAAGTCTGTCCTATGTCAAAATCATCAATGTTGCCTCCTCGGTGATGGCCCCGCCCTATACTTAATTTCCCCACCCCTCTACGTAACGCCGCTTTGACCCGGTGAAAAGCGAGATATAAATACAGCTAAACAAATAAATAAAAATAAAATCTCTCTCCTCTGTCTTTTTATATGTATCTGAAGTAAATAACCACTCTGGGGGTAAAACGTGCCCTCACCCGTGCTTGTTTAGTTACATATACTGGGTAACCTCGTTGTAACAACCGTTTCGTTAACTCTTGTGCATGCTGATCAAAATTACTTACGGTGCTACAAATACGCCTTAATCTTAAAAATTGGCCATATGGTAGTCCTTTCTTTAAAGCAGCTGGATGAAAACTAGAGAACTCCAGTAGGGTGTTTCTCTGTACTGTCTTACAGAAGAGCATTGTATGCAACTTGTAATCTTTTTTATAGACCTTAACATCCAAGAATTCCAATTCAGAAAAATGATGATGCATTGTAAATATTAGATGAATCTTTTGGGAATTCAACCATTCCACAAAGGACAATAAACCTTGTTCTGTACCCTTCCATAAAAAGAAAATATCATCGAGAAATCTAACTCATAATAAAACTTCTGAAAACCATATTGATCTAAATATCTCAGCCTCTGCTAAATATAACGTAGCTATAGATGGAGATACAGTTGCTCCCATGGCTATGCCATGGATTTGATGAAAGAAAATGCCTTCAAATTGAAGAAAAAATTTTGTCAAGACCAAGGTTAATAACTGCTGAAAACTTCCTCGGTGTCCTAGATGGTAATCTGGTTATCTGGTTATCTGATTATCTGATACAGATAACATAATCATCAACCAACTCATACCCGACAACTTCTCCATCCACTCCCGCCATAGAGAGAATAAAAGAGGAGGAGGAGCCCTCATACTAACAAGGACCGACCTGCAGTTTTGCACAATAGACTCTACAAGCTCAAACAATCTAGACATTCTTTCCATCGCCAATGATCAATGTTCCATCAATCTTCTTTATAGAGCACCCTCACCCTCCTCTGATGATCTCCCAACATATTAGACTTAGCAGCCAACTCGGTCCAACACACCAAACCAAATTGGTTATTAGGAGACTTTAATCTCCCTTCTCTGCACTCCAGCCATGCCTCAGCCCTCCTAGAAGCAATGGATGAACTAGGATACAGGCAATTAATCAGAAGTCCCACCCATACAAAAGGGAACACCCTTGACATGATTTTTGCTCCCCTATCAGCATGTGAATCAAACAACGATCTTGTAACAGCACTGATCCCAGTACCATGGTCAGATCACAAATTAATTAACTTCATCATTCCCTTAAACTCCAACACCCCCCGTAACAGATCCTCTAACAACCCCACAAAGACAACATCTCGAAGTTTCCAACTCTTCAACAAAGAACTCATACTTGCACAAACCAACCCTCTCTACAATGACTCTACTCTCAATCTTGATAACCTGATTGCATCATGGAACAACCACCTCAGCTCTATTGCACAAAAATCACACGATAGCAAGACCGCAAGCAACAGAAAACATACACCATGGTTCTCTCCTGATCTGTGGACCTCCCTTTTATACCTTCGAAAACTCGAGAAACGATGGCGTCGATCTCGCTGCACAGATGACCAGACAGCCTACAACATACAACTTGCGGCCCACAGAAAAGCTGTCCTGACAAGAATGAAACAATTCCACACTGATTCACTCAAAAGATCCCTAAACAAACCACGGGATCTTTTCAGCCTAGTCAAATCCCTATCGAAGGAACTGTCACCATGTCCTCCTGAGGAGATCCACCACAAGCCTTCGCGGACCATCTACAATCTAAACTATTACAAACAAACAAAATCACTGCCTTCAAGCCTCAAGACACCACCTGCCTAAACTATCTCTCAATGTTTTCCACACCACCCAAGAAACATGTGGAAGATACCATTGCCGCCATCAACACTACCACTGCTCATACTGACCCTTGTCCAGCTTACTGGATAAAAATATACGCAGTGATATCAGTCCATTAATCACAAGAATGATAAGACTATCGTTCACAACTGGATCCTTCCCCTCAGCACTCAAACAAACATCAATTAGACCACTTCTAAAAAACCCCAAGCTTGACCCTAGTAAAGTGGAATCGTACAGACCCATAGCTAGCATACCATTTCTAGCTAAAATATTTGAAAAGGAAGCACAACGACAAATACAAGGCCATATCGACACTGCATCCCCACTAGACCCCCATCAACATGGCTTCAGGGAGTTCCATGGCGTGGAAACCCTTCTTATCTCCCTTCTCAATAATATCACCACATGTATTGACAACATCCACCAAGGTTGTGTACTTATATTCATAGACATAGCTGCAGCCTTCGATTCGGTACACCACGGCCTGCTCATAGAACGCCTAAAAGAAAAAGGCATTAATGGCCTCGCCCTTGATTGGTGCAAATCATATCTTGAAGGAAGATGGCAACAAGTAAGATCAAGATCAACAAAATCAGAGCCCTTCCACCAAGATCAGTGTGTTCCTCAAGGCTCATCATTATCATCTCTCATGTTTAACATTTACGTACAACCTGTCTGCAACATCATCAGATCTTTCAATGTCCAATGTCAGATATACGCCAATGATATTTATAGACTCTTATATACCGCACTATTAGGCATCAGCGCGGTTCACAAAAAACAGTGAGATACACAATTCAACAGTACTTTGTGTTTACAGAAAACAGGAGAATATAACTCGGATAACAGGGTATATAATTAATAAACATAGTCATAATATCCTTCTTTACATGCCATTCTCCACAAAGCAAATGGACCTCTAACCTCTCATTGAATGTTTTGATGCAGTATCAGAATGGTTTCTATCTCAAAACCTCCGTATTCAACATACGAAAACGGAGGTACTCTTCATCACAAGAAATCCGAATTTTACCCCACCACCTCATATAAAAGTGAGAGAAGCTGAACTCCAAACAAAGTCTACAATCCGATACTTAGGAGTTACTCTAGATCAACACTTGGACATGAAGCTTCACATATCCTACATTGTCAGAGCCGTATATTTCAAGATCCGGACACTCAAACACCTCAGATCTTTATTGGACCCAAGTGACTTCCGGACTGTATACCAAGCTCTTATCCTACCCCACTTTGATTTCGCCAACGCCATTCTCCAAGGCCTCCCACAGTCTACTTTGAACCCCCTTCAGCTAGCCATGAACGCCGCTGCTAGAGTTCTTTCTGGAGCATCGAGATTTGACCACATCACACCCATCTTAATTCAACTCCACTGGCTCCCAACACACGGAAGAATACTATTCAAGACTCTGACGCTTACCTTTAAAGCCATCAACGGCATAACCGCTTCACAACTAGTGGATCTAATTCAGCCCACCCCACCTAACAGATCCAGAAGATCCACATCAGCAAACACTCTAATTATCCCAAGTGCATCAACAAAATGCACACTAACAACGTCAAACAGGGCTTTCAGTTTTTATGCTCCCAAGTGTTGGAACATATTACCACCAGCAATCCGAGCCATCACCGATCTCACACAATTCAGGAAAGCACTAAAACATTACTTATTTATTCAACATTACCAGATCAACCATACTCCACCATAGCCACACCTTTCCTTCCAGAAACCTCTACATATTAGTCCCTATACTTAATATCTTTCTGTAGGTTCATAACCCACTATGCAAAGCTTACTGCTACATATGTAAATAGTTCATGTGCATGTTTCCCTAAGTTATCCAAGTTGTATTTCCTTATTCTCTGTAAAACTAACGTTTGTTCATTATGTTTCACTGTTCCATGTAAACCGCGCTGATACTAAATAGTGCGGTATATAAGAAACTAAAATAAATAAATAAATGAAATGTCCAATTTCTCATCAACCTTCAAAGCAACTTGTTGTGCAATATTCGTGTATAGAGCCATAACATCAAGGGATACTAACCAAACAGCATCTATTAGATGAGTTATTGTTTCCAATTTTTGTAAAAAATGTGACGTGTCCTTTATAAAGGAAGTAACGTTTTGAGCACATGGCTGAAAAAAACATTGCAATATTGAGAGACACAGAGGAAGTTCTTTCAACAGTTATTAACCTTGGTCTTGACAAAAAGCTTTTTCAATTTGAAGGAGTTTTCTTTCATCAAATCCATGGCATAGCCATGGGAGCAACTGTAGCTCCATCTATAGCTACGTTATATTTAGCAGAATTTGAAGAGGCTGAGATATTTAGCATTTGTAATTAAACAAGCACGGATGAGGGCATGTTTTACCCACAGGGTGTGATTATTTACTTCAGAGAATATTATATGGCCTGGCTTTGAAACTCTTATAAAAATTGTGTTGCACCAAGATTCATCAAGTGTTTTAAAAGCATTACCATTGAGCGATGATTCAATTCGGAGAAGAATTGATGAAATGTCATCTGATGTAGAAAACCAGCTTGTTGAAAAATTAAAAAGCAGAAAATTCTCAATTCAAATTGATCAATCAATGGTTAGTGATGGGAGAGCTATTCTTATGGCATAAGTCCATTTTATAGATGAAGACTTGTGATGGTGAAAGCATAGTAGAAAGCATGGATATGGATGAAAATCCTGAAAGCCCCATGGAAGTCAATGACAGTGCACAGATGCAAGGGGATTACAGCCTACGTCAGAGAAAGGCTCAGCCCCCTGCAAGGGGTGGCACACGCCCTACCTCAGGGGTGGAGACAAGCCACCCTCCTGATTGGTCAGAGGAGGGCGGAGCACAGGGAAGGCCCAGCAGGAAGCAGTGGTTAAAAACCACGTGTAGCAGACAAGGAGAGGAACAAGGAAGGAGCCAAGGAGAGAGCCAAGGAAAGAGACAAGCACAGAGTCAAGCTCAAGGACAGAGACGGAGAGACAAAGGGAGACTGCAGGGAGTGAGAGTCAGTGGGAAACCTGCTGCAGAGAATGCCAGAGGAGAGTGGCTGAAGCCAGACAGAGAGAGAGAAGTCTGGGTGAGAGAAGGAACCAGAGAGAAGGCTCAAACTCAGGCAGCAGCAGCTCACCCAGAGGCAGTGGCAGTCTCAGGCCAAAGCCCGTCTACTGTTTCAGACCAGGAAGAAAGATATTGAGCCAGCATTTAAAAGCAGAAGTACAAGTAACTGGAGGAGAAGTGCACGTCAGGCCAGCAACCGGGACAACGGTGATAGCTGGAGAGGTGGAAAAGGTATCAGTGCTGATATACAGAAACAGCCTCAAGGTAAAGCCGATAATTTCTTTCTTGATAATGTGGCAAGAAGGCTAAGGGCTGGTTTAAAAGGGCAAGAAGGCTAAGGGCTGGTTTAAAAGGGCAGGAACTGAAACCTTCACCTCCCACCGTTAACCAGTGGATTGAAAGCTTAGCCAATGTTGGAATCCCCAGTGCAGATAACAGAGAAGCTTTTGAATCCTCTAAATTAGGAGCTTGCAAGGGATACACTCTAATGAGAGGAATTCTATCTCCAATGCAAAAATACCTACGAGGGCTGACTTGCTGTGGGACCAGTTTCAACAGTTTCTAAGAGAGGGGAAACTTAAAGAAACTCCACAATATGAGAGAGACTCTGTTGGTACAAATGATTTTGAAGAAATGCAAATAGAGACATGTGTGCCTAATGAGGTCTGTTGCCCAATTCCTATGGATTGTTCTCTGGCTCAAAGGAAAGCTACAGTTGTGAGATAAGAAAGGAAGAAATGTAAAAACCCTATAGTAAGGGTAGTGCTTACCACGAGAGTTGTAAGAAGCATTCAATGTTTGTTTGTTCACTGACTGAGAGCAACGGAGCTGTGAGGGAACGTTGCATTACAAAGTGAGAACAGCTGTGATAGAGTTCTGTTGCAGTTCATTGTGTGACCACACGGAGCAGTGCAGAGTGTGAGGACACAGAGCAGCAGCAAGGCTGAGAAAAGAAAAGTTTATTTGATTTATTTCTCCTGGTTTTCCTGAGTTAGCGTAGTTACTCACCTGTAACAGGTGTTCTCCAGGAGCAGCAGGAATCAGTCCTCACTTATGGGTGACGTCGGCGCCGACGGAGCCCTCGCGGAGCAATTTTCCCCAGCTTTCAAAGAAAGCCTTTGGGAATTGCAGCGCGCATGCGCGGTCCTCTTCCCGCCCGAGGGTGCCATCTTAGCCAGTCAGATGACATAGCTAAAAAAGACAGCAGAAAATATATTGCAAAAACCTAAGCCGACTATTGCAACTCCAAGGGGAGGAGGGAGGGTAGTGAGGACTGATTCCTGCTGCTCCTGGAGAACACCTGTTACAGGTGAGTAACTACGCTTTCTCCAGGACCAAGCAGGAAGTCAGTCCTCACTTATGGGACTCCCAAGCTCAAGGCTACCGGAGACCCTAAGCACAAAAATGAGCTCCCTCTAGCTCAGCAGCACAGAAGGAAAGAATCTTCGCTGAATTATCACCCACCGGTAGCCCACATCCGGGATGGAGGGTAGGAGTTGCTCAGACCTCAAAGAGATTACGGAGGACTGCCTGTCCGAAAGCACTGTCCCTGCGGGACTCCCTCTCGAGACAGTAATGGACCGCAAAAGTCTGGCTCGAAGACCAAGTAGCGGCCCGGCAGATGTCTGCCAGCGGAACAGAGCGGAGGTAAGCCACTGACGTAGCCTTTGCCCGAACGCAATGAGCCGTGACTCGACTTTCTAAGGAGAGTCCGGCTGCCCCATAAGCCCAAGAGATACAGTCCGCAACCCAGATGGACAGAGTACGCTTGGAGACCGGGAGCCCCAATTTATTGGGGTCAAAAGACACAAAAAGCTGAGCAGCTTTACGGTGCTCCCGCGTACGGTCAAGGTAGAAGTTCAAAGCCCTTCTACAGTCCAGGGTATGGAGGACCGTTTCAGCTCGGCTGGAGTGTGGTCTGGGAAAGAAGGTTGGAAGTACCACCTCCTGATTGATGTGAAAAGGGGAGACCACCTTTGGAAGAAACTTTGGGTGAGTCCGTAGGACTACCCTATTTTTGTAGAACCGAGTGTAAGGGGGATCAGACACGAGGGCCTGCAATTCACTTACGCGTCTAGCGGAAGTGAGGGCTATCAAGAACAGTGTTTTCCAAGACAGAAAACGGAGAGAACAGGTAGCCATAGGTTCAAAAGGCGGACAGGTGATCCGCTGCAAAACCACATTCAGGTCCCAGTCAGGCGCTGGCGGGCGCAGAGGTGGCTTAAGTAGAAGGAGACCTCGGAGAAACCTCGCTACGAGAGGGTCGCTGGAGAGAGGTCTACCGTCCACCGGTACATGATGTGCCGAAAGAGCACTGAGGTGAACTTTGACGGAGTTGGACTTAAGTCCCAGATTAGAGAGGTGTAGCAAGTACTGCAAGATCACCGACACCGGGCAGGAGAAGGGATCCTGAGACTGTTGGGTACACCAGACGGCAAAGCGACGCCATTTAAGGGCGTAGCATTTGCGGGTAGAAGGCCGTCGCGAAGCCAAGACGACCTCCTCCACCTCTGCCGGCAGGAGAAGGGGAGCAAGGACTACCCTCTCAGCAGCCAGGCCATGAGGTTGAGAGACCTGAGGTTGGGGTGTAGTAGAGACCCCTGATCCTGAGTGAGGAGATCCGGTTGTACCCCCAGAGGGAATGGATCCTCCACCGCTAATTGCAGCAGGAGCGGAAACCACGGCTGTCTGGGCCAGCGAGGGGCCACCAGGATCATGAAGGCTTTGTCTCGGAGAACCTTGAAGAGAATCCGAGAGACTAGCGGGATGGGAGGGAAAGCGTACAGAAGGCTCCCCAACCATGAAATCAGAAAAGCGTCCGCCGCAACCCGAAGGGGGTGTGGCCGACGAGAGCAGAAGCGAGGAAGCTGCCGGTTGTGAGGACTGGCAAAGAGATCCACCGTGGGGAGGCCCCACTTCAGGAAGAGCTTCTGAACTACCAAGGGATCCAGACGCCACTCGTGCGGCTGGAGGATCCTGCTGAGTTTGTCCGCCAGGCAATTTTCTTGGCCCGGGAGATAAACTGCCTTGAGGAGAACGCCGTGACTGACGGCCCAAGAGCAGAGCTTCTGTGCCTCCCGGCAGAGGAGGAAGGAGCCCGTGCCCCCCTGCTTGTTCACGTAGAACATGGCAACTTGATTGTCCGTCTGGACAAGGACGGACTGGTGGGAAGTCAGGTGGGAGAAGGCCTTGAGAGGCAGGCGGATCGCCCTGAGCTCCAGGAAGTTGATCTGCTGAGCAGACTCCCACGTGGTCCAGAGGCCCTGAGTACGTGCCCCTTGGCAATGTGCTCCACAGCCCAGGAGGGATGCATCCGTGGTCAGCACCCGGGTCGGCTGAGGCAACTGGAAAGGCATACCGAATATCAGGTTCGGCTGCCGAAGCCACCACCGGAGGAGAGACGAGATCAGCGGCTCGGAGACGCGCACTAGGTCTGCTAGGCCGCCTGTGGCTTGTCGCCACTGCTGGCGGAGACACCAGTGAGCAGGCCGCATATTCAGGCGGGCATTGGGGGTCACATGGACGGTGGAAGCCATATGGCCGAGTAGTCTCAGGAAGCGCCTGGCGGAAACCAGGGGCTGGCTGCGAAAGCGGTCGGCTAGGTCCATGAGCCGTTGAGCCCTGTCGAGCGGTAGGTATGCTCGCACCTGAGGAGTGTGCAGCCTTGCGCCGATGAACTCGAGATCCTGTGAGGGGAGCAAAGTGGACTTTGCGAAGTTTATAACAAAGCCCAAGTGCTGCTGCAGAAGAGTCACCGTGCGGCGCGTGGCGTTGGTGACCTCCCGAGCGGACGCTGCTCTGATGAGCCAGTCGTCGAGGTACGGAAAGACAGAGGCCGTGAAGCCGGAGATGGGCCGCCACCACCGCGAGACATTTTGTGAAGACTCGCGGCGCGGAGGACAGGCCAAAGGGCAGTACTCTGTACTGGTAATGATTTCCTGCCACCACAAACCTTAGGTATTGGCGGTGGCTTGGGTGGATGAGGATGTGCGTGTAGGCATCCTTTAGATCCAAGGAGCATAGCCAATCTCCCTGCTGGAGGTAGGGCAGAAGGATTCCAAGGGTAAGCATTTTGAACTTTTCCCGCACAAGGAACTTGTTGAGGTTGCGCAAGTCCAGGATGGGTCTGAGGCCCCCTGTTCTCTTTGGTATTAGAAAATACCTGGAATAAAAGCCTTGACCTCTCAGGTGGTGTGGCACCGGTTCCACCGCCTGTTCCTGCAGAAGACCTGCTAACTCCTGAAGGAGTAATTCCCTGTGCAGAGGGGGTCGTGGAGGTTCTCCCGGAAAAATAGGAGGGAGGGACCTGGTGGAAGTGGAGAAGATAGCCTTCTCGCACGACTTGAAGCACCCAGGCATCTGCGGTGATGCTGGACCACCTGTGGGCGAAGTGAACCAGCCGGCCTCCGGTGCTGGGAGGAACCAGCGGGGGAGGGAGAGGCTATGCTTTGTGAGTCAAAAACCCCCACCCTGCTGAGCAGGGGCTGGTGGTGCAGGCTTGGGGGCTTGCTGCCTACGGGACCCGTTACCCCGTCCCTTGGCCTGCTGGCCCTGTTGGGGAGCTGCAGGGGCCTGATAATGGGGGTATTGTTTGTAGGCAGCCGCCTTCCTCGGGTAAAAGGACTTTTTCCCCGAGCCCTTCTTTTTCTGGGAAGGGGCGGAGGTCTTCCTAGAAAGCCTGGTCCTGGTGAGAGTCTCAGTCTCAATTTGCGCAGCCTTTTCCGCCATGGGCTTGCCAAAGAGGTTTTCGCCTCGGCAGGGGACATCGACCAACTTGTCCTGCACCCAGGGCTCAAGGTCTGACGACTGAAGCCAAGCCTGTCGGCGGGCAGCGATGCCGGCTGCGGCCACTCGAGCCGATGCTTCAAAGCCATCATAGGCTGCCCGGGACATGAAACTTTGAGCATTCCCGAATGCCAGTGGACAAGGCCAGGAACCTCCGCAAGGGTTCCTCGGACAAACCAGCGGAGAATCCGGCTAGCTCTTTAGCCAGATCCCGGAGATACATGCCCATGTATAGCTGGTAAGTCTGGACACGACATGCGAGCATAGAGCCCTGGAAACACTTCTTACCAAGGCCATCCAGGTTACGGGCCTCCCTGCCAGGGGGCACCGAGGAGTGCATCTTCTGGCTCTTAAGATGATGCATGGCCGATTCCACTACCATGGAATGGTGTGGTAGCTGTGCCTTTTGAAAGCCAGGGCTCTTGCGGACTCGATAGATAGAATCGACCCGCTTGCTCAGGACCGGCGAGGAGGCCGGACTCTCCCACATGCGGAAGAGTAGTCGTTCCAGCATAGGAGGAACCGGTACAGTAAAGTGTTCCCTCGCGGGAGAGTCATACTGGAGGGCGTCGAGCTCTTCGGCTCGAGGCTCCTCCTCGGGATCCGCAGGGAAGGCCAAAGCCTTGGCCATATCCCTAACGAAGTCCGAGAACCGGGCATCCTCCGGGGGGGACTGCTTCCGAGGCTCGGACTCCGGTGAGTCCGAGGGGACACACCGAGAGTCCGGAAAGAATCAGGCGACTCTTCCTCTTCAGACTCCCAGACCGACTCCGACGAGGACTCGGTGGGGTCGGCCCGGGCAGGGCGCGGCGCCCTGCCACCCCGACGGCGAGGGAGTCGGCGTCGGCGACCTCGGTCCCGAACGGGAGGCCGAGGGTGACCTCGACCGAGGATCGACTCGAGGATCGGCTCGGTCTCCGGGGTCGACTTGGACGTCGACGTCCCGGCGGTCGGGGCAGCGGCGCCAGCGAGGCCAGCGAGCAGTGCCCGCTGCTGGTCCATGAAGGCAGACAGTCTGCTCTCCAAGGCCGTCAACCTGAGTCCGAGCTCAGGTGACCCAGCAGCCCCCGACTCGGGCCCCGACGGCGTCGGGCCCGACGTCGGCTGTCGCGGAGGCGAGTCCAGAAGGACCACAGGACTTACCCGAGCAGGCATCTCCGACTCCAGGCGAGGTCGCTTCGTGAGGTGTTCCTTCTCCAAGGACCCGGGGCGGCTATCGGGGCTATGCGACCTGGCCCTCGCGGAACCAGGAGCGTCCACCGACGCCGCCCTCGCGGGTTTCACCGTCTGGCGATGGTCCCCGGAGGGAGAACCCCGGTCGGAGGAACTCCGGCGACGGTCCGAGCTGGAGCCTTTGGACGCGGAGGCCTCCGACGAGGTCCGGGTACGGCTGGGGTCAGCGAAGATTCTATCACGCTGATGCCGCCGACTTCTCAACGCTTTTGAGGACATTTTGCCGCAGGGCCCACAGATCAGTTCCTCATGATCCGGGCCCAGGCAGCGGAGGCAAAAGTCGTGTGTGTCAGTTAGTGACATATTTCGGTCACACTGACCACACCGCTTAAACCACTGGCAGCCATCGGGGGAAAACGGGCCCCTGCGAGGTCAAAGGACCGGGCTGCCAGGGAAAAATCGAACACGCAAGCTGACAAAGTCAGAAAAACCGACAAAAAGTAAGAGGACTCGTGACCGGCGTCGCGAGTCCGGGCGGGAAAAAGACCGTCGTCGAACCGAAGGAAAAAAGAATAAAATAATGAAGAAATATCGACTTTTTCGCGGGGACAAAACGGGGACGTCTGTAGGGCTCCGCGGAAAAAAGAAGACTGGCTAAGATGGCACCCTCGGGCGGGAAGAGGACCGCGCATGCGCGCTGCAATTCCCAAAGGCTTTCTTTGAAAGCTGGGGAAAATTGCTCCGCGAGGGCTCCGTCGGCGCCGACGTCACCCATAAGTGAGGACTGACTTCCTGCTTGGTCCTGGAGAACATCTTTTCTGTTTGGAGATGTTATCCTTCTGCCTTGGTTGTAATTGAACCCCAGCGTGCTTTTGGAAATCCCCATAAAAGAAAATAAAAATCTTGCAAAGCCTTACCACCGACTCAACTACAAATTTATTGCCTGAGGAGTGAAAGAACTTTATTCCAAGGGACCCTAAGGCCGCCTACCAGCTGTCAGCCTCCTGGCCCAGCCGGTGGGTGTCGCAGATTACAAACTGTATGAAGAAATATTGTTCCTAAAGTCTTTGGAAACAGACAACTGGATCATCCATTTTTGAGGCTTTGAGATCTTGGTTTGATGATAAACAAGTACCCTTTGAAAACATAGTGTCATGCGCAACTAATGGCGCTCCATCCATGGTGGGAAAACACAAGGGATTTATTGTCTACTTAAAAAATGTATGTCCTTCGATTCTTACAGTGCATGTGTCATACACCACCATCATTTAGTTGCCAAAAATATTAGTCCAATTCTTCATGAATCTGTGGCAATAGTTATTAAAACAGTTAATAAAATTAAATCTCACAGCAAGTATGACTGACTTTTTAGGAAGTTTTGCACTGATAATGAAAAGCAACACATTAGACTTATTTTGCACATGGCAGTTCGATGGCTTTCAAAAGGAAACTGCCTAGCAAGATATGTAAGCCTATTTGATACAATAGTTTCTTGGAAAGTGAAGGGGAGGTAGATTTGGCAGAGGAAAAAGAATCACAAATGTAACATCTACTTTTTGTCCTGGACTTTTCGAAAGTTCAATGAAGTTTCACTTCAGTTTCAAGGCAAATTAAATACGTTCCTAAACTGTAAACATGTTCTGAAAGCTTTTACTGAAAAATTAGGTATTTTTCGAACCAGTTTACAGAAGCACTTCAACAGAATGTCCCAGGTAACAGAAAGTGTAGTTACTCACCTTTCTTTAACAGGTGATCTCCGGGAACAGCAGGAATTGAGTCTTCACATATAGGTATCATTGGCACCGGCAGAGCCCGCACGGGAACGCTCCCCAGCGTGCTATAGGAAAGCTTCTGGGAGCATCCCACTGCGCCTGTGCTGCTGCCTTCCTGCCTTTCCAACTCTCCCTCTTCAGTTGGGTTTGTAGCTGAGACAAAAGGAGAGAAGGAAAGAAGAAAGAGAGAGATACAACTCCTAGGGGAGGTGAGTGGGTTGTGAAGACTCAATTATTGCTGTTCCCGGAGATCACCTGTTACAGGTGAGTAACTACACTATCTCCAGGAACAAGCAGGAATGTAGTCTTCACATATGGGGACTCGCAAGCTCAGAGATGCCAGGGAGATGAGCCCATAGAGCAGTTAAATCCAGGCTCTGGTGGGTCATGATTCCTCTCAAGGATCTCTGGTATCAAAACCCAGGACGGGGGGTAGGAGTTGTTCTAAGTCTGAAAGAGATGCTGGAGAACAGCCTGACCAAACGAGGCATCCCGATGGGAGTCCCTGTCTAAGCAGTAATGGGCCACAAAAGTGTACCTTCCAGGAAAGAAGCTTTAGGGATGTAGTGGCTAAGGGCTCGAATGGCGGCTTCATGAGCTGTCCAAGGACAAGATTTAAGTCCCATGCCATGGGTGGTGACTTAATGGGAGGCTTAGTTAAGAGTAGACCTCTCATAAACCGCACTACAAGCGGCTGAGAGGAAACAGGTTGTCCAAAGGGTTTGTGGAAAGCCGCAGTGGCACTCAGGTGGACTCTTACGGAATTGGTCTTGAGACCAGAGGATGAAAGATGGAGGAGATACTCCAGTAATGCCTCTACGGGAACTGAAAAGGGATTAAGTTCCCTTTTTGAACACCAGATAGAGAACCTTTTCCCACTTAAAGGCATAAGCCCGCTTTGTGGAAGGTTTCCTTGAAGCTAAAAGGATATCCTTAACCTATTGAGAGAGGTTGACATTCTGGAATTCTAAGCTCTCAGCAAGCTTGCACAGGTGGATTGGATGCACATGTCACTACGTACATTGAGGGGACTGTTATTGCTGTGGAGAGTGGCATGGTTCTAAAAGACCACTTGGATTGGCAGATGGAAGCTTTACTTAACAGTCAGTTTTTGACTGTTCTCCAGTTAGTGGCGTGTGAAGGTCTGACAAGTCGAGCTCTCCTTCAGTGGATTCAATCACTCCTTCCAGATGATACTTCTATCCTCCTGGAATAAGCAGCAGCCTTTCTGTCTGATGCTATGTATGATCTAGTTCGCTTGGTGGCTAAGGATGTTGCACTGGGCAGCGAACTATGCCTCCAAGTCCTGGTTCCCCAGCTTGCCTTTTAAAGGGAAGTTATTGTTTGAGGAAGACTTGGAGAAGTTGGTTAAGTATTTATTGGGGTGAATCCAAACCTCACTGCCACCTCCGAAAGTGATTATGGAATTCCATTTTAATCAGTTAGTCATTCTTCCAACATTTTTCTCAAAACTTCATGCTCACAGAGGGGAAATTGCGCTACACATTTTGGACTGCAAGCAAGCCTTAACGTTCCCCTTGGAGCGGGTAAAAGTTCATAAAAAGTCTATCCAACTTTTTGTTTGTTTTGACCCCAACAAGTTGGGGGTTGCCGTCTCCAAATGCACCTTGTCAATTTGGCTAGCAGATTGCATTTCTTTCACTTATGCCCAGGCAGGCCTCGGCCTAGAGGGTCATGCCAGAGCTCAATGTCAGAGCCTTGGCTGCGTCAGTGGCCCACTTGCACACTGTCTCCATGGAAGAGATTTGTAAGGCTGCAATGTGGACATCAGCCCACACATTCACATCTTACTTTTGCCTGGAAGGGGATTCTCGATGTGACAGTAGTTTCGGCCAGTCAGTACTCAAAAATCTGGAGAGCAGAATCCAGCTCCATCCCTCCTAGGCCATTTATGTTCAGGCTACCTTAAAAAAAATTAAATATATATATAAAATTTAAATAAAGGCCTGTTGCCAACAAAATCAAAAACGTTCTGTTGCCATTTAGGCTCTGTTATCCCCTATATTTTTGTTCAAGGCAGCCTGTTCCATACGTGAGGACTAAATTATTTTTGAAAGGCTGCGGTTGAAACATTTTTGGTCGAGGAGTGTCTATATACAAACGTTGGTTGGCAGGTGTCCTGTGGATATTTTGGTATGTGGCCTGGGCAGAGCAAAAATCTACACATGCATGTCCCATTTCATATTAAGGGATGTATGTGTACAACCAGAATTGCCCACGTCTGAATGAAAACCTATCCCGACATGAACAGGTCATGAAAGCCGTCCTTTTGCGCACCCCCCTTAAGTCCCCTAATATTTGCTTCCCACTCCTAATTAGAAGGCAATGAATTGGGAGTCTCTTATACTCCTTTAGCAGCATTTACAGGTTCAGGTTTCCAAAATGGCTGGGATGCATGTGTTTATCCAGGCATTTACACATGTTCAAGCTGCTGGGGTTCTTCCATCCATTTTTCTCATGTACACATTTTTAAGATTAATTCTTCCGCTGCATGTGGACATGTATTTTAGAAATGGCTCCATCTTCATAAGCTCCCATTTCTAAAATACTGTTAGAATTGTAGATGTGGTGGGCTACATGTCTCAATTGTGACTTCCACGTTTTTACTAAAATGTGCCCTTGTATGTATATTTTTGTTTGTAGTTTTATAATTTTATATATCTGCATTTTCTGTAATATTTTTAGTGGTGTATGTAGGTACCTCTGGTGCAAACAGTGTTGTGCACTTAAATGTGTCTGGTCTTAAAATTGGTGTTTACAGTTAGTTTTTATTGCTTTATTATTTTTTTATCATTATAACTGTTTGAACTTTTTGCCAGCGTTTGGTTTGATTCCTTTCCCTTGTATGTTTGCTTGTGATTGTGTTGCAGGAGCATTTCTTCTTTGTTTGTGTTTGCTGTAACCTAGCAGAGCCAGTGCATATTCAAGGGGACTTGCCAGACTGTCCATATTGATCTTTTTCACAACAGTTATTCTAAAGGTTTTGCATATGCAGGCAGTCCCCTCCCCCCCCCCCCCAACATACAATATGTTTTTAAAAGATCCTCTTGAGCCAAGCACCTCTTCTGCCATATTTTATTCAAACAGGTAAGTGCTCTTATTTTTCAAAATTTGTGTATTCCCCAAAATTTGAGGAACTGCTTTAAATATGGCTGTCAGTATACATGATAGATTTTCCTGCTTATGTAATCGCCCATATTCCTGCATTTTAGGAATTTAAAATCTTTGCTGTTTAATCATTAGAGGCACAGGACTATTGCAAATACACAGTATTGCCATGAAAGGAGAACTGCTACTTATAGGTTATTTCAATATGCCGGATGTGGATTAGCATAGCCCTACTGCGGTGTCATCTAAAAGTAAGGAGATCCTGGATTCTCTGCAGGGAGAACTATTCAGGCAACTGGTAAAAGAATCACACCAGACTCCTATATTCCCATACCCCTCTTTATCAACCAAAAATTTCTCTGAGATAACTTGCATGGAAACCTATTATTTCTATGATGTAACAATGCACCAGCATGAAAAACACAAAAAAAGTTGCATCAATCTTTGGCTTGATATTTGTGTGTTTTAGAACACTTATTTTTGGCAGAATGGCCAGCCCGGTGTAGAGGAAAAACACCTCTCATCACCGTGGCCCGTCCCTTTTAATCATTTAATTTTGAAAAAACGTTGTTAAAAGACAGCTAATACTTAGCGTGTTGAAAAGAGCAGGCTGCAGGTTACAGTGGTCTGACCTGAAGCAGGGGGGCTTATGGAGGTATCCCCGAAACGTGTCACATCGTATTTGGCACACTGTTGACTACAGCGAACCTGCAGCCTGCTCTTTTCAACACGCTAAGTATTAGCTGTCTTTTAACAACGTTTTTTCAAAATTAAATGATTAAAAGGGACGGGCCGCGGTGGTGAGAGGTGTTTTTCCTCTACACCGGGCTGGCCAATCCGACAAAAAAAAGTGTTCTGAAAAAAATGTTCTGAATAATAGGTTCTTTTTTTCACTGGGTTTTTGTATTTTTGGTGGTGATTAGTGCTCTGGTGGAAGGTTTTTGTGGTGGATTTGTGTGTTTTAGTCTTACATCTCCCTGCATGCATATATCAGCTCTCTTAAGCATCGAGATGCTTCCAGCATTGCCATTGAGGAAAATACACCGGCCAAACAACCCTGGCGGGAGGTCCTTGCCTCCAAAGCATTAAGCATCCCACTAGAGGACAGCAACCTTGGGCCGGAAGGACTGGGGTTTCTAGTCCCACAGGTGCTCCTTGTGGTCTTGGACAAGCCACTTAATCCTCCATTGCCCATGTTCCCTATATTAGTGTATGTGTCTCATATCCCCTCGTGTTAAATGTATCCCCCAACCGCTTTGACCCGGTGAAAAGCGGGATATAAATGCAGCTAAATAAATAAATAAAATAAAATAAATTGAGAGAGTCCCAAGATGTTCCCAAGGCATCCAACTCCAGAGAGCTCTTGGTGCCATGTTCTGGGGTTGTGGCCCACTCCACCGGTACAGACACTCAGACATCGGCAGGCTCTATGGATCAATGTATCCTAGCCACTGAGCGTAGCCTATAGGCATTAGCAGCCTCCGTACTGCTAAAGCCGCTACAGTTAGTTCCGCAGACATCGGTACCGATATCAGTACCGGAGGTATCAGCAGCAACAGTTCTGCCGCTCTCCATGGTACCGCCCATGCCAGCCATAAAATCAGTCTTTGGCATAGAGGGTCCGATATCGAGGCATTCCGATGCCAACTTCGATCAGTACCAGCGACAGGCAGTACAGCAGCACCCTGCCCGTCGATACTTCGAGTCTTCCGAATCAGATGATTCCGATGAATCCATCGATACTAGAGCGGTTCTTCTGGAGGATCCCTCTCCTTCACCACAGCGGCAGATGTCTCCTTCGAAGGACATGTCTTTTCAAGACTTTATATGGAATGTAGCTTGGGGCCTCTCCATCGCGGTGACCCCCGAGAAAGAACGAGAACTGAAGAACTCAAAATTCTTCAGTATCCGGCAGCCCCTGAGGAGTTCGCAAATCCTTCCCATACACCGGATTTTGCATGATCTCATGCTCAGAATGTGGGAAACACCTTTAACGGTGTCTCCACATTCCCAGAGACTCAATACAATGTACCGGGTACCGCACTGTCCCGGGTTCCAAAAGACAGTTACGACACCATTCTATGGTCGTGGAATCAACGATGCACCGGATCAAAAGTGCTAAGACACATTCCTCTAATCCTCCGGGCCGTGAGGCGAGGACTCACGATTCCTTTGGTCGTCGACGTTTTCAGGTCTCGATGCTGTTGGCCAGAATAAGTTCTTACATACTCTACATGGGGATGTTTTTTGAAGGTTACTAGAGATTTGGAACTCATGGCCCCTCTTACCCCCGATGACAAGAGGGCTGATTTTCTTACTCTTGCTAAACATGCCCAAAATGTTTCTAAGTTCATGAACAGGGCAACCTTTGATTGTTTCGAATGCATTTGCAAAACCTCTGCTATTTCTATCGATGCACGTCGGATTACTTGGTTACAAGCATCCAATTTAGAGCAGTGGGTGCAAGATAAGCTGGGAAATATTCCTTGCACAGAAGAAAACCTGTTTAGCAAGGATTGGCAGGATAAAGCTTCTCAGCTTGAGTCCGAGAACACTACTTTAAATAGATTATCCAGGACCACTGCCAACCCAGCTAAGAAAAAGACAGTTAAGAAACCCTTTTTCAACAAGAAAGCGTAGTTACTCACCTGTAACAGGTGTTCTCCAGGAGCAGCAGGAATCAGTCCTCACTTATGGGGGTGACGTCGGCGCCGACGGAGCCCTCGCGGAGCAATTTTCCCCAGCTTTCAAAGAAAGCCTTTGGGAATTGCAGCGCGCATGCGCGGTCGTCTTCCCGCCCGAGGGTGCCATCTTAGCCAGTCAGATGACATAGCTAAAAAAGACAGCATAAAAATTTGCAAAAAGAACATAAGCAGACGATTGCAACTCCAAGGGGAGGAGGGAGGGTAGTGAGGACTGATTCCTGCTGCTCCTGGAGAACACCTGTTACAGGTGAGTAACTACGCTTTCTCCAGGACCAAGCAGGAAGTCAGTCCTCACTTATGGGACTCCCAAGCTCAAGGCTACCGGAGACCCTAAGCACAAAAATGAGCTCCCTCTAGCTCAGCAGCACAGAAGGATAGAATCTTCGCTGAATTATCACCCACCGGTAGCCCACATCCGGGATGGAGGGTAGGAGTTGCTCAGACCTCAAAGAGATTACGGAGGACTGCCTGTCCGAAAGCACTGTCCCTACGGGACTCCCTCTCGAGACAGTAATGGACCGCAAAAGTCTGGCTCGAAGACCAAGTAGCGGCCCGGCAGATGTCTGCCAGCGGAACAGAGCGGAGGTAAGCCACTGACGTGGCCTTTGCACGAACGCAATGAGCCGTGACTCGACTTTCTAAGGAGAGTCCGGCTGCCCCATAAGCCCAAGAGATACAGTCCGCAACCCAGATGGACAGAGTACGCTTGGAGACCGGGAGCCCCAATTTATTGGGGTCAAAAGACACAAAAAGCTGAGCAGCTTTACGGTGCTCCCGCGTACGGTCAAGGTAAAAGTTCAATGCCCTTCTACAGTCCAGGGTATGGAGGACCGTTTCAGCTCGGCTGGAGTGTGGTCTGGGAAAGAAGGTTGGAAGTACCACCTCCTGATTGATGTGAAAAGGGGAGACCACTTTAGGCAGAAATTTTGGGTGAGTCCGTAGGACTACCCTATTCTTGTAGAACCTAGTGTAAGGGGGATCAGACACGAGGGCCTGCAATTCACTTACGCGCCTAGCGGAAGTGAGGGCTATCAAGAACAGTGTTTTCCAAGACAGAAAACGTAGAGAACAGGTAGCCATAGGTTCAAAAGGCGGACAGGTGATCCGCTGCAAAACCACATTCAGGTCCCAGTCAGGCGCTGGCGGGCGCAGAGGTGGTTTAAGTAGAAGGAGACCTCGGAGAAACCTCGCTACGAGAGGGTCATTGGAGAGAGGTCTGCCGTCCACTGGCACATGATGTGCTGAAAGAGCACTGAGGTGAACTTTGACAGAGTTGGACTTAAGTCCCAGATTAGAGAGGTGCAGCAAGTACTGCAAGACCACCGACACCGGGCAGGAGAAGGGATCCTGAGACTGTTGGGTACACCAGACTGCAAAGCGACGCCATTTAAGGGCGTAGCATTTGCGGGTAGAAGGCCGTCGCGAAGCCAAGACGACCTCCTCCACCTCCGCCGGCAGGAGAAGGGGAGCAAGGACTACCCTCTCAGCAGCCAGGCCATGAGGTTGAGAGACCTGAGGTTGGGGTGCAGGAGGGACCCCTGATCCTGAGTGAGGAGATCCGGTTGTACCCCCAGAGGGATTGGATCCTCCACTGCCAGTTGCAGCAGGAGCGGAAACCACGGCTGCCTGGGCCAGCGAGGGGCCACCAGGATCATGAAGGCTTTGTCTCGGAGAACCTTGAAAAGAGTCCGAGAGACCAGCGGGATGGGAGGGAAAGCGTACAGAAGGCTCCCCGACCACGAGATCAGAAAGGCGTCCGCCGCAACCCGAAGGGGGTGTGGCTGACGAGAGCAGAAGCGAGGAAGTTGCCGGTTGTGAGGACTGGCAAAGAGATCCACCGTGGGGAGACCCCACTTGAGGAAGAGCTTCTGAACTACCAAGGGATCCAGACGCCACTCGTGCGGCTGGAGGACCCTGCTGAGTTTGTCTGCAAGGCAATTTTCTTGGCCCGGGAGATAAACTGCCTTGAGGAGAATGCCGTGACTGACGGCCCAAGAGCAGAGCTTCTGTGCCTCCCGGCAGAGGAGGAAGGAGCCCGTGCCCCCCTGCTTGTTCACGTAGAACATGGCAACCTGATTGTCCGTCTGGACAAGGACGGACTGTTGGGAAGTCAGGTGGGAGAAGGCCTTGAGAGCGAGGCGGATCGCCCTGAGCTCCAGGAAGTTGATCTGCTGAGCAGACTCCCACGTGGTCCAGAGGCCCTGAGTACGTGCCTCTTGGCAATGTGCTCCCCAGCCCAGGAGGGATGCATCGGTTGTCAGCACCCGGGTCGGCTGAGGTGACTGGAAAGGCATTCCGAATATCAGGTTCGGCTGCCGGAGCCACCACCGGAGAGACGAGAGAGCAGCGGCTCGGAGACGCGCACCAGGTCTGCCAGGCCGCCTGTGGCTTGTCGCCACTGCTGGCGGAGACACCATTGAGCAGACCGCATGTTCAGGCGGGCATTGGGGGTCACATGGACGGTGGAAGCCATATGGCCGAGCAGTCTCAGGAAGCGCCTGGCGGAGACCAGGGGCTGGCTGCGAAAGCGGTCGGCTAGGTCCATGAGCCGTTGAGCCCTGTCGAGCGGTAGGTACGCTCGTGCCCGAGGAGTGTGCAGCCTTGCGCCGATGAACTCGAGATCCTGTGAGGGGAGCAAAGTGGACTTTGCGAAGTTTATGACAAAGCCCAAGTGCTGCAGCAGAGTCACCGTGCGGCACGTGGCGTTGGTGACCTCCTGAGCGGACGCTGCTCTGATGAGCCAGTCGTCGAGGTACGGAAAGACATAGAGGCCGTGAAGCCGGAGATGGGCCGCCACGACCGCGAGACATTTTGTGAAGACTCGCGGTGCGGAGGATAGGCCAAAGGGCAGTACTCTGTACTGGTAATGATTTTCTGCCACCACAAACCTTAGGTATTGGCGGTGGCTTGGGTGGATGAGGATGTGCGTGTAGGCATCCTTTAGATCCAAGGAGCATAGCCAATCTCCCTGCTGGAGGTAGGGCAGAAGGATTCCAAGGGTAAGCATTTTGAACTTCTCCCGCACAAGGAACTTGTTGAGGTTGCGCAAGTCCAGGATGGGTCTGAGGCCCCCCTGTTCTCTTTGGTATCAGAAAATACCTTGAATAAAAGCCTTGACCTCTCAGGTGGTGGGGCACCGGTTCCACCGCCTGTTCCTGCAGAAGACCTGCTAACTCCTGAAGGAGCAACTCCCTGTGCAGAGGGGGGCGCAAAGGTTCTCCCGGAAAATAGGAGGGAGGGACCTGATGGAAGTGGAGAAGGTAGCCCTCTCGCACGACCTGAAGCACCCAGGCCATCTGCGGTGATGCTGGACCACCTGTGGGCGAAGTGAACCAGCCGGCCTCCGGTGCTGGGAGGGACCAGCGGGGGGGGAGAGGCTATGCTGAGCGAGTCAAAAACCCCCTCCCTGCTGAGCAGGGGCTGGTGGTGCAGGCTTGGGGGCTTGCTGCCTACGGGACCCGTTACCCCGTCCCTTGGCCTGCTGGCCCTGTTGGGGAGCTGCAGGGGCCTGATAATGGGGGTACTGTTTGTAGGCAGCCGCCTTCCTCGGGTAAAAGGACTTTTTTCCCGAGCCCTTCTTTTTCTGGGAAGGGGCGGAGGTCTTCCTAGAAAGCCTGGTCCTGGTGAGAGTCTCAGTCTCAATTTGTGCAGCCTTTTCCGCCATGGGCTTGCCAAAGAGGTTTTCGCCTCGGCAGGGGACATCGACCAACTTGTCCTGTACCCAGGGCTCAAGGTCCGACGACTGAAGCCAAGCCTGTCGGCGGGCACCGATGCCGGCTGCGGCCACTCTAGCCGAGGCCTCAAAGCCATCATAGGCTGCTCGGGACATGAACTTTGAGCATTCCCGAATGCCCGTGGACAAGGCTAGGAACCTCCGCAAGGGCTCCTCGGAGAAGAGACCAGCGGAGAATCCGGCTAGCTCTTTAGCCAGATCCCGGAGATACATGCCCATGTAGAGCTGGTAAGTCTGGACACGACATGCGAGCATAGAGCCCTGGAAGCACTTCTTGCCAAGGCCATCCAGGTTACGGGCCTCCCTTCCAGGAGGCACCGAGGAGTGCATCTTCTGGCTCTTAAGACGATGCATGGCCGATTCCACTACCATGGAATGGTGTGGCAGCTGTGCCTTCTGAAAGCCAGGGCTCTTGCGGACCCGATAGATAGAATCGACCCGCTTGCTCAGGACCGGCACGGAGGCCGGACTCTCCCACATGCGGAAGAGCAGTCGTTCCAGCATAGGAGGAACCGGCACAGTAAAGTGCTCCCTCGCGGGAGAGTCATACTGGAGGGCGTCGAGCTCTTCGGCTCGAGGCTCCTCCTCGGGATCCGCAGGGAAGGCCAAAGCCTTGGCCATATCCCTAACGAAGTCCGAGAACCGGGCATCCTCCGGGGGGGACTGCTTCCGAGGTTCGGACCCCGGTGAGTCCGATGGGACACACCGAGTCCGGAAAGAATCAGGTGACTCTTCCTCCTCAGACTCCCAGACCGACTCCGACGAGGACTCGGTGGGGTCGGCCCGGGCAGGGTGCGGCGCCAGCCGCCCCGACGTCGAGGGAGTCGGCGTCGGCGACCTCGGTCCCGAACGGGAGGCCGAGGGTGACCTCGACCGAGGATCGACTCGAGTTCTCATTGACTCGAGGATCGGCTCGGTCTCCGGGGTCGACTTGGACGTCGACGTCCCGGCGGTCGGGGCAGCGAGGCCAGCGAGCAGTGCCCGCTGCTGGTCCATGAAGGCAGACAGTCTGCTCTCCAAGGCCGTCAACCTGAGTCCGAGCTCAGGTGACCCAGCAGCCCCCGACTCGGGCCCCGACGGCGTCGGGCCCGACGTCGGCTGTCGCGGAGGCGAGTCCAGAAGGACTACAGGACTTACCCGGGCAGGCATCTCCGACTCCAGGCGAGGTCGCTTCGGGAGATGTTCCTTCTCCAAGGACCCGGGGCGGCTGTCGGGGCTATGCGACCTGGCCCTCGCGGAGCCAGGAGCGTCCACCGACGCCGCCCTCGCGGGTTTTTTCCTTCCGACGATGGTCCCCGGAGGGAGAACCCCGGTCGGAGGAGCTCCGGCGACGGTCCGAGCTGGAGCCCTTTGACACGGAGGCCTCCGACGAGGTCCGGGTACGGCTGGGGTCAGCGAAGATTCTCTCGCGCTGATGCCGCCGACTTCTCAACGCCTTCGAGGACAGTTTGCTGCAGGGCCCACAGATCAGTTCCTCATGATCCGGGCCCAAGCAGCGGAGGCAAAAGTCGTGTGTGTGTCGGTTAGTGACATATTTCGGTCACACCGACCACACCGCTTAAAGCCACTGGCAGCCATCGGGGGAAAAAAAGGGCCCCTGCGAGGTCAAAGGACCGGGCTGCCAGGGAAAACGAAAATGAAAGCTGACTAAGTCAGAAAAACCGAAAAACGCTAGAGGACTCGAGGACCGGCGTCGCGAGTCCGGGCGGGAAAACGATCGGCGTCGAACCGAAAGAAAAAAGTATAAAATAAAGAAGAAAATCAACTTTTTCGCGGGGACAAGACGGGGACGTCTGCAGGGCTCCGCGGAAAAAAAGAGACTGGCTAAGATGGCACCCTCGGGCGGGAAGACGACCGCGCATGTGCGCTGCAATTCCCAAAGGCTTTCTTTGAAAGCTGGGGAAAATTGCTCCGCGAGGGCTCCGTCGGCGCCGACGTCACCCCCATAAGTGAGGACTGACTTCCTGCTTGGTCCTGGAGAAAAAGAAATTCTATCCGTCTTGCACCCAAGCTGGCCACTGTCTAATCCATGCTCCCCAGAAGGGACAGCAGCAGCCGAAACAACGGTAGGCTCAGGTCCCAAGAGCTCAACAAGCCCAGCAGTCACAGCCTCCACAAGGTCTGACTCTTTCCTAGAGAACCTAGTCATCCTTCCTCTAGAAATACCAGAGCCTCTCAACATTCCAGGCAGACTATGTTTCTTTGCCAAGAGGTGGCAGCAGATATCATAGCACTGGACTCTCTCTATAGTGGCAGCAGATATCATAGCACTGGACTCTCTCTATAGTGAGAGAGGGTTACAAGCTCCACCTCCACAGTATGCCCCCTCTCTCTCTCTACTCCAAGAGAGTTCAGTTCTCGGCCCCCTCACCAATCTCTTGTGTCAAGAGGTCGCCTCACTCCTTGCTCAGGGAGCGATAGAGGAGGTACCTCTTCCTCAACAGGGTCTGGGCTTCTACTCCCCCTACTTCCTTATTCCAAAGAAAACAGGAGGGTACAGGCCCATACTAGACCTCAGGGAGTTAAACAAATACCTCTTCCAAGAAAAATTCAAGATGATCTCTCTCGGAACACTCCTCCCTTACATTCAGAGTCAGGATTGGCTATGTTCTCTAGACCTAAAAAACGCCTATACACATCCTTATTCATGCAGAGCACAGGAGGTTTCTTTGATTCCTCGTTCAGGGAAGACATTACGAGTACAGAGTTCTACCCTTTGGCCTGGCTTCAGCCCTAAGAGTCTTCACAAAATGCATGGCAGTGGTAGCAGCATTTTAAGGACTCTAGGGATATTCGCCTTCCCCTACCTTAGACGACTGGCTAATCGAGCACCAAATGCTCCAGAAGCCAGCTCAGCTCTTTCCTGCATGATGCCAATCCTGCAATATCTGGGATTGGTCATAAATCTCCCAAAATCCCATCTCACCCATTCTCAGTCTCTAGAGTTCATAGGGGCTCTTCTAGACACAAGGCAGGTAAAGGCTTTCCTGCCACAACCCTGCTGCGCTCGAATAGTTCAACTGGCATCTCAAACAGCTATAAAAACCTTTCTAACTGCTTGAGAAATGTTTCAGCTGCTGGGGCATATGGTGTCCACTGTACACATGCGAGCAGCCCAGTGGACCCTATCCTCTCAATGGACACAGGCGTCAGGACGTCTGAGGGACAAAATCAGAAAATCTGCACGCCTAATCTCCTCCCTTCAGTGGTGGCAAACACTGGACAACTTCTCTTAGGGTCACCTTTCAGCAGCCACTGCACCAAGCTACCTTGACGATGGATGTGTCCAAGTCAGGTTGGGGGGCTCATCTGGACAACTTCTCCACTCAAGGTCTCTGGACCAAGAAGGAGACTTGTCTTCACATAAATCTACTAGAACTCAGAGCCATCTTCTACGCTCTTAGAGTTTTTCAGGACCATCTGTGCTACAGGACAGTCCTTGTCCAGACGGACAATCAGGTAGCCATGTTCTACGTAAACAAACAGGGAGGAAAAGGCTCTCAGGCATTGTGCAACGAGGCTCTACACCTCTGGTCCTTCGCAAGAGGCCTTCAGATTCACCGACCAGAGGTGTATCTTCCAGGCACACAGAAAATCCTAGCAGACAACACAGTCACGTGCTGCTGCCACACAAGTGGTCTCTTCATTCAGAACAGATTGCTTGAATCTTTCGAATCTAGGGAACCCCAGAAACAGACCTATTTGCAAGTCCTCAGAATGCCAAACTTCCTCGATTCTGTTCCAGAATTCCGTCTCGGAACAGTCAGACAAGGGATGCTTTCCACCTCCACTGGGGTCAGGACTTCCTATATGCCTACCCACCCATTCACCTCATTCCCAGGACTCTGTTCAAACTCCAGAGAGACAGGGGCCCATATGATCTTCATTGCCCCATGCTGGCCATGACAGATGTGGTATCCACTGCTTCTACGTCTCTCTCAAGGCAGGCCTCTGGACTTGGGATGTGCTCCAGATCTTCTATCCCAGGAAGACGGGATGCTGCTGCACCCGAATCTTTAGTCCTTACACCTGATGGCATGGTTGCTATGCAATAAAACGTCTTCATCATCCGTATTCCTTTCATCGGGGAGTCAAGCAAGTCCCACTCCGAGCAGACCATGTTCTACGATAACCTATGGAAAGGGAAAAACTCTAGTTGCAAGTGTACCTGCAGTGTCTGTTCTACCGCTGGAAGATCAGCCAACCACAAAGCAGAGGACACCCAAGAAATCAATGCCACCAGTTCTTCCTTCCTGAACAGGCAGATGATACAGAAATTGTCCTGATCCTTTAAAGGAGAAGACATTTCATCATCAAGACTGGCATCTTTGCTAGAGGTGTCCGAACTGTGTCTGGACCCCAGGGCAAAAGGAGAGACTGTCTGAACCTCCAGATTCTAATCTCCGTAGAGTTTGCTTAGGTGGTGGGGCCCAGGCAGACTTCAGGTAACACAGGGCCCTCCCTCTCACAGAATGGAGAGAGACAGAGGACACGAAGCATCAAGGTCTGAAATGACTTGCAAAAAGGACCAAATTTGCTGAAAAAATGAAAAGAATTCCAGAAAGGACAACCTGGAAACTTGGAGCTCCCTGTCAGGATTAGCCTGACCACCAATGAGGGGGCAAACATGCTGCCAGGCCCTTGAGAGAAGAGGAACTAAGTGAGAGTCCAAGTCCAAAGTTCAAGAACCATCCTGCCCCAATGCATCCACTGCCTCCTGCAGCAAGTACAAGAGTAGGTCACTAGTGTGCCCCTGCTGCGTGAGGTGGGGGAGCGGGCCCTCCAAGAATGCATCTGAAACCTCCATGTAGTAAACTGCAAAAACTGGAGTCCAATGATATAGCTTTCCACAGACCAGGCAGCGTTTCTTAGAATGCAAGCACCCATGCCAACAATGCATGCCTTATTCTAGCAGCCTGGCTTCACAGGCTCAGGACATGCAGACAGCACTACAAGGCGGGAACCAACAGGGAAAAAAACATGCCTCACCAATGTTTGTTCCAAGGCCCAGAATCCAATGGATACACTGCCCAGCCGACAAGGTCAGGGAGTTCTCCCAAAAAATAAGCCAGACAATATAGAGACTTAAATTTGGTTCTCAGGGAGCCCAAGTTACTCTCATTGGAAGCAGGAAGACTGTGCCGGGGTCAATGATACACCCCTACTTGCAAGGGCTTGCAAGCACATACCTCTGAGGAGCCTTCTAACACAAACATAGTAAGTGACGGCAGAGAAAGACCAGCATGGTCCATCTCGTCTGCCCAGTAAGGTGCCAGAATTGTAGAGTTGTACGTGCCACTCCAGGCAGATTATCCCTCTCCATTTAGAAGTTATTTACGTTTGTTTTGATTCCATCCTCTTGCTATGTAGTGAAGCTGTGTGTCTGTCCCATATCTTTTTGAATTCTGTCACAGTTTTTGCGACCATCACCTCTTTCAGGAGGATATTCCAAGCATCCACCACCCTTTCCATGAAAAAGTATTTCCTGATGTTGCTTTTAAATTTACTTCCTTTCATGTCCTCTAGTGCTACAGCTTCCGTCTTTGAAAAAGGTTTGAGGTTTTTTTTTGGGGGGGGGGGGTAGTGCCATCAAGTCAGTGCTGACTCCTGGCAACCCAGCTGCCTCTGAGTTTTCTTAGCAATGTATCACCAGAAGTAAACTGCCAGGCCTTTTCTTCCAAGGCAATAGAGGGCAAAGTGATTTGCCCAAGGTCACAAAGAGTGGCAGTGGAAATTGAATTCTCAATCTTCTGGGAACTTGGCAGTTGCTCTAACCACTAGGCTACTCCTCCACTCCTTGTTTATTAATACACTTTAAATATTTAAACATCTGTAATCTTATTCCTCCTTCCCCTCAAACCCCCCCCCCTTCTCTCCTCTCTTCTAACGGTATACATATTTAGGTCTTCAAGTCTTTTCTCATATTCCTTTATTCCTTCTGGTGCAGGCCACAAATCACCATGGTTGTCTTCCTCTGAACCATTTTATGTCTTCTTATATCCTCTATAAGGTACAGTCTCCAAAAATGGACACGACACCAATGACCTGCACAGGGGCACTGATACTCCTTCTCGCTGGTTATTCTTCTCTGTATAAAGCCTAACATCCTTCTGGCTTTGGCCACTACCTTACCTTATCACACTGTTTTTCCACCTTGAGATCCTCAGATACTATAACCCCCGAGGTCCGTGCACACCAGCCTCTTGTTCCCAAACACGTACAGTTCCTTTGGGTTTCTGCATCCCAAGTGCATCACACTGCAATTTTTGCATTAAATCTCAATTGCCAAGCATTTGACCATTTTTCTAATTTTTGTAGATCTTTTCTCATGTTTTCTACTCCCTCCGAAGTGTCCACTCTGTTACAAATCTTCACATCTGCAGAAAGGCAAACTTTTCCTTATAACCCTTTGGCAATATCACCCACAAAGCCATTGAACAGTAGCGGTCCCAGAACCGATCCCTGAGGCACTCTAATAATAATTCTAATAAGCTTCAGGGGAGAGCTGAGGGATGGAAGACGTAGGGGGCACTGAGGTTGTGTGAGGCAAAGAATCCTTTCCAAACCCCTTTTCAAAACTTCTGGCTGCTTATCAGGCCCTTAACCATATAAAGAGTAGCTGAACAATGGCAAAACCCAAAGAACACCATTTTTAAGGGAGACTCAAGTGGAGCCTCCAACATCAAGCTCTAGTAAAGCGTAGTTACTCAGCTGTAAGGTGATCTCCGGGGAAAAAGCAGGAATTGAGTCTTCACATATGGGTATCGTCGGCACAGATGGAGCCCGCGGGGAACACTCCCCCCCCCCCCCCCCCAGTGTCCTAAAGGAAAGCTTTTGGGAGAATCCCACTGCGCCTGCGCTGCTGTCTTCCCGCCTTTCCAACTCTCCCTCTTCAGTTGGGTTTGTAGCTGAGACAAAAGAAGAGAAGGAAAGAAGAGAGAGAGAGATACAACTCCTAAGGGAGGTGGGTGGTTTGTGAAGACTCAATTACTGCTGTTCCAGGAGATCACCTGTTACAGGTGAGTAACTACGCTTTCTCCAGGAACAAGCAGCAGGAATGTAGTCTTCACATATGGGGACTCACAAGCTTGGAGATGCCAGGGAGATGACCCCATAGAGCAGTTAAACCCAGGCTGAGATGAGTCATGATTCCTCCCAAGGATCTCTGGTAGCGAAACCCGGGACGAGGGTAGGAGTTGTTCTAAGTCTGAAAGAGATGCTGGAGAACAGCCTGGCCAAACGAGGCATCCCGACGGGAGTCCGTTTGTCTAAGCAGAAATGGGCCGCAAAGGTGTGGACCGAGAACCAAGTGGCTGCTTTGCAGATGTCATCGATGGACACTGAGAGAAGGTTGGCCATAGAGGCAGCCATTGCTCTAACATTGTGAGCTGTGACATGACCTTCGAGATGAAGTCCCTTACTCTCATAAGTAAAAGATATGCAGTCTGCAATCCACCTGAAGAGTGTTCTCTTGGAGACTGGTAACCCCAGGTGGCTGGAAATCAAAGTCAACAAAAAGCTGAGAAGCCTTTTCTATGCTCCCTAGTTCTCTGAAGGAAAAAAGGCTAAAGCTCTTTTACAATCTAGAGTTCTGCACTCAAGGCATGAGGCCTAGGGAAGAAGACAGGAAGATAAACCGGCTGGTTTAAATGAAAAAGGCGAAACCACCTTTGGCATAATGTGAGGATGAGTCCTAAGCACTACTTTATCATGGTGTAACCTTGTGTAAGGTGGATTAGCCACTAAAGCTTGTAGCTCACTGATGCGTCTTGCAGAAGTGAGGGAAATTAAGAAGATTACCTTCCAAGGAAAGAAGCTTCAGGGATGCAGGGGCTAAAGGCGTGAAGGTCGGCTTCATGAGCTGTCCGAGAAACAAAATTTAAGTCCTATACTAAGGTGTGGTGGCTTAATGTGAGGCTTAGTTAAGAACAGACCCCTCAAACCGCGCTACAAAGCGGCTGAGCGGAGACAGGTTGTCCATCGAAGGGCTTGTGGAAAGCCGTAGTGGCACTAAGGTGGACTCTTACTGAGTTAGTCTTGAGACCAGAAGATGAAAGATGGAGGCGATACTCCAGTAACGTCTCTATGGGAACTGAAAAAGGACTGAGTTCCTTCTTTGAACACCAGATAGAGAACCTTTTCCACTTAAAGGCATAAGCCCGTCTTGTGGAAGGTTTCCTTGAGGCCAAAAGGATATCCTTAAACCTGTTGAGAGGTTGAACATTCTGGAATTCTAAGCTCTCAGCAACCATGCCATCAGGTGTAAAGACTGAGGATTCGGGTGCAAAAGCATCCATTCTCAGAGACCTGGCTTGAGAGAGACACCGAAGCAGTGGATACCCCGTCTGTCATGGCCAGCGTGGGGCTAGGAGGATCATATGGCCCCTGTCTCTCTGGAGTTTGAACAGAGTTTGGGGAATGAGGGGAATGGGTGGGTAGGCATATAGGACGTCCCGTCCTCAGTGGAGGTGGAAAGCATCCCTTGTCTGACTGTTCAGAGCCGAAATTCTGGAACAGAATCGGGAAGATGGCATTCTGAGGACTTCCAAATAGGTCTATATCTGGGGTTTCCCAGATTCAAAGATTTGAGCAATCTGTTCTGAACGAAGAGACCACTCATGTGGCAGTAGCAATTGAGCGAGTTTCTCTGCCAGGAGATTCTGTGTGCCTAGGAGATACATTGCCAGTAGGTGAATCTGAAGGCCTCTTGCGAAGGACCAGAGATGTAGAGCTTCGTTGCACAAACGCCAGAGAGCCTGTTCCACCTTGCTTGTTCACATCGAACATGGCTACCTGATTGTCTGTCTGGACACGGACTGTCTTGTAGCGCAGATGGTCCTGAAACACTCGAAGAGAATAGAAAATGGCTCTGAGTTCCAGTAGATTTATGTGAAGACAAGTATCCTGTTGGGTCCAGAGACCTTAAGTGTTGAGACTGTCCGTATGAGCTTCCCAACCTGAATTGGACGCATACGTCGTCAAGATAGCTTGGTGCAGTGGCTGCTGAAAAGGTGATCCTAAGAGAAGGCTTTCTAGTGTTTGCCACCACTGAAGGGACAAGATGAGACGTGCAGAGTATCTGATTTTGTCCCTCAGATGACCTGACGCCTGTGTCCACTGAGAGGATAGGGTCCACTGGACTGATCGCATGTGCAGGCGAGCATAGGGGACCACATGTATAGTGGGACGCCATATGCCCCAGCAACTGAAGCATTTCTCAAGCAGTCAAGTTTTCATAGCTGCTTGAGATTGTCCGTTGAATTATTCGAGTGCAGCAGAGTTGTGGCAGGAAAGCCCTTAACTGCCTTGTGTCTAGAAGAGCCCCTATGAACTCTAGAGGACTGAGAAGGGGAGAGATGGGATTTTGGGAGATTTATGACCAATCCCAAATATTCCAGGATTGGCATCATGCAGGAAAGAGCTGAGCTGGCTTCTGGAGCAGTTGGTGCTCGGATCAGCCAGTCGTCTAAGTAGGAGAAGACGAATATCCCTAGAGGTCCTTAAAAATACTGCTTACTACTGCCATGCATTCGTGAAGACTCTTGGGGCTGAAGCCAGGCCAAAAGGGTTAGAACTCTGTACTGGTAATGTCTTCCCTGAAAGAGGAATTGAAGAAACCTCCTGTGTTCTGCATGAATAAGGATATGTGTATAGGCATCTTTTAGGTCTAGAGAACCATAGCCATCCTGACTCTGAATGTAAGGGAAGAGTGTTCCGAGAGCGATCATTTTGAATTTTTCTCAGAAGAGATACTTGTTTAACTCCCTGAGACTCAGTATGGCCCTATACCCTCATGTTTTCTTTGGAGTAAGGAAAGTAGGGGGGAGTAGAAGCCCAGGTCTTGTTGAGAAAGAGGTACAGTACCTCCTCTATCGCTCCCTGAGCAAGGAGTGAGGTGACCTCTTGACACAAGAGAGTGGTGAGGGGGGGGGGAGCTGAGAACAGAACTCTTGGAGTAGAGAGGAAGCATACTGTGGAAGTGGAGTTTGTACCCCTGTGTCACTATGGAGAAAGTCCAATGCTCTGATGTTATCTGCTGCCACCTCTTGGCAAAATAACAGTCTGCCTGGAACGTTGAGAGGATCTGGTATTTTTAGAGGAAGGATGACTAGGTTCTCTAGGAAGGAGTCAAAGACTTTGCGGAGGCTGAGACTGCTGAGCTGGTTGAGCTCTGGGGACTTGAGCCTTCTTTTGCTGTTTCGGCTGCTGTTCCTTCTGGGGAGCATGGATTGGACAGTGGCCAGTTTGGGTGTAAGGAGGATAGAATTTCTTTTTCTTGTTGAAAAATGGTTTCTTAACTATCTTTTTCTTAGCTGGGTTGGCAGTGGTCCTGGATAATCTATTTAAAGTAGTGTTCTAGGATTTCAGGAAGGGGAGGAGTAGCCTAGTGGTTAGAACACTGGCTTGGTAAACCAAGCAAACCAGGGTTCAATTCCCACTAGCACTCCTTGTGGCCTTGGGCAAGTCACTTAACCCTCCATTGCCTCGGAAGAAAGGCCTGGCAATCTACTTCCGGTGACACTGCCAAGAAAAACCCAGGAGCTTCTGTGTCGCCAGGAGTCAGGACTGACTTGAAGGCACACATTGCATTGCATTGCATTCTAGGATTCAAGCTGTGCAGCTTTATTCTGCCAGTCCTTGCCAAAAAGGTTTTCTCCTGTGCAAGGTATATTCCTCAGCTTATCTTGCACCCACTGCTCTAAATCTGATGCTTGTAGCCAAGCAATCCGACGTGCATCGATAGAAATACCAGAGGTTCTACTAATGCATTCAAAACAATCAAAGGTTGCCCCGTTCATGAACTTAGAAAACATTTTGGGCATGCTTAACTAGAGTAAGGAAATCAGCCCTCTTGTCATTGGGGAGAAGAGGGGCCTTGAGTTCCAAATCTTTAGTAACCTCTCAAAGAAACATACCCATGTAGAGTATGTAAGAACTTACTCTGGCCGACAGCATAGAGGCCTGAAAACATCGATGACCAACGGCATCGAGAGTCCTCGCCTCACGGCCCGGAGGATTAGAGGAATGCATCTTGGCACTTTTGATCTGATGCGTCGATGATTCCACAAACATGGAATGGTGTGTTAACTGCGCTTTTTGGAATCCAGGACACAGTGGTAACCGGTACACTGTATCGAGCCTTCGAGAATGTGGAGACACCGTTAAGGGTGTTTCCCACATTCTAAGCATGAGATTATGCAAAAATCTGGTTACGGGAAGGGTTTGCAGCCTCCTTGGGGGCTGTCGGATTCTGAAGAATTTCAAATTCTTCAGCTCTCGGTTCCTTCTCGGGGGTCACAGTGATCGAAAGGCCTGGAGACACATCCCGTATAAAGTCTTGAAAAGACATGTCCTCTGGAGGAAACATCAGGACGTTGCGGCGAAGGAGAGGGATCCTCCAGAAGAACTGCTCTGGTATCAGTCTGGTATAAGAAGCAGTCATTTATTTCATCTAGGAACTTTATCTCCCTAGCATGTTCTGCCGTGACAATGACCCAGTCGATACCGGGGTAACTGAAATCACCCATTAATATTACTGTGCTTGTAACTTTTATTAGCTTTCCTTGATTTCTTTGAGCATTTCATCATCCATTTGTTCATTCTGGCCAGGTGGTCGATAGTACACCCCCCACTGCCATCACCTTCCCCTTTTTACATGGAATTTCAATCCATAGAGATTCTACAGCAAATTTTGTTTCCTGCAAAAACTTTAATCCTTTGACTCAATGCCCTCTCTAACAGAGCGCAAACCCTCTACCAATCTGATCAGCTCTATCAGTACGATATACAGCGTGTTTCAAAAAGAATGACCCGATTCTGAAACGTTATATTTATTGATTAGAGCGCATTACAATAAGGGAACAAAGTGCAAAATACTAATATAATAACAAAGTTTCAATTACAAATACTCTATATGTCATCCATCAGCAGCACAGACAACATCAAGACGATAGCTAAACTCGTCCCACACTTTTCGCAAGGTAACTTCGAATGAATGCACTGCTGCTGATATCCGTTTTTGAGCTCGTCTAGGTCACGAGGCAATGGTGAAACAAAAAACATGTTCCTTCACGTATCCCCACAAGAAGAAAGTCGCATGGGGTCATATCTGGAGATCTTGGAGAACAAAGCGTGTAGGGCAGTGTCTCAGGGTCCCGTGCGCCCTATTCAGCGTTGAGGCAGTGTGTCATTGAGGAATTGCGGTACATTGTTGTGTCAGTGTGGTGGGGCTCCGTCCTGTTGGAATATGAAATCAGAGTCCTCATGACATTTTGGTAAAAACCAGGTCCGCAGCATTTCAAGATAGCTCAGTCCCGTCATTGTGTTTCCCTCAAAAAAGAATGGCCCATAAATCTTCGTATGAGAAATCGCACAAAAAATGTTTACTTTTGGTGAATCTCGCTCATACTGTACAATTGCATGAGGATTCTGGAGTCCCCCATATGTGCATGTTATGACGGTTAACTTTGCCGCTTACATGAAACACACTTTCATCACTAAATATCAACCGTGGTAAAAATCTGTCATCTTCCATGTCCTCTAAGATAGCATTGCAGAACTCCACATGTTTCCTTTTATCACCATCATGAAGAGCTTGCGCTAGTTGTAATAGTATGGTTTATAGATCAAACGTTGTCTTAACACACGCCAAACAGTCGTATGAGGAATTGCAAGTTCTCTGCTGGCATGGCGAGTAAACTTTCGTGGGCTTCGTACAAACGTTATTTCAATTCTTTGCACATTTTCATCAGAAGTGCGAGGTTGACCTGAACTCTTACCCTTGCATAAACATCCTGTTTCTTCAAACTGGTGATACCAACGACAAATGTTCTTCACCAAAGGCAGATCAACCCCAAAACGGTTACGAAAAGCACGCTGGACCGTAATCACCGACTCAGTCTTCGTAAACTGCAGAACGCAAAAAGACTTTTGTTGAGCGGATGCCATCTTTCAACAGACTGATTGTATGGACATGTCCAACGCGTGGAGTGGCATCTAGCGTCAGTTCGCTAAAACTCTAGGCCACACCCATTCGACCAAACACACCTTTCATTCACAAGATGTTCGTCGTTCTATAAATAAACACGTTTATAATCGGGTCATTCTTTTTGAAACACGCTGTAGTTTGTACCCAGGTATCACAGTGTCCCACTGGTTGTCCTCCTACCACCATGTCTTGAGATTCCAATCATATCTAACCTCTCATTTAGTGCTATATGATTCTAACTCTCCCATCTTATTTTTAGACTTCTAGCCTCTGCATACAAGCATTTGAGAGACTGTATTTTATTCATATTAATCTGACTATTGGTAGGCATGGGTAATTTGGAATCTTTAAGCTCTGTCTGCTCCATACTCAAGAGCATTTGGGCTACTTTACACTTTTTTTGGAACCTCTCTACTTTTGGTAGTATCCTTCAAGGATACATTGTTCCGAACCATGTGCTCTTGGGCGGGACTGTCGGCTTTCCCCTATTATCTAGTTTAAAAGCGGTTTTATCTCCTTTTTAAAGTTAATGCCAGCAGCCTGGTTCCATCCCAGTTAAGGTGAAGCCCATCCCTTCGGAAGAGCCCCTCCTTTCCCCAGAATGTTCCCCAGTTCCTAACAAATCCAAAACCCTCATCCTTGCACCATCGTCTCATCCACGCATTGAGACTCCAGAGATCTGCCTGCCTTTTGGGTCCTGCACGTGGAACGGGAAGCATTCCGGAGAAAGCTACCCTGGAAGTTCTGGATTTCAACTTCCCTACCTAAAAGCCTACATTTAGCCTCCAGAACCTCCCTACCACGCTTTCCTATGTTCATGGTACCGACATGTACCAAGACAGCAGGACTCCTTCCCAGCACATAAGACCTTATCTAAGTGGCGCGTGAGGTCCGCTACCTTCGCACCAGGCAGGTATGTTTACCAGGTGATTCTCACGTCCACCAGCCACCCAGCTATCTACATGCCTAGTGATCGAATCACCAACTATAATGGCTGTCCCTACCCTCCCTCATGGGCACATGGCCCTGGAGAAACGTCCTCGGTGTGACTAGGAGTGGCCTGGTGATTGAGGTAAGTTACCTCAGGCCGGAAGGTCAGGGGTTCAAATCCCACTAGAGGACAGCAGCATTGGGCCAGAAGGACTGGGGTTTCTAGTCCCACAGGTGCTCCTTCTGGTCTTGGGCAAGACACTTAACCCTCCCAGTGCCCATGTTCCCTGTAAAATAGTTATCTTCAAGTTATAATACCCTGTTCAATGTAATTTCAGTTTGTTCAAGGTAAACCGCCTTGATATCATGAAAGGCGGTATATAAGAAATGTTAAATAAATAAATAAACAAAATCACCTGGAGGACAGGTCCTAGTTACAGGAGCACTTCCTGCCACACCAGGGTGATGCTCTTCTGTCACGTGACCTCTCTCCTCCATGGCAACAGGGATGCTGCCAGACTGGAGGTGGGACTTCAGGACTATATCCTGTAGGTCTTGTCTATGTATCTCTCTGTCTTTCTTGTGTTATGTCTTGAAGAAAAAAAAAGGGCCTAGTACCCAAAAGAAGAAGAAAATAAAGACACTGGCGGTACCAGTATAGGCATCGACGGGAAGGCAGACGCAACCACAAAAAATAAAAATTTCTGCGGTGACAGGAGTTGCTGCCTGTCGGGCTCCGCAGAACATGAAAAACTGAAGAGGGAGAGTTGGAAAGGTGGGAAGGCAGCAGCGCAGGTGCAGTGGGATGCTCCCAAAAGCTTTCCTATAGGACGCTGGGGGAGCATTCCCGCAATGCTCCGTCGGTGCCAAAGTTACCCATATGTGAAAACTACATTCCTGCTTGATCCTGGAGATGAAAATAACCCCTAAGGGTGGTTGCTCATGAGCTAAATCAAATCTTTACCAGAATTTTCACCAGAGCTGCATTCATCTGCTGGAGACAGAAATACTGAAATGTGCCCTTAGCTGCATCGGCTTTTATAGCAGGATGAAGTCATAAGCCGCCACTGGAATTTTTTTTCTTTCTCCATCTCTGCTGGTAGGGGGACACAACGCACTTGTCTGGGCTGGTCTAGCAGAACAATTTGGAATATAGACAGAGCAAGACCTGGCAAGTCAGCACCAGTATTTCAGAACCTGCATGTGCATAGGGTTCTACATACATGTGCAAGCCTGCCATTTTGCAGATAGACATACAGCTGCCTGACAGAACTCAAAGTCCTCGATATTTACTCACCATACTTTAAGGGGAGAAAAGTACTGGGGAAACAGAGGGCATTCCCCTGTCATCTGTCTGTTGAGAGCTGACGGAACTAACACTTTGGCACTGCCTATTTATGCAGAGGAGCAAGTCCAAAACGTGGACATGTATGCTGGTGGGTTTACACATTCAGCGCAGTTGTGAATCGGGGCATTCACATGGATCTTTTTGGTGCCCCCCCCCCTTCCTTGACCCATTTAGTCTGCCCAGTAAGATGGCAAGAGAGGTGGCACCTGCTTCTCCGTGCAGGCCATTTCTCCCATAGGGGTGAACCCACCACTCCGTGTAGGACACCCCTGTTTGCTGAGAATTTAGAGAGTTAAGTTTATTTGTTTTTATCCTATTGCTGTAAAGGGATCCACTGTGTCTGTCCTGTGCCATTTTGAATTCGGTCACTGTATTTGCCCCACCACTTCCATCGGGAGGGCATTCCAAGCATTCACAACCCTTTCAATGAAAAAGTATGTCCCCCTGACCCCATTGCACTTTCAATTTACCCCCTTTGCAGGCTTCATGTATGCCCTCTAATTTATAGATGCCTTCCTCGATCTTTGGAAGAGGCCGTTGTTTTCGTTCATTATTTGCTCCTTTCGCGCGACCAGTCCTTAAAGGTCTGAAATCATATCTCCCCGATCCGTACCTTTCCTCCAGACTGTGTACATATTTAGGTCTTCAAGTCTCTTCTCTAAGGTTCCTCTTTCTGATGCAGGGCTCGCAAATCACCATTACTATCTGGTCACCTTTCTCTGAAACAGTTATGCCAATCTTTTTTTACATCCTTTGCAATGATATGGTCTCGCAAAACCGAACAACCTGTATTCCAACGTGGAGGCCTGCATTCAGTTGACACATACAGTCGGGCATTAGTACCTTCTTCCTTCTGCTGGTAAATTCCTTTTCTTTGTATGCAACCCAAAACATCCCCCAGCTGTTGCTTGTTGTGGGGCACAGTAAGCAGCGTAGGAATGGGCCTACTGGTGGATACAAAAGTGTTTCTTTTTTGGGTAGAAAGGTTTTTTTTTGGTGGCAGCCTTCCTTTAATGAGGAGGGAAGTCTGTCCGTCTTTCTGGAAAGCCCCTTCATGGTGAGCCGTCATCAGTCTATACTCCCCGGCCTTCTCCCTCCACCTTTGACACCAAAAGAGGTTCTCACCATTGCAGGGAAAGTTAATTTGTCCTGGACCCATTGTTCCAGGTCAGATGCTTTGAAGCCATGACTGTCCTCCCTAGCCCCCAATGCAGGCTGCAGTAGATCAAACGCTTGACCCTTGTTAAAATTTTTGATGCCGCTGTTTTTGGAGCATGTGGCCTGTAAACTGTGTCCATTGTGGCGACAGCTATCCTGCAACTGCCCGATTCTCAATGTTGACCGATAGAGGACCCCGCCCCCCCCCTCTGACCCCCCCCCCAGCTGTGACTATCACCCGGTGGGGGTTAACAGAACGGATTGTCAGAAGCCATACAGCCTGCATCGGGAGTCGCGTAGCAATGTCCTGTCCATTACTCGACACCTTGACTCGCTGCTGGATCTTGTGATGACCTTTGAAGCCCGGACCCCACAAATGGTCCCACCCGATTGCACCCCCCCCCCGCCACCAGTGGTCGAGTCGGAGTACACCCCGCCCCGAAGGGATCCCAGGCGGTCTTGCCTCGCGCAACCGACCCAACACCCACGCACTTCGGTGGATGCGTCTGCGTCCATCCGGCAGAAAAGCCCGAGCTCACTGTACAGTTGTCTTCAAGCGCACAATGAACTCTGAGAGATCTTGACCTTGAGTGCCACACACAGTGTGATGGCTTTTTGGAATAATTTTAGGACGCACACCTCCTAGCTAGACCCAAGAGCGCTCACACCAACCAACCCACCAACAGCCAACGCACGTTGCCCACATCACGGAAAAACACAGCATAAAAATACACCGCAACCTGGAGCAAGACATGGGAACCCTGAGTTTAGACTCATGAGGGCAGAGGTGACGGGCTTTCACCAGGGCGTTACATCGATCCGCTTAGCAACTAGTCGTTAATTAAGCACGGATAGGAAAAAGATTCCCAAATGTCTCGAAGGTTAGGCCTGGCCATCACGGACCAGCAAGAACACTTTGTGAAGGGACTCTGGGGTGCTGAGGGACTCCAAAGGGGAGGGACTCGATATTGATAATGGGTTGTTCTGAAATACAAAATCTGAAAAACTTTCTATAGGTTGGGTGGAATCAGGATGTGTATATAAACCCATCCTTGATATTCCAGAGAATCATAAGAAAACCGAGGTGATGTATTATATGCCAGTAAAACCAAACTTTTTGAACCACCTTCCCGACAATCACCCTGTTGGTACAACAACACATACAACACAAAGAATGAAATCAAATATCCTGGGAGTCACGCTTTTTGACACGCAAACTAAACGATGGAAAAGCAACATACGCCCCAAAACCAACAAGGCCATTTTCACACAAACATGTTTAGAGGAGGTGCTACAACCCCTGCGGAATATCATTCGAACCATGCTGATTTTAGGTGCGCTGTGCGCAAGCACTCATTATGCCACACTTGAGACTACTGCAACGCCATCTTACAGGGACTTTCAACAGAAAACAACTTAAAATTATTCTGCAAAGGGCCCAAAATGTGGGACGGCGAGGTATCATCATGCCGAAAAAAAACATTGCTGAACACATTACACCTGTATTCGATCGCGCTAAATTGGCTTACCCATTGCTGCCAGGATACAATATAAAAACATTGTTAACCACCACGTTTCAAACTCATACATAACCTAGCTCCATTCCTTTCCTCTCCAACCCTTATCAGCACGGCAACACCAACCAAAAGAGACAGGAGAAGAACCATCAACTTCAGGACCACACTACAAGTTCCAACCAATATTTCAGATTCGTGGTAAAAGCCAGTACTAGCCGCCCGAGCATTCTCATTCTCTGCCCCAACCCTCTCGGAAACCAACTACCAAATGAGCTACGAAGCGAATCAAAGGAACATTACTGCTTTCAGGAAAAAAACTAAGGACACATCTATTCCAGTGTCCATTTACAATTCGCTACCGTGCCTCAAATCACACAGTGGGCTACAAGTATGACCTGAAAAATTGTGAAATATGTAAATTTCTAAATCCTCGCCTGGTCAAAAAACGTTACAATATGGTAAATTCTATACTCCTACCCTAAAGACCCTACTTTCTGTGTGCATGTGCCTTAACCCCTCAAATCTATGTGTGTATACCCCCACATTTCTGTCATGAGTTTTGACAATTCCCAATCCTGTAATCAAACCCGGCTACTGATTGCGTGGACAGTAGCGGTATACAAAGTGTTTACTAAATAAATAAAATAAAAATAAATAAATAATAATAGGGCCCAATCATTGTTGTTGAAAGGTTATGGAAGAAGTGTCTCCAGGGAAATCATCTTGCCAATTTCTCTTTGATGAGAAATTTGTTGTGAGATTTCGGAGATCTAAGATAGGCCTGTGACCATCCTGTCATTTTTAAGAATTAGGAAGTATCGGGGAAAAGAAAAGTAGAGCCCTAGGCCTTACTTAGATGGAGGACCTTCTCTCTAGCACAAGCCCCTTGTTCCAGCAGCAAGGTTGGTGTGTGAGGATGAGACCTAAGGGAGGGTTTTTTCCCACAAAATGAGTGTGTGGGAGGATTTCTGAATGTCCACTGTAGCTCTTGACTGACGAAGGTGTAAGGTCCAGGGTTTTGAAGTGATGTTGATCAAGCTGGTGTGCACAAGTTATACTAAACTTCCTGGGATTATGGGGGGAGAAAAAGTAAAGATTATGGGAAAATTGGCCATTGCCACCTTTTGAAAGAGTCAAAACACTCTGGTAGGTGAGTCGGAAGTAGTAGGTTGCAGGCTGTGGCTTGACACACCTTTTTGATTTCCTGGCTTGTTTTCTGGCCCTGCTGTTATCTGTTGATGTTGTGGGAGCAGAGAGTAAGCAGAGTAGGACTTGATATGGTGGATACAAAGCGTATTCTTTTTGGGTAGATAGAAAGGTTTTTGGTGGCAGCCCTTCCTTTAAGGAGAGTCTGCTGTCTTTTCTGGAAAGCTTCTTCATGGTGAGGTCATACAAATCTCTATCTCCCACGGCCTTCTCCCTCCACCTTTGGCCAAAAGAGTTTCTCACCATTGTGCAGGGAATGTTTGATTAATTTTTGTCCTGGACACCAATTGTTCCATATCAGATGCTTGGAGCCATTGCTGTCCTCTCTAGCCCCAATGCTACGGCTGCAGTAGATCTGCTATTAGTCTCAATGGGGGGAATCAAACGCTGCCCTTGTTAAGAATTTTGATTGCGTTTTGGGCATGTGTAACAAACCTGATGAGCGTGCCTGCCTGTCAGAAGGCAGCAGGGGTGGTGAACTCTGCCAGGTCCCAAGAGATCATCCATAAGATAACAATGCCCATAATAGGGGGATCTATTCTCGAAGCCTTCCAAAGGCATTGAGGGTTCTTTCTTTCTCTTCTATCCAGGAGGCACTGAGAAGGTAGTTTTCTGGGCTCTTTATTCGTCCTCAGGGCAGACTCCACTTACCATTGGAATGGCAAAAGGGAGCCCGTGGCTTCTGGAAACCTGGAGAGGGAGGGCCTTTTAATAAAAGGGAAGCTGTGATAAAGGGGCAAAGAAAAACAATACCGTGTCCGATTGATACTCAATTCCAGTGAGTTACCCCAAAAAGGAGAGTTCCTTTCGACCTATCTTCAATCCTCAAAAAATGTCAACAATAACCCCTACCCCCCCCAATCTTTGATTGGCCCACTTCAAAATGGGACTGCAACCCGTTTCCCCCCCCCCTAGGAAGGTCCCCCCAAACCAATCCAACAAAAAACACTATGGGGTCGCCGTTGCAAAAGGATGAGTTTTCTGAACAGACCTTGGACTTCAAGGAGGCATATTTTTGCAATTATTCCAATCCAGCCAAAGTACTTGGGCAGTTCGCAAGGTCCTGATTGGTCATTTTTAGTTTCGTGCACTGATCTTTGGCCTGGCAATGGCGCCCTCACACCTTTACCAAGGTTCATGGGTGGTGGTGTCAGCAGCGTCTCTCAGAGAGCAGGCTGTATTCTAGTGCATCCACTGAACCTGGATGACTGGATCGATTCAAGCCAACAAATCCGCAGGAGGAGAGTCAGGCAGTGAAAGAGGTGGTCCATGGTCTTTCTACAGGACCTCAGCAAGATCATCAATGAATTCATCAAGAGCAAGTAGAGCCCCTTCTCAGCACATCGTACCATCTCCGGGGTACAGTTCAACATGGAGGACTTGGGTTTGTTGTGCTACCCTTGGAATGCCCTAGTGACCATACGGCAGCACATCCCGACAGTTTTTCCGGGAGATGATGGATGCCCATTCAGGCATGGTCGCTACTTGTCAGGTCCTCTAATTGACGGGTGGGGACACTGGACCCTAGTTCCCCCTGAGCCAGAGCATCACATTGCAGCCCCCTACAGAAGAGCCTTGCTCTTGATATGGTTCCTCCCTTTAGCATTACTCCCCTGTCCCAGGAGGCCGGCTTCAATGTCCACGGGGCCATGAGGACGCAGCTTTGAAGTGGGTGGCTGTGTCGTCACAACACTAAAAAAAAGGGGTGTACCCCGCTAGACACTCCACACTGGGGATGTGTCATTATGAAGCATGTCAATCTGTCTCAGGCTGTTTTTGGTCGAGGGGAGAAAAGTGCCTGGTCTACTCTAATCGCCTGGAGATTCGTGGTGGTGACGGTGGACGCTGCAGTGGTTTTGTGCCACTGGCCCCTGAGAGGCAAGGCAGTGAAGTTGGGGTTGTTCTCAAAACAATGGCACAGTGGTGGCATACATAAACAGGCAGGCGCAACACAGGAGGGCAGCACAGTGTTGGCACAGGAGGGTGATGTCGCTTCTTCGCTGGGCGGGAAGCAAATCTGCTAGCGCTCGCTCGGGCGCGCGCATGTGCGCTCGGAAAGAGAATATGCAGGTCGGATCACCGAACAGGACCACCGTTTGGGCCTGGCCCACGATTTATCAGAGTGGTCGCTGCAGGAGTCTATTTCACAGCCTGGTTAGGCAGTGCTGGGGGAAGGGTCTTGGCGATGATGAACATTAATGGCATCCGCAGACAACGCAAAGGCCAGCAGCCACTTTTTTCAAGCAGGTGGCATGAGACTGTACGAGTGGGGCTATATGCATTGGTGGCAACCCTGGGCCAAAGGAGGGACTTCTCTGTGCTGTGTCATCTATGGGCTCTGATTCGCGGCACCTCTTGCCCAGGATTCGTGCCGGCACAATAGCCTGGTGTATTTTGGTGGCGCCGTATTGATCCAGTTAGCCATGGTACGCTGAACCTCTGTTCCAACTGTTTGGTAGCACACGGCTGTGACGACTTCCAAGTCAGGCGAGATCCTCATCACAGGGGACACCAATTCTAACACCTTAGATACATGCAATTCTTGCTTACGGCCTAGCGAGGAGGGGACGTCTAAGGAGATGGGGGGGGTACTCATCGGAGCAATTGCAATTCTCGTGAGGGCACGGCAAACAGTCCACGACTTTTTAGTATAGCGTCGTGTTTTAAGACTGGAGTGCAGTTGTCTTGGTGTACGAGCATTCCAATTAATCTAGGCGGGATGTGCTGGCCTTTCTAGAGGCAGACCTAGATAAAGGCCTGGCATGGAGCTTGCTCTGTGTGCGGGTGGTGTGCATTAGCATGCAATAGAGGCAAGATTGAGGTTTGGCCCTGCTCACCCTGATGGCAGTAATGTTTTCCTGCAAGCCGCAAGCAGGTGCAGGCGGCTGGACGGGCCACTTGTGCAGGTTGTGGGGACCCTCAGACTGGTGAGTTGCTTTTCTTACAGTTGTTGGACAGAAGGCACCCTTCAAGCTGCTCAGCAATTCGCCTCTTAAGGATCTAACGTTTGAACGTGTTTTGTTTTCTGGTGGCGATATGCTTAGTGCAATGCATACATCCGAGTGCAGGCCCTTTTCCTGTAGGGGAACCCTTTCTACAGATGGCAGGAGACAAGGTGGTTCTTGTGGCCAAGTGATGCCCTTCCCCTCACCCAAAATGGTGCAGCCATTCCAAGTGAACAGACCAAGAGATGACTTTTCCAGTATTTACACCAGGAACAAACGGATTCAGACGGTCATTTTTGCATATGCTGGACATGCACACAATTTTAAGTATTTGAAGCACCACACAATGCGTTTTGAAAGTTCAGAACAAGTTGTTTATGCTGCTTGCAGGCCCAATGTAAAGGGGAAATGGCAGCCAAAGGCCTTGATCGTCCGCTGGGTTGACGAGAGGGCCATTGGCCTCAGCCTGTTGCAGCATCAAGATGGTACCGTTGGTGGGCTCTACACACCATTCTACCAGAGCTCAGGTGGCTTCTATGATGGGCGGATTTTTCATCTTGTGCCACCATCGGACATTCTGCAAGGCGGCAAACATGATCATTCGCTCCACACTTTTGCAAAGCAATATTGCCTGGAAGCTCAGGCCAGGCGTAGTCTTTGTCTTTTGGTTATGCAGGGTCCCCGCCCTAGAGGTAGATGCTGCTTATGGTCACACATCCCAGCTGTTTGGAGGGATGGTAATGACGGCGGGGAAATTGGACCTCAGGCTGCTAATTTTCTTTTCATTGCAGTCCCTCTAGTCCAGTCCAGGGCGCTGCCCTTTGTCGTGTGATTCAACTCAAGAGTGTTTGTTAGCAAAGCACCCATGGAGGCACCAGTGTGATAGCTGTGGCCAGCTCTTAAGTAACTCTGGAGTGTTGCCTGCGGTAGAGGGGTCGGGTCAGACGGGAACTCTGTTCAAGACGGAACATGCTTAAAAATAATAAAAAAGCAAAAACAAAGGGGGAAGGAGCAGTCCCGGCGCGCGCACTACCATGGAGGTCTCGCGTGATTATGAGAGGTGATCAGTTCCTGTGGTTCTTATGCTCATTGTTTGGGAGTTCAGTAGCTCTGTGTTTTTGTTAGCTGATTTGACAATTAGGATACTGAGATGTCAAGGAGGCTTCTTATTCCGGTGAACAGAGAATCCTGTAATAGTTCAGTCTCCAGCTGCTGGTAGTTAGAAGATAAATTTCCAACTGGGATCTGGACTGGATCCTGGAGGAACTCCATGAACGAAGGAAATTAGCATGTAAGGTCTAATTTCACCTTTTATGCACCTCTTAGAATGTTTTGAAAATTAAAGGACAAATTCAACACACACATATTATTTGAGAAAATTATAAAAATGTGAGAGTTCCTTGGCTTATGCAGCCAAGAGGTGCTATCAAGGAAAGGACACTGACACAGAGGCAGGCCCCACAAAGTTTTCAGGAACAGCATTCTAGCCTTCAGACCAGCTAGTGTGGCCTGCCTCCAATACATACTGTACCTAAATTTAACCCACTTTGATCTTCTCCTGGATAGACAGCTGTGTGGGCTTCATATCTTTTGATGTTTGTAATTAAAAACGTATTGACAGGTCTGTCTCTCATTTTGTAAACCGCAATTGCTTGTGTACAGACATTTACCAGTATATCAAAAAAAATGTAAATCATACATAACTATAAATCTAGTGCCATAAAGTCTGTGCCAAATAGGCTTCAGGGCCATGCCCCATAGGCATCAGAATTGGGCAAGGTGCGAGTCAGTAAGAGATAAGAGAATGTTGAGAAGTAAACCAGTAGTCTGCAGAGAAACTCAAAAGTTGACCAGTAACACTTAACGGAGAGTTTACTTACCTCTTTTGGTGTAACAGGAGTTCTCCGAGGACAGCAAGGGATAAGTCAGCCACACCTGGTGGTGACCGTCATCCGACGGCGCCGAGACGTAAGTACTCCAACTGGTCCCTGCCCCCCAGGAGGCTAGGAGGCGGGCACTGTTGCTAGAGGCCGAGACCTTTCCAGGGGAGGAGGGTGGGTACGGTGTGGCTGACTTATCCTGCTGTCCTCGGAGAACTCCTGTTACAGGTATAGTAAACTCCATGTTTCTCCAAGGGACAAGCAGGATGAGTCAGCCCACACCTGGTTGCCTCCCAAGCTGTCAATGTGGATGCTTGGTGGAAGGTGGAAGGCCGAGAGATGGTTCAGAAGACACGATATCCGGGCTGGATGTCCAAGCGGCGACCTGGATGCCTGGTGGCGGCGTCAGCTCGCCAAGGGTCAACCGGTAATGAGCAGCAGGACAATGTGCCAGTGCCAATGGGAGAGAGCCCAGTAGAAGTGAGCAAGTAGCAATACTTGATGTGCGGACATGGATATTCGGGCCGGAGGTTTCAAGATTTGCCCTGGCATACCTGGCTGGCGGCGTCAGACTGCTGGGTGCAATACGCACCACAAGAACGACGTGCAGTGTGTAGTGCTAATGGGTGTTCGCCCATTAGAAGTGAGGCCAGTAGTACTACTGAACGTAGGGACGTTCGCAGTCTCAAGTTGCACCTAGCCTGGAGCAGTGGTTGTGAGGGACAATGGTCATCAATGGGCAGCTGCCGAGAAGGTCTAATGGCCGAGAGTGCAGCAGCAGGACGGGCGCCCCCGGAATGCTCGGGAGTTACCAAGGCGAGAGGGAATAAAAAATAAACAGGATGTGCAACGCTGGAAGCGCGGCAAGAGTGGCTAGACGCTGTGGCACTTGCTGCAGCTGCGGGCAGTGAGGAGGTCATGCGGTCAGCGCTAGGACCAGCAGCAACCCCAAATAACAGACAGTTCCAGTACTGAAGGAGGGATTCAATTAGGAGTAATTAACACCTGTCCAGGGCATGAGACATGGACCATTCCATGACTTGATTAGGAGTGTCCGAGCGGGATCGGTAGCAGCCTAGAGCCTAAGGACCAATAGGTGACGCATTTTATACAGGTGGTATGCCGTTTATTTTGCAGGTGTATGCCCAAGGTATGGGGACACGAGTGCGGTCGATGCATCCGTTGATAGGCTTGTAGAGGAATCCTTTGGGACAGCTAGCGATCTGTGCTTGCCCTTTGCATGTTTTGAGCCCCTGCGTGTGCCCATGCCGGTCCATCCTACGGTGGACCAATGACTGGCAAGTGTTCTAGAGGTGGAGGACGTGTGACCGGTGGCTAGGATTATTGAAGGTCACCTGCAATGAAAGTTAGGTGCACGTGATGTCTCTGGGCCAGAGGGGGAGCTGGCGAAATTACGTGTGGGAGGTACTGCCAATGTGCGCGCATAAAGCTGTTGTGGCGCAGTAGTCAGGGCATCTGGTGCGTAGTCGGATCGGGGCCTCGAACGTCCTGTCCTGGTTCCAGAGGCTTGCATAAGCGACAGGACCGACCCGGCTGGCCAAAGAGGCTTGTAGAATCCTCGCAGGATTGAATTCCATTCGTATCAGAGAAGGAGATGACGAGTCGTGGCCGTTGACAACCATGTGCAGGCCTCTGGAGGCCACTACTTGCCCACCCGCCCTTGGTGGGGGGAAGAGGTACCCAGGGGGCCTAGGGGCACATAGTTAGGGAAAAATGCGATTGGTGATGCTGGCCTGGCCCTGGACTGTCTGAAACAGTTGCATTCATGCTCTGCTGCAAGGCAGGCAGGGCGCTTGCGGTCAGACCGCCGAAGGAGGGAGAAGGAATTAGTGGGAATTGGACCTGGGTATCCAACTACTAGGCTACTCATCCACCTCCTGCAGTCGAGTGGGGAGCAACCTGGATGGATGGGATTTGCTCCTTCTCGAAGGGAAGAGGGAAACTGTTTTCCTTCTGTGAGGGAGCAGGACTACAGCTGGCAGGGCAGCCTATGTGCGTTATAGTGCGCGGTCCTAGATGTGGAGTCCGAGCTATGCCAGGGCTTTGTGCTTGCATGACCCAATCGGGCCTGCCGTACGGTTTTGTTAGAATATGTGAGCATTTATTTAACGGGGGTCCCATGACTGAGCAGCGACCTCACTACATTGCACTCATGCCCAACGAAACCTGGGTCTAGTCTATGCCGCAGGACTCTGTAGCAATGCAATAAGGGCCACAGTAAGCTGGGTTACGTGCCATAGGAATCTCGTGTTTCAGGCAACAGATTCCTGCTTGGTGGGGCTTGTGTAGTGCTGGATTCTCGCTGCACGGGAAGAAGGTTGTGGCAAAAGAAGCCCAGAGGAATGCAGCCATAGCCTGGAGCTCTAGAAGGTTCAGGGGTTGTTTTGGGGTTTGTTTTGTTTGTGACATTATTCGCTGGTGCCACAACGTCCTGGTACCAAAGGTCACCACAATGGGACCCCCACCCCGACGTGGACGGCAAGCGTTGCGAGGATACCTTGTGGTGTAGGGGTCTGAAAGGGGTGTTGCAGCCCTAGGTAGGCTGGTGACTTATCACGCTGTTCTCGCAGGGGACACTATGGTCTGGGACCACTGAGAGCGGAGCGCCAATGGACTACTCTACATAGGCAGAGTCCAGGGTGATGTTTACCATTGATGCCATATGTCCCAGTAGAAAGAGCATGTGTTGGGAAGATGCAGGGCGGACAGTGCCCCCTGCAAGGGCCTGGAGAGCACTCTGCAAGCATAGGCGATGCAAGGGATCTGCCTCATGTAAGAAGCCTAGGACTTGATGGTGTCAAGTTGCCCTTTGCGAAGGCCATGTTTCGGGTTTGCTGGAGAGGCAGGTCCTTGGGGGTTGACAAGAACCGAAGTGTTTTAGAGACTGGAGCCTGAGGACATGTGGGTAGTTGACTAAGAACAAATGTTCAGGCAAGGGGGAACGCAAGGCGTCCTGTCGCTTGTTCGTGTTAAGCTACAGCTGGGCGGGTAGTTGTGGTAAGATACAGTGGGCGGGGAGGGAGCGCACTGACGTATCCCGTTCGGTTCTGGGAGGCGCCCTGAGT